>VXAX01005069.1:458624-584869 GCA_013399835.1 Leptocoma aspasia | reverse complement strand
CTGGCGGAATTCCTGTATCCCGCGCTGCAGGCCTACGACTTCCTGCACCTCCACCGGCACCACGGCTGCCGAATCCAGCTGGGCGGCCACGACCAGATGGGAAACATCATGTCCGGATACGAGCTCGTCACCAAGTACGGCGGGAGCGCGGGGCGGGAGGTGATGCGCGGGGTCTGTCCGCGGTAGCGTGGCCAGCAGGACCGGGGATGTCACTGTCACCCTGTGCTGGACACTGGTGAGGCCGCCCCTCGAGTGCAGTGTCCGGTCCTGGGCCCCTCAGTTGAGAAGGACGTTGAGGTGCCGGAGCAAGTCCGGAGAAGGGCAGCGATGGAACGGACTGCCCGGGGAGGGGCTGGAGTCGCTGTCGCTGGGATGACTGCACATGGCACTTAGTGCCATGCTCCGGATGACAGGGTGATGCTCCGTCACAGGTTGGAGTCGATAATTTCAGAGGTCTTGGCCAACCTCACCAGTTCTGTGATTCCGTGGCAGAATGCCGTGCCCCTTGGTGCTCGCAGCCTCTGAATCAACGGGGGCAGAAGTCAGCGCTCAAGAGATTTGGCCACACACAAATCTCCGTGATTTGAGAGCAGTAATTAATTGGCCAGACCATAAGCTTGGTACATATGTACATTTTGACCAGGTTTATATGCGTTTTTAAGAAAAATAATATGTTCTTGTATTAGCGAATCCAAGAACCGAAATCAAACTCCCTGAAGCACGGGACAAAAGCGAGACAAATCTGCCAGCACACACATCCTGGTGTAACCACACCAAAGTAGAGGCAGTTGTGGTATATAACATATAAACTACTTAAAGTACATAAATGTCTTTGATACGTACAAAAGAACTTAAAAACTTAGGATGCTGTTTTTTTCCCTGAAGCCCTTTTCACAGAACAGTGTTCTGGCATCTTTTTGCCCATCACCCCCAGCTTTGTATCAAGGATAGAATCTTGAAGAATGCTTGTATTTTAGTCAGCTTTACCAAGATATAATTTATCTTCATTAACGTGCAATGACTCTTCTTTCTCAGGATGACAGGAGCAGATGTGTTTGGAATTACTGTACCTCTTATTACCAATACTACTGGTGATAAACTGGGAAAGACTGCTGGAAATGCAGTTTGGCTGAACAGGGATAAGACTTCTCCATTTGAGCTATACCAGTTTTTTGTCAGACAGCAAGATAACGTAGTTGAAAAGTAAGTTTTTCTCCATCTTGCTTTTTGTCATTGTTCATAAAACCTGATTCTAATTGTTCACTGTAACTGCTTCATTTAATTATGTGCAACACAAGCTCCATGTAGAAGTGTGTGCTAATTATAACTGTTCATGAAATAAACAGGCATGACTGGTTCCTAAATAGAGTGGATAGTGGAACTTCCATATGCTGAAATATGCAAAATTAGAAGGTGGATGACAAAGGAGTGAAGCATAATGCATTTTGTTCTGCCAATGGGTTGACTCTCTTACATGGCATATTAGTTTTAGTACTGTAGCATCACAGGTTTTTTGAGTACACTACATTACTACATTGATTTTTAATAAGTTGCTCTGTGTTCTTTTCTAAATCTGTTTTACTTTAAACTTCAATAGCACTGTTAAACCTGAGCTACTTCCCTTTCCTATTGTGACCTGCCTTATAACTTACCTCTTTCAAAGGTTTATCTCCTGATAATTCAAATCCATGTTCTGATCCCCAAATCCTTTCAGACTGAAAAGAAGGGTATGTGGGTACTTAACACTAAAATAGTTTAGCCATTCAGACTTTTTACCAGTAAAGGTACCTTTAATACACTGCATGAGACTTAAAGCTCATTAAAATGGACTTTGTTGTAAAGAGTAGGCTTAGGGATACGTCTTTAAATTCTTGATTATCCTAAATAATCTTCCTGCTGAGATGCTTGCCAATACAAGTATGCTTCTGTCCCATGATGGCCACAGACTGGCAGTAGGATTTTGCAATAGCATGTTGTGGATCTCATTAGATAAATACAAAACCTTGTTAGTTGACACATGATTCCAATAAATCCCGTGGAAGTTTCAAGAGAAAACTAAATCGTTGATTGGAGTACAAGCTTCATAAAAGCATCTGACACCATCTTATGCCTAAAGACTTGACCCTAGGCAGAATATTAAGTAAAATGTGAGTTCTAAAGATTTGATTGAAAGGACAGAGCATCTTAATATATATTTTTTAAATTGACTAAGAATCACTTTAGTGCAGTCACTGAAGTTTGAATGACAAAGGCAGGAAATCTGTAGTGATGGCTATAGACAAAATATTTTTTCCCTGCTCATAGATACCTGAAACTATTCACCTTCCTTCCTCTTGAGGAGATTGCCCACATCATGGAAATGCATGCTAAAGAACCTGAGAAATGGGGCCCTCAGAAACGACTGGCTGCAGAAGTAACTAAGCTCGTTCATGGCAGAGAGGGGCTGGAATCTGCTAAGAGGTAAAGTTTGATTTATCAAGCATTTTTGTTTCAGATTTATTCTACGGTAATTCTCCATAGCTTTTCAGGGACTATTTTAATCTATTAAGTTGTTGCTTAGATGTTAAAAGAGAAAAATGTTATAATCCTGTAGACTTAAAAATACACTGAAAATATTAAGAAAACTTGCAGGGCAGTAGGGTACAATAAAAAAATGGGGGTGTATTTAAAGTATTTCTGTTAGTTTGTGGACTCTCAAAAGAAACTGGGGAGGAGAATCTGATGAGTTGAGTAGCACTTTGTGTGAAGAGTAGTTCTGTATTTTGAATGCTCTTTGTTCTCACAGGTGCACTAAGGCCCTTTATTACAGCAGTGTGGAGGCACTGGAAGAAATGACTGACCAAGAGTTACAGGAACTTTTCAGACAAGCTACTTCTGCTGAACTGATGCTTGAACCTGGGATGACTGTTCTTGACTTGTGTCGCAAAGCTAATGCCATTCCAGATGGGCCTAGTGGGTAAGTTCTCACCTGTGCTCGTGGGTAATTCTCAAAACAGCATTTACCCTTCTCAGAAAGAACTGGAGTAGTAGAGGCTAAGGTTAATTTCAGTCACTGTTGATCTGGACTGGAAGTGAAGTGCAGGAGAATTAAAATGTATTCAAATATGCATCCAACAACAACAACAACAAAAAAAAACCCTAAGTGAACTTTCAATTCTTAATAAATAGCTTTCTCTTGCAATTAACAGTTGTTTCTGTTTTGTTTTTAAGGTACCGAAAAATTACAGATGGAGGAGTTTCAATAAATGGGAATCGTGTAACTAATCCTGAGACTGTTCTTATTGTGGGACAGCATATTCTGAAGAATGGAGTATCATTACTTAGGGTTGGAAAGAAAAATTACTACATTATAAAATGGCTGCTGTTGTGACAGCAGAACACCTCCCTAAAAAGACAGCTCTCTAACTCTGCTGCTTGAAGATGTACTTGAAGATATTTCTCCACTGTGCATTACTACATAGCTCACAGACTGCCCCAGAGTTCAAATGAAGGAGCTGAGTTACACCACTGAAGAGATTGTAAATACTCTGCCTTATTCAAAGCACCATTTGTAAGGATCTGCGTAAGAAGAAAATGGAAAGATTCATTTCCAAGTCCAGCAATGGAGATGTGCTTCCCCTGCTTTAACAGCCCTCTGTGTTGTAGGAGAACAGTGGCCAGTTATTCCACAGGATAATCCACAGGAAAATGAGCCAAAGCAAACTCAAACCCACTCCTTCTTAGAGCCAGTGTGTGCTCACATAACCAAGAAACCTTGCTGGGGGCAAAGACAACCAACCTATGGTCATGTTTCTCTGAACAGGTTTGTTTTGAAGGAAGCTGCAGAAAATTCATAATAAAGATTGATAATAAATGATTAATCACTAATGTAAGTTGCTTTTTGATTATGTGTGGGGACACATTGCACTAAGGTTTTCTGGCCTTCCTGTGGGAATACACAGCAAATTCCCTTTTGAAATCTGAAAGTACAGAGCCTTTCAAAGCTTAAATCAACTTAATGAATCCCTTTTAAGCCTTCTTTGTGCATAGTATGACTCACAAGGGGAGTGGCAGTTGTTGCACTTCTTTGGTCCTGTGAATGACAGGATCCATGCTATCCAGCATTCCTTGTTGAAGGAATATCCTGGTACTAGTTCTGCAGGCTCTGCAGTCAGCTGGAAGATAGTACATTTTATCAGAAGATTGGAGCATGTACATGAAAGGGTTTTTTTTTAATGTTAGCTGCCCAGGAGTTGTGGGTGAATAGCACCACAAGGATCTCTGGACCAGGAGCTTTGCACTCTTGCTTTCAAGGATCAGGCCTCACTCTTAAGCCACAGAGAATAATTTCTTGGTCCATGAAATTGTCAATACAAATTTGCAGAGACAGCAGCCTCAAGGGGGGAAGAAGCCTTCATCTTAGCTTCTGAAATGTGGAATATATTCTAGAGTTGGGTCAGGAGTTGGTTGTTGTTTTAGGTCTCTCTTTCAGTTTCCAGGTCCTACTTATCTGTCTCATAATGAGACATCTCTAGCCTAATCTCTATTACATAATAAAGAAAAGTAATTGAGTCATTTCTACCTCAAAGCACGTGGAAGAAACTGGGAAAGGGAAGGGGGAAGGGAAAGTTCATCCACCTAACATAGCCACCTTGTCCTTAAATGACAGCAGCATTAGAGCAAATCAGAAACACACACCTGGGACCAAAATACTCCAGAACATACCCATGTTCACCTCCAGAGAAATACAGCAGAGCCCATTTGAGAGGTTCTTTCTTGTTACAGGAAAAACTGTAAGGAATAAGTAGTGTTTCACATCTGATCTCTTTCCTGCCTGTTTTCTGTCATCGCCAAATGGTGCAGACACACATATATATCCACTTCTAATAAATTAGTAAATTTATTTTTTAGAAAGATGAAACAAACAAACAAAAAAATAAAGTTCTTTGCATGCAAGGTTTCTAATAAGATTCATAAACCCCAAGAAATTTAGTCCATGCCTGCCTTTGACCAAGTCCTAGCAATCTGAACCCTTCCCTGACTCTTCCCAGAGAAACAGCTGGATATGACCATGACTTGCCATGACCATACAGAGCCATCACAACTGAGCATTTGAACACTTGGGCAAAGGATCAAGCATGACTGGAAAAATAGAGCATTCTTTCTTAGCCTGGTCTTATTTCTTATATACAGGTATTCAGATAATCAGAAAGAGGTTGTCCAAACTTGTTCAAGTTTGAACAAGGAGTAATTAATATTAAAATATTTAACGTGGCTACACATGCATGATTTAAAAGTGCAAAAACAAAAGTAATTATTTGGGCAAGACATTTTAAAAAAACCTAAAACCAACAAACTAAAAAAGCTCCACCAAAAACATTTGTACAGCACAACCTGGAAGACCTGAATTTAACCTTATTGTGGCACCTACCAGTCAAGAGGTAAAGAGTGAAAGAGGATGCAGCAAGTAAACTCAAAATTATTGGAGCATGAAAGCACCTTCACTAGTTTAAACATGAGCACAAAACCATATCCAAGTGCTATTAAACGTTTAGGAACCAATCCTCTAGCTCTCACCTCAAAGCAGAGTTTAATTAGCAACAAAAAAGTGGATGCAGTGGAGATCCTCAGTAACTACAGAAAACACCAGCTACCCATTGCTCTCACAGCTGAAGGAGAAAACTGCAGAAAAAAAAAATTACTCAGGATAATTCCATTCAAGTTCCCAACAGGGGCACAACAAAGTCACAAGTTGTTTCTTTCCCCTGCTGTGGTCCACAGACCAGGGAGTTTGCCATATCCAATCTGGCATCTGTCATTCATCCACAAATCAGTGAATAAAGGCAGGTTTTACACAAGTCTGCTCCATTTACTTCAGAGTAAGGTCTGAAGCACACAGACACCACCACCCCCTTCACCCATCTGTTTCACTAAGTAAAATTTGAACCTGACTACTAAATACAAACTGTTCACATCAGGATGCTGTGTTTTAGTTACAGCAGGACTACAACAGCTCAGGTCACGACGTCAGACATTTACTAATCTGAACTTGGCTACAGGAGTTTTCCCCTCCATGTTTCTCTCCACATTGGAGAGCAGGTTAACTAAAACTTGTGCATTGATGACAAAAATTTTTCAACTTTCAATTAATAAGGTGATCCAGAAGACAGTTTTAAACCATCAGTCTAATCTGGATATTTTTCAGTTGCTGCCCTCATTAGGCTGTTTTCCACAGCTTACCCATAATTTCCTTTAATGCTAGTAGTAATAGTGGCATTTGAAGTATTTCAGCTCAGTTCCAGAACACAGCTTGTCTCAAACCTATCAGAAGGCATGAGCAGCCTGTCTACATTATGAGTTATGAACTATTCAAGAATGCAGAACTGAGTGAGAACAAGTGAAATCATAACTAAGGCTGTACACATATAGGTACTTACACTATTAACTTACAAGTGCACGTAAGTCCTGCCACCAGAACTACAAGTCAGTCCAAAACTATTTCTGATGTAATTAATTTTGTGTATTATCTGTTTATTAAATAACAGGATTGTTACAGCATGGACCTTCAAAATCTTGCATTAAGGATTACAAATCAAGTTCATTTCTTGGCACTCGAACATTACCAATTGAAACTTTTTGTGAAACTTAAAAAAAGTCATAACATTTCAGAAACCAAATTAACACTGGAAATTTCACATGACATTACAGAGCCAGGTATCACTTGCAAGAATTTCTTGAATAAATGAAATTCATTTGCTTTATGCAGCATTTCGAAACTTTACAGATCAGAGTATTTCTTCACAAAGAGACTGTTGACTTTGATGAGCTGAACTTTGGGAGTTAAAGCTTAGGTAGCAGATCACTTATGGACGGCACTACCTTGTTGAAAACTTCTTGGATGTTGAAAGCAAAAGGGAGAGTGTGTCAGGTGCATTCCAAACAGAAATGTAATGCTTTTGACAAAACTTAGAATCTTTCACTGATCACCAAATTGATTTAAAAAGTAGTTTGCATTTCAGTAGTATTTCTTAAATCTGAGAACTACCATCTCTGGATACAATGCAAGACAAAAGTACCTCCTTTGCATTCATTACACGTAATGCATACACCATGACTTCTTAGGCTGTTTAAAAATACACAATATATATTTCTGTGCTCTGCATGAATTATCTCAGATCATACATGAAGTATCCAAAAGTTGCATCTGTCAGACTTAACTCCTTGTGCTCATATTGATGCCAGACTGAAGACTGCCGTGAGAAAAACACATTTTTAAACAGAGCTTCTTGTAAACTGAATTTTTAAATTTTCAATCTTTAGCAGCTTACCAAAGGAATTCCTTTTTTGCTAACTGATTTCAGGGGGAAGGAACTGCATATGGTAATAAAAACCTCACTATCTTGGCCCAGTGCCATAAAATCAAGCCATGGAGGTTAACAGCAGTGTCCTATTTTTCATGCAAGTTGTGTTAAAGTATCAGAAACACTATAGTAAACATTTTCACTTTATACAAAAAGAGTGAATCTGCTTGAAAAGTACATGCAAGTATGCTGGCTGGAGTTTAAATAAATTTTTATTCATAAAAATTAAAATGTTTACTTTTTCAAGGCTAGTGTGATCAATCATCATCTGTATGAATTATAATCAGAAGGAAAAAAGAAACCTCATCAACTTAATTTCCAACCTAAAATTTCATAATGGTATGATTGTCCTCAAAAAAAAAGCTACTTACAGCACAATAAAATTTCCTCAAAAGCAACTGTAATCTCTGATATTAATATTCCAATCTCACAGACTTTCTTCCATACTGTCATACATCCCAAAATTTGCAGAATTTGTGGGCATCCCCTTCTCCCTGGCCAACTTCATGTGTCTTTAAAAGAAACGCTTGTTATCCCATGACAGTTTTGAAATCCACTTTTATTTTTCAGTTCTGCCAGAGCAAATTTACTATCAGATGCTCCAGGGGCTTGGTCCCAGGGGGGAAGGAAGGGGAAGGTGTCCTTGTGCCTGATTATAAACTCCAACATTCATACACAAGCTCCAGTGCACGTTAATAACTCTGCAGCCACTTTTTAGTAGGCTGTTCTTGTTCACAAGCTCCAGGCTAATATCTTCCTACATGATACTCCATGAAATCAAGTCTGAAGTTTTGTCTGCCATTGAAACATTTGGGGACAAAGAGGAAAAAAAAATAGGGAACACACATACATAGTAATACGCTCGACATCTCTACTGTGCTATAAAATGGAGACCTCCATCTGTCACAGTGCATGCAATATATTCATGAAAGAAAATACTCGGTGCTCTCTTTTCTTCACAGTATTGAAACTTCTACTGGAAAAGCAGCTTAAAACTATGCCACAAGACTACACCGGCCGTCTTAACCACAGGCAACCTGTTCAGCAAGTCAGGCACTGGAACTTGAATGTTTTTCCCCAAGTTCAAATGAGACTGTCACTGAGACAGAAGACTTGGTCTGCTTTAATTTGCACCAGAAACCTGGTAAGGAAACATTTAGAGCCATTTATTATATGGATTAAATACGACTTCTTTTGCAAAATACAGCATATTTGTCTGTTTGCAAATCAAACCAACTGTCTTTACATGAGCAGATTTACACAGTTGCAGTACACAGATAAGAAGAGTTCATAAATAAAAATTCTATTCCGTATACCATGCCTAGCAATTGTCAAGCCAATGTAACCTCCAATGCATATAAATAGTGTGGCTGATACAGTCTTCACCAAAGATGTGTCTCACGGATCTCTGCAATGATCTGGCTGGCTCGCTGCAGGGCCTGCACACAGGAACACACAAAAGCCAGAGTTACTTATGCTGGAGAGATTTACCAGGGAAACATAGCAGCAGTCTAGGAAGTGCAAAGCTAAAAATCAAATCAAAGCTGATCAGTGTCATTACGAAAGAAGTGGGAATCCATTAAATTCTCAAGAAGGGCAGACTTCTTCAACATACACTGCTGTAAAATTTAAAAACAAAAGAGAAACTGCACCTACTTTCTATCTAGCCTGCTAAGCTGCAGATTTAAAAGCTCATACGTAATCCCTATTGGTCATATATTGGTTTTAATTCCTCTAGCAGAGAAAAGCAATACACTGGCACAGTCTTAAAAAAGCAGTAAAGAAAAAAGGAAGAGAAGTCTTCAAAAAGCCTCCCACTGACATGGTTAACTGCCCCCACGAGCTCCTGATCTCTTCATTACCTTTAGCATGTCAGCTGCCTCTTTCCTGCGCTGTGCCATGTCCTCAGACTCTGTGAGAAGGTCATCCAACAACAGGGATTTGTACAGCTGGCCCACCAGCTCACTCTGGAGAGTGTCCTTCACGTGGTTCACCAGAAAATGCATCACTGCCTTTGGCACACTGCAAGCACATAAAGATTGTTTCTTTAAAATAATTGTTCAAGACCAGGTGTGTGCCAGATTGAAGAATGCACAATGAGGGCAAGCAGCTACAGCCTTGGCTCAAACTACCAGGAATCTATCATTACCATAAATAAAAACTCTCTCAAGTAAAAGCAGCATCATGTACAATATTAGAGTAGAACTAATTCATATAAACTTAATTTCTTCCAAATAGAAAAGCTGCATTGTAAAAAACCTGAACAGTGTAAACCACAAAATAAGAGTAAATAACTTTGCTCATGAGAAACCAACCTATCTTTACCGTGCAAGGGACGACACACATTTAAGTATGTCAACCCTAAAACCAAATTTTATGTGTAAATGGGAAGGGAAAGAGGCAAGCAAAGGAATAATTAATATCTCTGACATTACATAGTACGAACAGTGCAGTAAAGTTAAGGCAAACAAAGCACTCCCCTGCCATGAAAAACTAAAAATGATATTGAAGGTATTAGTTTACTGGATAGACTAGAACACCTATGAGCCTCACTAACCTGGTTTCCAGATTCCTGTACTTCCCCCCCAGACTTCCCATATACATAAAAATATAAATATATATGAAGTGAGACCTTTCCACAATGACATAAACAAAAAAGTTTTATAGAATTCCCCATTAAAGAAAAAGTATGACATTTTTAAGCAAGAACTTTAAAAGCATTTTCCACAGTAGAAAGTGGAATCATGCCGTTTCCATTCTTACAGCTATGTGCTAAAAAACTGAGCCACACACACTAGTTCCTACTTGACCTTCTCATTTGAAGTGACAGGATGGCAAAGCTAAATTCTGTTGGGGTACACAGCACCTAGAGTTTATTCCAGTTATTTGCTGCAAATCTTCCATTTCAATTGAAGCATCCTCCAGAAAAGCAGGCATCTCCTAAATAATTCAACATTTACCTAATATTGTACAGAACTCGAAACCATTAGAGTGCTTCTTCAAACTGCTTCATTCTGTGAAGGGTCAAATTTTACTGCTGCTGTCCCTTCTAAAAAATAAATTTATTTTCTCTCTTCTTACAAACATAAGAACATGATAAAAATAACAGGATCATATATATGATTCTTGAAATATCACAATATTTGCATGGCTTAAATATTTCAAGGAAGTTTGGGTTTACCTGTCCTGAATGTTCTTCCTGACAATAAGGAAGTAAGATTTAATAAGTCGTTCAATCACTTCACAATCTCGTTGCTCACGGGCAGAAAGTTTGCGTGCAACAGGTACAGGCTGTGGGAAAAAATAAAACCCTCAGCTTACCAATTCTGCTCATTTGCATTTGTAAATAAAACTCAAAATTCTAGCTACTGTTCTTTTAGCCTGAGTTTGATAGATGCAACCTGTCTTGCAACAAGCCTGTAATTCTTCAGAAATAAAATTAGAAACGTGTCAAAATCCACATGTGTGAAACAAAGGTCAGAGGGCACCACTAAATTTTTTCCAAAGCTCTCCAAATACTTTAAATATCTTCATATGTTTTTAACTTAGGTGAGGTTTTTTTAATGATTCTTTTCTAAAGAAATACTCAAATTCAGCACAAGAAGAGCAGGAATTTGAGTTGAGCTCAGATTTGTTTCTGTACCAACAGCAATCTAGACAAGGAGTTCACTTGCACAGGAATTTGTGAAAGGAAGCCAGTTATCCCAATCATAGCCTGAAACTGGAGCAGGCAGGGAGGTTTCAGGGAGGTTGGAATCAGACAAAGAGCTAGAGCTCCCTGCTGCTATAGTGGGAATTATTTACAAAGGTACCACATATTAGCAGCAAAGTTACAAGATCTGGAATTCAGATGTTTTCTTTCCTGAGCCCGAACTACGAAGAAAAGGAATTTGTTTTCCAAGACTCACCACATCTAATAGGTTTACAGCATGTCCTTTTTGAGGACTGGCAGGTAGGGCTGCAACTGGCTTGGATTTTTCCTCTGCTGATACCTCTTCTGCTTTGGGTTTCAGCATTCCTCTCCAGCTGCCTGTTCCAGACTCCTGAGGTGCATCTGCTCCTACAGAAGGATTCTGCACAAACAGCACATTGAAAAAACATGGCAGAATTAGAACTTGGGCACTGTAGAGAAGTGTCAAATCAGTACAGTGATCAAATCACTACAGGTAAAACTCACTAAAAAATAAGATTTTCATAGGTATATTCCCTTCATTCTGTTCTTCACATTCCCCACATTTATTCTCCCTTTGCTGGTTACAGCTCAGAAAATGGAAAATGAAACCTTTTAAAACTCATACTGTCCTTAATAAAGGGTATGAAAATGTCTCACATGGAGAAGCTCCACAGCATTTTAAGGGTCTACAAATCACTTCTGAAATATGGAGTGGTCTTTTTAAGTCATTTGGCTTTGACCACACATCCTCTACTATCAAGCTCATTTTCAAAGTATATTTTGAAGATTACCACATCGTTTGCAATACTTGAATTTAAATTCTTCTTGTTTTATTTAAATACAAACTGAAGTTTCTTACAGTAACAGCTAAAAAATATTTCTGTTTTGAGGTACTACAGCTATGATCGTATTTGTGCTGTCAGAATTTACAGAGGGCTTTTCTTGTAACAAATCAAAACAAAAATCTTCATCCTCTGGAAGTGAAGATCGGAGATTCTGGGGAGTTCCAGACAAAGAACAACTCATGAACCTTCTGAGAAAAAGATGTACACCCAGCTCTTAAACACTAGGAATCACTGGACAAAAGAATTATTAGTGAATGGTATCCATCATATCTTCATTAGAATTAAAAACCCATTAGTTTATTTCAATGTAGAAAAGGGGCAATTTTTATTTTGTACCTTCCCACAAGCCTAATATCTCTACTATTTACTATGTGCTTTAAAATCTATTCCTGTTTAAAAAACAGTCAAGGTCAGTCAAGGTTTTGTACTTGTCTTGCTTCAGATATAGGAGGAAAAAAGCTAAATTTATCTATTGTGTTTAAAATGGAACACCACAGGCTGATCTTAAATCTAAAAAAAAATTGAGAAACAAAGCATAGCAAATAGAACACCAGCAGCAGCATACAGGAGGAAAGCCAGCTAACCTGTGCACATCAAAAATTTTATTCAAATTGCACAGCTGCTCAGAGGCATTGTAGAACACACTAGGAATTCAAATCAAACTCTGCTAATAAGAGAAAATTATTAAGGAAAGCTCCACTGCATGATTTCTGATTGCAAGGCAGCTGTTCAAAATGACAAAAATGCCACTTTCATTCTGTGTTACTGTGGAGCCTGCTCTACCTCCAAAGTAGTTTCAGAAACAAAGCTACACAAGAGAGTGTGACATGTATCACCTCACAGAGGACAGGTTTTATGGGAGATGCAAACCAAATCTGGCAGCTTCCTGCTACTTCCTAAGTCACAACACCACCTTCTCAGTGGCTCTTGATTGCTTTTCAAATTTTGCAGCGTATCAAAACCTCTAAAACATTGATGAAAATAATAGTTTAAAAAATTCTACTGTTGACTAGATTTTGACTTTAACCACTTTGTTCAGGACAGAAATGGAAGCTCTGCAGTAAAATCTGAATGTGCAATAAAGCAGAACACCTGAGCCCCCTTGGTACTCCTAATACACAAACTTGTGACTGCCCATCTCTTCTGACCCCAAGCAAGAGCAATTAGCAGAAAAGCCTTCAGAGGAATAATGAGCTGTTATTTTAAGACATGAGACAGCACACCTAACATGTAAAAAAACACTGCAGAACACATTTCACAAATATAAGTAAACCAGGGATTCAACAGTTATGTCAAACAACATAAAGGAGGTTCAGTTTGAACAAAGCCTGTAAAGATTCCCTGCAGGAAGCAGGAAACTCACATTTTTGCATACCTTCTCCTCCTTCTTTAACTGTCAACACATTAAAAACATGCAGTTTAACAGCCATGCTGAAGACTTTTGATTACAGTACTGTTGCACCCAACAATTTATTGGCAGTTTGAGACAAATTAGGTGCATATTTGCACCACAGTATATTGCAAACGAGTTCCAAGAGAAAGCAGTGACTTGGCCACCTCATGGCATGTCTTGACATGCCACTGCACATAAAACCAGTAGTGCCAAGTAGTCCACGCTGGGGAGGACATCCAGACTGGGCAGGACACATTGTTGGTGGCAGAACACCAGAGACAAACTGCTTTCCTTACACCTGGGGTGCACCACAACAGAAACGTGCATGCAGTGCTTAGAGGAAAAATCAAGACAGACCTTGCCATCAGCCTCAGCAGAAGCAGCAGTAACAGTCTCCTGGGAAGCAGGTGGCAATGCACCTGGAGCTTTAGTAGACTAAGGAAGGTAAAAAATGCAGAGAGGGGAAAAGAAAAAAATTCAACCCAAGACCACCAAATTTACCTAGCAAATTTCATACACTTTTACCTACTAGCATCTTTCAAAATGCAGAAAAGAAGTATTGAATTTCCAAGAAAAACAGTAATAGAAGCAGAAAAAAAAAAGAAGAAAAAAAGAAGAGAAGAAAAAAAAAAAAAAGAAAAATAAAAAGCATCTCCAAGACAGTTATTTTGGATTATCTGACCTTCAATTTCATCTAAGCTCCTACACGGATGATTTAACTATGAAATCAATAAAATGAAGGATCAAAGAGCACTGAAAGCAATCTCTAGATAGCTACCTTAAATTCCCAGTTCATCCATCAGTTGTCTTAGACTGATTAAAGGCAGCAGTATTAGATCTGCTCTGGGACTTTGTCTCATTTTTTAAGGTAATGAACTTAGTGAACAGATTTCTATCAGCTGTAGAAACTCCTGTTACAACCTCATGAGGATCCTAAACTACAGTCTCTATCTTTGAATTCTTAGTAAGTCACATAGTATTAAATAACTCTCTAAAATTCCAGCTTGTTGTCAGACTGTTCTTTTCTACAGCCAGACAATGTTTTCCATGACATTTGGTTGGTTCTTCCACTCCTGTCATTGCACTAATCCCAAAATCTGGTAAAATTAAGCAAGCTCCAGAGACAGAACACATGACTGAATTATTATAAACAACCAAAACTGTCACCTCCAACATCTGCTCCCAAAGAAAGCAAGACTGCAATAAACTGCAATTTTAAGAGTGACTTAACAAAAACCAGCCACAACTCACTGTGTTGGCACTAGATATTTTAAATCACTTGTTTATCTTTTAAAATCAGTGTCTCAGCTATAAATTTAAGCATTAAAGTTCTGAGTCCATCTTCAACATCTGCAGACATTTTATGCCTTACCTGAGATGACATTCAAGTAATAAGTGTAATATTACATTTACAGACAAGTCTTCAGAAATACAGATTTAAAACCTCCCAAAACCAGCATATTTTTTAAAAATGACATTCCACTTCTATCTTATGAAACTGAAAGGAAAAAACTCAATACCTGGAAGCTCCCAAGACTGTTACTAGGGCAGCATATCAAAATTTCCAATACTTAGATTGGATCTAGGAGAATGCATTAAGCTCTATGTGAAAAATAAAATCAAACATTTACTTACCTTGTCTCGTGGCACAGAAGAAGGCAATTCCCGGGCTAACCTGTTCCGCCTTTGCTCCTTTAAAAACAACCCAGCAAGACCTCAGTTATTGATTACTCTGTATCAGCACATAGGCAAGATTCACATTTTACACATGACTTCCATTTCAGACACAAACACAAGTAGTTTCATCTCATCCAGTGCCATGCTAATACTGTGGTCTATGAAACCCTTGATTAATTGGATACTTTGATTACCTGATCAAAACTAAATTCTCAATATGAGGAGTTCTGCGAAGTTTTTTTGCACCACAATCGCTAATCAAAACCTGAGCCTTTAAAAAACAGTATCAAAGCTCCACAATTTGGCTCAGCACAGATACCCTACAGCCCTCATTAAGCTGTAAATCCAAGTAATCTAAAGGATTTGATTCTGTGGCTAGCACATGATTAGCCCAAAATGAAGGAGGAGGCAGAATTTGCTTCATAGCAAAACAGAATTTGAAGCAATCAGGACAAAGAAATATCTGGTTTTGCTTGAAATTAACAATTGATTGTCCACTGAGTAAGGCTTGCGTTTGCATGGTTTGGTTCTTCAAAAATTTTAATGCCCTGTTTAGGAAAGAACTACTTTAAGTAACACATGATGATAAAATTTTGTATGTTCACCTTCACAAAATCTTCATTTCTGTACTCACAGCAGTTTTCATACACATTGTTTTTGAACTAAAGAGCAGTCTACCAAGTCAAATTCAAATGCATACCTCGTCAGTACAGAATATATGTACAGAAGGAAGTAAAAGGTTAAAACTAGAGTAGAAATTTCAATGTAAGCATTTAGAAAAGGAACACTACAAGAGCATGTAGTGACACGACAAGGGGGAATGGCTTCAAACTGAAAGACAGTAAGTTTAAATTACATATTCCAAAGGAAGGAATTCTTTAGTGTGAGAGTGGTGAGGCACTGGAACAGGTTGCCCAGAGAAGCTGTGAATGCCCCATCCCTGGAGGTTTCCAAGGCCAGGTTGGATGGGGCTCTGAGTAACCTGGGATAGAGGAATGTGTCCCTGCCCATGGCAGGGGGATTGGAATGAGATGACCTTCCAAGGCCAAGCCATTCTATGATTCTGTGATGAATGAAAATGATGTGTTGGATAAACACAAGGGTATTAATGAGCTCTTAGCCAGAGAGATGAAGTCTTGCAACAACACCAGATCAATTCTTCCAATCTAGCAGATTGGTTGTTGAACTGCTTCCACAGGACAACGGCAGCAACAAGTATTATCAGATTTGGGCTTGAAAAACACAAGATTACTGATGGGAGACTGATGGAGAGAATGTCTCAGGGACTGAAGTGTGGTAACACAGAGATTCAAGAACAATGCCAAAAGCAAGCAGAAATTAAAACCTGACCAGAGGAAACAATACTTGTTTTCCTTTCATGAATGAGAGGAACATTATTGATACATTGTGTCACAGACAAAATGCAGTTACTTCAATATGAAATGCCATCTCACAACTACATATTTAAATTTCCCCTTAAAAATTTTCATTTCAATGAAATATACTCAATTAGATGCCCATCTTATTTTCCAGACTGAAAAACAAGCAGAATCCTTTCATTGGAGTATCTAGTGATACACACACACTACATCTGAATGTAATATGCAATAGAAATTAACAAATCCATTGATCACTAGAGAATACACCATATTCTTAATTCATCACATTTCTAATGCCTCAAAATGTAGAAATGTTCTTCAAGGAAAGAAGTTGAAGCATCTGTTATTTTATCAAATTGACTTTCACTTAAAGAGACAAGAAACCTTTTTAAGAGAACATACTTTCTTACCTCTATGTTGTTATTCATTAACCCACAGGCATCAGCGAAGTCTGGATGCTTGGTATTGATATAAGCTAACTCAATGGCCACCAGATTATGAACCTGCAATGCAAGACATTCCCAGATGAAAAATTCAGGGAGGAAACCTAATGCCAGTGCAGAGCAATGACCTACACTGCTGGCAAGCACAGCTTAACTGCCCATAGCAAAAGATCACTCAGCCACAAACCACCTACAATATGTGAACCAGGCAGAGATGGCTCACTGTGAGGGACAGCGAGTATACAAAACATTTTTTGCTTTTCACATCAAATGCAGAGTCAAATACTGAAACACTCTTTACTCCCCAACAGGCAGTCCAAATCAGACTTTAATATTAAAACATATTTTTTAAAGGTACAAGTTGAGCTTTTCGTTTTCACTAGCTAAAGGGCACTCCAAGCCTCTGAAACACACACAATAAGGATTACAATTTAATTTTCATCACTGCATCCCAAACTCTACAGTAAATGCACAGCTTCTGTTACAAGGGAGGGAAATAACCTCTATGAGGAAGACTAGCAGATGTTAAATTGAAGTTTTACTAAAATTCTTCTTGGGAAATTGAAACATAGAGGACAATACGCTTAAGCCTAACCCCACCCCTTTGTTTTACATGTATCTATACTCTAATATAGAATAAGATTCAAAGTGTGTACATATTAAATAACTATCAATTTAACAAATAAGTTAAGATTCCTTTAATAACTTGAGTTCCCGACTCTGCAAACAGAAGCATCAAGACTCCAGAAAACATGCACTTTTACCAGTAAAATTACAGTAGATGGCAACTTACCATTTCATTTGTGACAGGAAGTCTCCTACGTAAAAGACAGGTTACTACTTCAACTATGGCATCGTGCAATTTAGGAAACCTCAGCAACTCCTAAAAACAACCCAAAATTTTACTGGTGAGACTTCCAGAAGTTTTTAAGCAAGTAATCCCACACACCCACACACCAGTAATTACAATCCCAATTCTAAAGCATGCATTTTTACCTGTGTACTGTAATTACTACAATGCTGGATAATCCTCTGCATTTCCTCATGAACCAGCTCCACACAGCGCAAGCTCGGTTCTTCCAAACGTTTGATTTGCCTTTTTACCAGCAACTCAAAGGAAACTTCAGGAACAAACAAGGCAGGACGGGGACCCTGGTTCAAAAGGAGGTAAAAAGCTGCTAAATTGTATATAAAACACAATGCATTACTTAGAACAAGTATCTGATGAGGCCCAGAATTAATCAGGTCACAGTGACACTCAGAACGGGTCTCAAGAATATGTAAAAATAAAAGCTATACGTTGCTATCTTTAAGACAAAATGTATTAAAAAGTGATTAATTAGCATTCTTAAAGCATCTTGGAGACTTCTACCTACTCGTGTCACTTTAGGCTTACAAATCTGAACAATACTTTTTCACATTTGTGGATCCACATTTAGATGAAATCTATTATAAAGGCAAAGATATTTTCTTTCTAATTTCAAAGACAGAAACTGCCATTATTTACTGGACAGTCTTGGGCATCTACTACCATACCAACAAGATAGGTGGGTTTCAGTGTTTGGAGTAATTTCATTTATGACCATACAGACCAATGCTTAGCTACACATATAACATTTTTACCTGAAATATGACATCTTTCCTGTTACTAAATCCTGTTTTTACATTTTACATTTACAGGAAGATAGGAACATACACACAGATGATTGCTATGGAGTACTTCATGCTCCAAGACCATGCAGAATCCTGCCTGTGTCCACACACAACAGAGTACAAAAGCAGACTTGACATGTCTGACATTCAAAGTCATCCTTGAAGGAATGAACATTTTATTATGCACTGCCAATTTTAAAAGTGACCTTATTCTGTTAATTCTCACCAACACCAATTTCCATATTAGCAAGAAACCAAATCTGTCAGGAAAACACTGAACCATTCCAAAGTTGTGGCCCTCATATAGAATTAAACCTTAGCTTCCTATCTAACATACAGCCACAACACTGAGAAATACAAAAGAACACTCACAGTGGCATTTCTAATGGCAGTCAGAATGTCAATTGTGTTAAGGCCACCCAGAGGGTCAACAGATTCTAAAGTTCTTCCAAAAGTCTCATGAAAAATATAACAGATTCTGGCTCCACCACATCTGAAAGAAGAAAATAACAACTGAAGTAGCAAATAATAAGAAGAAAGCTCTCATTGAAAACATTTTTTACAGTTGCTTGGATTCAAACATTTTTGAGTATGTTACGGTCCATTGCAGTAATATTGCCAGTGAGAACCAGTAAGAGCCACTGGGTCAACCTAACTCAGTCAATAATCCAGGAAAACATTTGTACTTACAGCTCTGAAGTCTCTATATATTTTGCTGTTCCTTCAATGGTGTTACAATATTCTGTGGCAAATTTGGTGATCAGCTGCAATAAAGTAGCACTTTTGTCTTCAACAGGCTCCCCATAGCTGTTCAGTAGAGACTGGTACTGAGCAGCTAAAACATTAATTCTGGTTTTCAGTTCTGGCAAGCAATCCCTGATATGATGCATCAGCAATCTAAAAATAGAAAACAGTCGCTCATTAGAAGGGAGGAAAAGTTTCAGCTTTATCATCTCCATCAAAACAGAGAAGAGACACAAAATAACCACCAAAGGAAAACATTTACTTGGGAAAATTACAGTAAATTCAGCAACTGAGAGAACCAGAGTTTGCAACCAGAGTTTTCTTTAATGGATTACTGTACAGCACCCAAAGAGACACTAAGGGTAAAAAGAAAGGTCTGCACATATACCTAACACATCAGTTTGTATCTTCAAGTAATACCTGTTCAGTGTTCTAGCAAGATACTTGGTTCCATTTCGATTGGCAAGGGAAGGATATTTCTTTTGAAGAAACCCATACTCATCACGAATGGAATCAGCCACACTCTTCTTATTGTTAATATCCAACTGACTCCTGAAGGTAAAAGGCAGAGTTACACACTAGTCAATGGATGCAAAGTAAAAGTAATTTACACTTCTGCTTTTCTGGACAGAACATTTAACAACTTGATTTTGCTTTACACACTTAACTCCCCTTCCTTAGACTTTAAAGGTTTTTATTTGTTTCTCCATGCAGCATAGTCAACAAATCAGTATTGGTAGCAACTATACACAGAGTAAGCAATGCCCTTATCAAAACTACATGAGATTTGACCTAAGTAATGTAAAAAAATACAGCAAACAGTACCACAGCCATATGCAGTCAGGATTAATATAAACAGGACCTGTGCTGGATCAGAGCTAACATGAACAGCTGACCAGAAGCACTCCTCAAGCTGAAGGACAACAGCAGAAGTGGTGACACTACAGCTCTTTAGAAGTGTCTCTACTCCTCTCTGCATTAGCAGTTGGTTGACTGGAAGAACAAACTCTTTTGAGAAGTGAGCAACAAGCTTCTCACTTGCTTATTCAGAAGTTTATTTCAACATTGCCACCTTATTCTTAAAATTATATTCATGGCTAATAAAAGCAGAAGCATTACTTCATATTAACACAGTTTTAAAAATAGCACCAATGTGCCCACACAGACCTATTCACTACTCCAATGATGCCAAGTTTGACTGGAATCACTCTTCCCATGAGCACATCCATAGCATCAGTGCCAGCATCCATGAGATCCAGCTTTGTGATAACAGCAAGGGTTCTTCGACCTACCAAAAGGAAAACACTCACAGGGATGTTCTGATTTCATCAGAGTAACTAAAACTCATAATTCAGCAAAGTGGAGAATTAGTGACCTAAATTCGTTAAATAGGTAAATATTGCCCATCTAAACCAGTAGGCTAACACACACAGGATTTGTCTGGGACCTTAATATTTCCTGAGCTCTTGCTCTGAAAAAAAATTGTGCCAAGAACTTTTTCTTTAAAGCATGACACACTTTTTGAGTCTAAAAAATAAACCAGCATCTCAGTAAAATCAGTAAGTTCTTGGGTCTTGAAACTTTCATGTGAGTGTAGCTACTTTAGTACTGTAGGTTCCCACTATATAGCATTACTCTTGCAGAACCTGCAACATGATCTGCCACTCTAGACCTTTAAGTTTTGGAATTTTGGGAAGCGATCCAAAAGACACTGTCGATCATTTTTACAGGAGTAAAATAAAAGGGGTCTGATACCTTGAACCAGGACAGCTTAACTGAGCAGATTGCCAGAAGAGGTTTTCCCTCAAGGTTATGTGGCAAACAAGCCAAAGCAGACTTGGAGTTTGAAAAGAAACAAGCAAGGTTACATTTTAAGGAAAGAAAAATTTGAGGGTACCAAGAAAAATGTGAGGGTACCAACACTAAATTTTAGCCTAATTTCTGTATGCTTATTTTCCAAGTGTATTAATCTGTGTTCTTTCAAATCACACAGTGCCATTTGTTAGTCAATGGTACCAACAGCACTTTGCAAAAACAAGAAGCAGGCAGCCAGTAGCTTCAGATCTGTTTCAAAGTCCTTAGGTAAATATAAAATTATAATCTTCCTACTCCATTAAATCAGTCAGTTCTCCCACATAAATACAGGGCACAGAATTCATCTTATCCTTACTAAAAGTGACTAAACTAACAGCTAGACAGTCTATTACTAGCTGTGGGGTGGCATATTTTCTCTACCAGAGGAAACAATGTTGCACAACAAAGCATGAAGTTGCCCTAACAGACCACTGTGAAATACTACAACTCTGAAAACCCCCAACATTCTTAACACCATTTTGCTGCTGTGGAAACAGAAGTGACTCCATGACTATTAGAATAGTTACTTGGCCTGCTGGCAAGCCAGAAATCTATAAGTTATTGATTCATCCCAGCATTCTCTTGAGTTGCAGAGACTGCAGCAAGAAGTCTTTAAACAAATATAAAATTTATATTTTCTGAAAAATCTGGTGACATTTCCTTTTCTTACTATATTTTGCTCAAACAACTTCAGTTTTATTTTAGGATTGAGTTTTAAAAAGCAGTTGAATTACAGCATCCAGTTAGCCTTGGTGCTTACCATCTGGATCCACCTCCCGAGCTATTTTCAGTGCTTCAGAAGTGGCCATGTCTGTGTTAGCAGCTGTGACTGCCAGGATAATGGAATTGGGGTTGCTGATGAACTGAAGGATGAGCTCTCTTATTTGAAGTTCAATGTCTTTAGGCTGATCACCAACAGGCACCTAGGGAAAAAACCAATATGGAACTGTTCAAAATTGTGTCTTTATGCCTGCATGAGGCTTGGTGTCCAAGAACCATGTGCACAACTGGCATTGTGGGGTGTGTATGTGTGCATGGGCAGGGAAAGAAGTCATCTTGTCTTCTCCATGTCTCAGAAAATTATCCCATGTGTGACCTGAACAAGCAGGATCTTAACATTTCTCTTAGGATAGCCTCACTTTACACAGCCTCTTACACAAAATACACATAGCAACTCCTGGAGAAGCAATGTGGAAGAGGCTTTCCAAGTTGCCAAATACCCATCTATCTGCAGGTCCAGCTCTGAGACCTGGAGTGCTACCTCTTCTATGGAAATGAACATGCAGCCCACACAACTACCATCATTTATATGTAGAAAGAGGAAAAACACAAGCAACTCTATCTCTGAGATCAGCAAAGTGCATCAGAAAGCCAAATCTTACCCCAGAAGACAGTGACATGTCAAATTTACATAACACTACTTAACCCCAGGAAAGCAGTTTATCTAGCAATGCAGAACAATGGCAAAGAGTGAACAGGCACGCCTTGTTCAAAAATACACACTGAGTCAGAGGAGGAGCATGCTGCATCTTACCTTTGTCATTCCAGGTAAGTCCACAAGAGTTAGATTTACAACATTAGATGAAAAAACCTTAAGATGAATCGGCTCAGGACTGATCCCCTAGAAATTCATTAATAAGAAGTAATTATTACTGCCCTGGATTATTTAAATGCATCATATGAAAATCTAAAGGCTGTAGTTTCATACGACAAATACTTTCTTTCACCACATACCTTAAAACACACAGCAAGGAAAAAAGCCAAACATCTGTCAACTAATTATTTTGTCTTTGGCAGCAGCCAATTTTATAATTACACATAAAGCCAGGCATGTAGAAAAATGAAAGCAAGTTTAACTGAAAGTTTATTTTTTGCACTTTTATTACAGAATCTTGAAGTAAAGCAACAATTCTCTGTCTTTTAGCTGAAGTAATTTATCTCATGAACACAGTGAAAAAAATCTCAAGATAGCACGAAGTATTCCCATGTTCTTCATTAGAACAGTTAAGTGCTTTTCACTCCTAGCTGCTGGAACTCTTTAAGAAAGGTTTAAGCTGCAAGAAAATCAATAGCAAGACAACAGATGGACAGTGCAGGATTTACCTTATTGTTTCCTGAAATCCTCTCTGTTTCATTTTCTATTTCCTGACGAATCTCATCAAAATCTGTATAGATCTGAAGGAAGAAAAAAAGTTTAAAAATAAAAGGCAGCATTCGCTTACTTAACTGCAAAATAATGTTCTCTTTTCCAAGGGATGGTGAAAAACCTTTTAAGTGTACAGAATATTAAAAAAATATATAAGAATTACTAGTAGCCCTTAAACTGATGCTAACAGGAGTCATCAGTGCTAAAAATTACAGAAATTGGTATTTAATCTGTTGACTAGATCTGTGAGATGGCAGTTATTAGCACTTATAACCAATGTCAGACACAAGTTGTTAATTCGTATCCACCTACAGAGAATTCCAAATACTTAATTCCATTTTGAGTCTAGTTGTAATCCTTTGAAGTTAATAAGCAACATGTAGCCTAAACCACTCCTCATCTTGAAGAGGGCAAAGTGCAGCTTCATTTTCAAATTTTTCCACTCTTATAAAAACTGTTCTCCTGCCACCAACCAAAAAATGTTAGCACAGAGCTACCCTTCCACTGATTCCCTCTATTCCTCTCTAGCTTTCCTTCAATTTCTAGCACTGCCTAGAAGGTAAGGAAAACAGTTTAAAATAATAAACACTTTTATAATTTATCTGCCAACAAAAATATGACTGTCTTCAAGGAAGAATTAAGCTTTGACTCTTCCTGAGGTGCTAGGTCATCTCAGTTTGTGATCCTTGACCCTGATGCACACAATGCTCTTCCCTCTTTCTCACAGCTTTCTAATAAACCTCTGAAGTAGCCAATTCTTCAATGGACTGAATGACTTGTGCTTACACCTATCCTTGTCTTTGTGACATCCATTCTAATTTTGGCAGTGCACAAAACTGAATAATCAACAAAGTAACCCAGAAAGGACTATGATGACTCAGCAGAATCAACGGCCCGCACAACAGAGATTTTATGTTTTCAAAAGTTTTCTAGTCATAAAAAGCAAAACACAAAACCCTCAATATTCTGCCATATAGTACAGCAGATGTAATAATACCAATAAACATCTTCTTTTCAGGAAAGTCAAGGGAAGAGATAACAGAATTAAGTATATTTATGTTAACATATTTACGATGCTGCTACTTCATCCAGAGAGTAAACATACCTTATTTTTGGTATGAAGAAATTTACCCCATTCTGCAGCATCTACCTCTGAAAACAAAAATGGATACATGAGAAAGAAGTAGATGTTTCACTGACATTTTTCCAAGTTCTGTTCATTGAAAATTATGAGGTTTTTTTTTTCAAGCAGCAAAATAAAAATTAGTTAGCTTTCTACAGTTAGTATACCTCAGTATAAGTAGATTTATTTTTCTGTCTGTTGAAACATTGCACCTCACTACTATGTCTAATTTGTCTCACACAAGGTCCACCTTCCTACCAATGATTGAGCCAATCACCTATCCTGCAATCTTTCAGAAATGGTCTTGTTCACTAAATATCAGCTTGTAACAGAAAACAAATGAATTATTAGCAATAGCTTAAAAACCTGGGAAAGAAAAGGCTAGCTTTTAGCATCTTTTTTTTAAACCATGGAAGTGAGATCAAATTATAGCTGAAAGAAAAAGTTAGAAAAACCTGTAGGACTAAAAGCAAGCAAACAGAAAATACATAAGAATTCTGCATAACGAAGAAGCCTTAGGAGAACATGTCTCTTCCCAAATCTGTCAAGGACCAAACATCTTCACTCTTGTCAGTCACCACTGAGGTCCAGAATTAGGAGGAAAGGAGGTTTTGTTCAATTCCTGCTTTGTAGCACAGGCAGCAGTTTGAGTTACACTGCAAGATATTCACACCTTCACTATTAGGTTTCCAAGTATGAGAGGCAAGTTCCATTTCCAATTTTTAGTTTGGGGTCATTTCCTCTGTGCTCCCTGACACAGCAATCTACACTACAAGAACTGTCTACAAGAAATCTGGCCCTTTGGCAAACACATGGTTTACCTAAAATCAAGTAATATTTTTCACTTAAGTTGAAATTTAAGAAAGTCAATCAACAAAGTTTTTTGTTTTAAGGATTTGGGAAATAAAAGTGCAGAAAGTTCTATGAAGCAGCAACGGCACAGAAGAAAAGCAAAAATTATCTCATTCTAATGCAACAAGGTCAGAAAACTGAAAATCAATCAGATCACAAGACAGCAAAATAATCACCACAGTAGCTGAAGTGTAAAAGGAAAAGTGTAATCAACAATCGTGGCATGAAATGTATGTGATCAGTGTATATAAGCATGCACTTCAGGTGTAGGGAGAAAAAGCAAGTGGATAAAGGCAACCTTTAGCAAGGTGTCTTGGATTTTTCCATGTAGCAGGGTCTGCAGTTAAAGAGAAACAGCATTGAATGGCGTTTAACATTTTTAATCATATTTAATACAGCATTTTATTCACTTTCAGTACCAGATTCTATTACAAAGAGCATACATGCATACAGACAGATGTGCATGCTATTCTAGTATTGATGAGAGTGTGTAACATATTAGCAATATGCACAGAAGTAAGACCTTAACTAAACACATATAAATGATGCTTATTAATCAGATATTCTATACAACAAAGTTTACTTGGTGATTACTATTATTGCCATTAACCTAATTCCAGCAGCTCTACATATTTTCTTATCTGAGCACAGAAAACAGCACCACTGGGCTCCACAAAGCTGAACTTCTTTGGCAAAATATATTTCTCATAATTTACTCACAGCAAGAACCAGAAAGAGTTAAGAAACATTTATGTCATTGGAAGTAGTGTTACTGTATGGGAAGGAAATCTGATGCTGTGCATCAGTATTTTTAAGACTCAATTCAAGAATAACATCAGTTCTGAGACAGATTTAAGAAGAGACAACATATGCATTAGCCTTCTCAACTTTTATTTTTTCAAAGTATTTATGGAAATTTCATTACAAAAAAACCCAAACTCCTTACTGAGGGGTTGATGAATTTACAACTCTATTTTCCTGTGATGTTTGTACAACACCCTGAAAGTGCAAGCAGCAAAACAAACTGGTGAAGATATTTGGTTTGTGCCTGTTTGGTACAAAATTCAGGTAGCATGACAATAATCAATTCATCTGTTTGAAAAGTTTAGTTCATCTGGAGCGTTGATGTCTTGCTTAGTCAAAGGTGTGTGTATCATCAATGGAAGTATGATTTTGATGGACTGGATCCGTTAAGGAAAAATTTTTAAAACCAAACTTTCATCCCTACTGTTCTGCAGGCACAAGAGTTATGAAGAAAACATCATTAGGAAAAAGCTTTTGTTTGTATTGGCTGGTAAATAGGCAAAATGACATACCAGTCTCCAAGATAAGTGCAAAATGAAAAGGTTCCTCCATTCCACGTTATTTAACAGATTTTATTTACTGTTCAGAGGAAATAAAGTAAAATGCACATAGAGGAAAAAACTACAGTATGTTCAGTATTGCATTGCTCATCTCCTCTTGAAAATTCAATCTAAGGGAGTAAAGAGAGGCCTAAAGCCAGGAAGAAAAACCCACAGCAAGACACTGTTACATTTGAAATAGATGGACCAAGCACTCTCTGGTTATGCCCCTCCTTGGGAGATTATTTCCTTCTCAGACACTGTTTTAGTCTTAAATTATTCTCTTTCTGGTGGCATGGGAATTTGCAGCCAAGTACTAGGCTTAGTTCTATGTATAAGTAATTTTTTTCGGTATTATCTATAGGCTTCTAAAAATAAATATTAAAAAGACACACTCAGGTCAGAGACACTGCATTCTAACTTGCTAACACCTACAGAAAAGCTTCCCAATAAATCTAATTTAATGGAAAGGAGTTTTTTAGGAAAGGAGGAAGGATTTGCATTTCTCTATATGCAACAATGCTCAAGGCAAGGAGAAAGTGTTTTAATTAGCCTACATTCAGCAACCCACTGTTCTGGTTTCCACAAAGAATGCTTTTTTTCACTCACTTAACTGGTAAATCAGTCTTCCCTCAGTTATTTTACTTTTTGGAAGCTTTTCAGGCAATACCTTCAGAAGAATTAATCACCTGATTACACTAAAGATTAAATGCTAGATAAAGGTGTGCGGAAATGACACTTTGGTCATGATGAAATCCAGTATTATACATTATAAGAAATTACTAAAACAGCAGCTATTAAGAACAAACAGATCCTGCTTTAAAAAAAAAAATACCACCACATCTCGTGAATAAAGTAACAGTCTATATTTTTCTGGCTTTCCATATTCTGTAGTAAGACCTGAAAACTTTAATTAATACCCAGGAAAAGCATACATATTACTTGATTTTTCTCAGGACTGCCCCTCCACCAAATTGTTCTTGTTATATCCTACTCTATAACACTCCTTTACAAAGCTCAATAAATACAAAGATTACTGACTTCAGTTATTCATGTATCTCCTCTCCCTTTCTAAAGCAAGAGAAATGTTATTCATTTCCAATGGGAGAAGCTGCTGGGAGTCATAAAAGGCCACCAGCAGAGAGGATTTCCTGCAGCATGGCAATGAGAACTTCCCAAATATTAATTGTTGTACCATTTTTCCCATCCTTAACACCAGCTAGACTACAAGCACTTTTGAGGGAAAGCTCTTTCTCTCTAGTGCTTCTGCAAAGCCAAGCCCAGTGAAGCAGGCCACGCTGTTTAGGAGCTAGGGGTAAGAGATCCCTATCTGAAGTAGAGAGCAAAAGGCTGACACAACACTTTTGATTTATCAAGCAATGGATCTGTATTAATTATTCCTGTGTTCTGTATCAATTCTGTGTGTTCAGAATTTGAACAATGTTCAGTTTCCTATCTTGGAACAAACCGAAGAAAGGACCCTATAAGCATTTACTACTTGGCCACTGGTATGTTCTCTCTTATGTTCCACTTCTGGAACTGTAGGTTTTCACTGCAAGGCCAATTGAATAATTCACAAGACCAGGCCCAGTTCACTGATAAGTGCTGCTTCTCTTGCAATTCGATCAGAGAACACCGCAGTGTGGTATCATCACATCAAACACACCCTATGTGCTGAATCACTAGAGGCCAACAATAAACAGCAAAAGTATGATGAGAACATTTCCTTCCCATCAAATTACACACATTCTCTGTACAATATACAGATCAGCCTGTACTAAAAATACAGAACTTCACGTTTAATGGAAAATTTATCTTTGGTATTTTCTGACTCTCTTGATTTTTTGCAGTGATCACAGTACAAGGGTATCACTTGTCCCTCCCTAAGTGAACAGCACAGCAGTCAAAAGTGCTTTGTGTTAAAAACTGGGAAGCTTTCTGGATGCCAACACTCCAACAGAGGTAAAATTAAAGCTTGTAAGAACCATGGAATAGTAGCTATTTTGAAATGGCTGTGTTAATATACAATACAGTAGAGCAAGCATTAGGATGGATACAGGTGACAATCACAAAACAGAAGTCAAAAGAGAGAGTTGTATAAAACCATCTGTGTGCACAGAGAGTTCAATGCCAGCATTCAGAAAGCAGCATGCCAAGACTGATACTCTCTTGTCCAATATTCAACTTGTAAAGAAGAAATCCCTCATCTGGATAAAGTCCTTTCCTGCAAGACTATTTCCCTCTGGGAAATCCCAAATCCATATTCAGCCCTATCTCAACATCCACCTCATTACAAATAAAATCACCTCTAAAAATAGACCTCTAATGGCCCTTATTACAACGTTACACAGCACAGCCAGGATAAGAGGTTGTCATTTTTTTTCTTTCCAAGCTACTTGATCCCATCCTCAGATGTAACACAACAATCTGAACATAAGCTAAACCAGATCAGTGACAACACCATTTAGACCACAATTCACCTGAATTTTGGAGAGAAAAGACATTTCAAACTCGCTTGGTAAATCAAGATTTCTGTTCTTATCAAATCTATGTTCTTACTAAACAAGCCCACATCTCTCTCAGAAGAACAAGATGGGATTATAATATTTACATCTTACATATTGATTGTTTTCCCCCAAAAAGTCTAAGTGGGCATCATAAATAATAATTTATCCCAACATCCCTATGAATTTTAAATTTAAAATCCAAATCCCCAAATCAAATGCAACCTAAAACAAAAAGGCTCTGCCTTGACTCAGAATATTCCAATTACAGAACCTCCCAATTACAGAACCTCCTTTTACACCTGTAAAGTTGCAAAGAACAAACAAAATAATATTCTACCCTACAACTCAGAATCCAAGCTTTCTGAGAAGTTCTAGAAATACAACCTATACACTGCACAATACAAGCAACGTAAAACTGCATTTAAAGACATCAAATGTGCCATTTCTAAAAGTTGCACAGAGAATGAATTCTCCATCCTTCAAGGTTTTCAGGCCCAAGCAGATAAAGACCAAGGAAACTTGGTCTTGATTTCAGAGCTGGCCCTATTTTGAGGAGATTGGACTAGAGGTCTCCTAGGATCATTTCCAGCCTCAATTGTCCCTACAATTTCTCACATGGTTTGCATGCTAATTGTTATGAGCCCTAACTGTGCTCTCTGCTTGTGACAGTAATTAAGATTGGAGCTTAAACCTTTCAAACAGCACAATACGAGTAACTGTCCTTCAGAAATCAAAGGCCGTAAATATTACAGGAAAATAAATACTGTAAAGAATTTCTGATACCTTGACTTACTATTGGTTGAAACAAATTAAGAAAAATTTGAACACAATGAGAATTAACATTTATAGTCCCCAGTTTATCATGCCAACAAAAGCCTGTGCAGTTGTTAGTGTCTACATAAAAAAATCTAAGATTTATCTTACAATCAGAAGGTGGATATGCCCCTGCTGCTCCTTCCTGAGATCAGGAGCATTAGTTGGTATAAAATGAGCATTGAAACTCCCAAGGGACAATTGAGATCACTTTCTTGATCTGCTGAAGGATAAAACAGAAGCAGTACAGAAGACAAGCTTCAAAGTGAACAGCTTCAGAACATTTAAAGTGCTGTGCTTGATGCACTTGGGAGTGTCTCAGTGCAGCCCAGTAGGGTGGTGGCATCTGTAAGCTACAGAACGTCTCAGTTCAATTCTGTTTGCATCTACTATAAGTTTGTTTTCGTTTCTCCTCCTTCCTCTTTATTCAGAACTTACCTATTTCTTCCTACCCTCCTTCTAAAAATTCTCATACTCATCATCCTCTCAATGAAATACCTTATTTATATAGCACGGGGATGAAAAACACACACAAGAAAATAATGTTCTCTACACTCCAGAAAATTATCTTTACAACTAAAATGCTTTCTTTGGCCTATTTTTCTCCAAAGAAATTCACAAGAACAGGGAAGTTTAAAACATTAAAGGTATTTTGAATATCCACAAGATTTTGACTTCATGGCATTTGCTAAATGGAAAAAACAGATGTGACAACAGCTGTGTTTTCTTCCAAGGAAATTTTTAAAAGCACACTAGGGTTTAAAGATTGCAGCAACTGATTTTTCATTTAAAAGGACAAGAAAGACTTGACTAAAAAGGCAAAACACATTCTTGGATCACACTTACCATTTTCATCTCCAGCTCCTTTCCGACCATCCTCTGGGGAAACGTGCACCAGCTGCAGAATAAGGGGTCTCCGGGTGACAACTCCAGTACCTCGTGGGAGCAGATCCCTCCCCACAAGACTTTCCAAAACAGAACTCTTTCCACTGCTCTGAAAAGTGGAATACAGCTACATTACTTTGTGAAACACAAAAATGCTGTGCTATTTTAGTTTGCTTTCATCTGGCCTGCAAAGAGCACTCTGTTCTGTCCTGTGCTACAGAGTGCCTGAAGGAGCATATGACAGACTCCCTGCAGACACAGCAGTGCCACTGCACAGGCACTGAAGGACACAGGTCTGCTACAAGCCAGTAACTGCCTAAACCTGCTTGGGATACGCAGAACACATTTCTATCTACATGGTCTGTCCCATGGTTTTTTATCTCTTAATGTTAAACTAAACTCCTAATAGGTTTCAGAAAAATTAATCTCCTATTTAACATTTGCTACCACAAATAGCAAACTCTCCAGAAACATTTCTGGAAAAAAATGCTTTTCTTTATAATGCTCAGAAAGAAATTTGATGTCCTGTACTATGTAATCTTCTAACATCTTGAAGTAAAACTGCTTTGTAAACTGAAGAATTTAACCCGCTGTTAGTATTTGTTAGAATTAACAAGGGCTGGCTGTATTGCTACCAGCAGCAGCCATTACACAAACATATATTAACTATGTATACTTGAGTAGTTAGGCTGCTACAATGTTATATTCCTGTCTCTTTCGGGTTTCCTGGGGGGGGGTTGTTTGGGTTTTTTTTGTTAGTTGGTTGGTTTTTGGGTTTGGTTTGGGTTTTTTTAATAATGCATCATATCAGCTTGGTAAGTACAGACATTGCTTTACACCCTAATCATAAAAACAAACACTGGTTCATGGCATCCCACATTCTCTCTCTCTCGCTCTCTCTGTATATATTTAAGTATTTACATAACAAGAAACTATAAAAAGTTGGGAACTACTTAAAGGCTGTGAAATTACAAATACTCTTTGAGAGCCTACATTTAAAATGTTCTCCTGCAGGATTTTTGTATAAGATTCACAATTGGTCCAACAAGCAGCTGTGAAAACCTGGGTTTTAAAAGTGATTCCAGACAAATACCATGTTAAAACTAACAATAAAAAATAGACTCCTATGTCAACATAATACTCAATCTGATTGAGAAGACTTTATCTTTTTAATAACACTGTATTAAACTCTTCCAATTTTCTGCAGCTCTAAGTCTACATAGTGATGCCATGAGAAAACCTGCTCTGACAGTCATTGCCCCCATCTAGGTAAATGTTTCTGTATTAATGCAACTATTGAACAATTCTCTTGTTAAAAAAACAAACAAACAAGAAAACAAAACCAAAAAAAGGAAACCAACAGATGCTTCTGACAGCTGGAATGTGCACTATGGAACTGCTATAGAACCTCCACGTGGCCTACCAGTTCTGAAGTAACAGATTTGAGACTTCAAGCAAATGATGAGTATATAACCTAACATAACATGATATAACAGAAGTGATGAATATCCTTAAATCACACAAATTTAGTGGCATTAGGTGACTCTTCTAAAACTGAAACATAGATCAGAGGTCAAGCAACACATTACTATCAGACAGTATATTTCTACTAGTGCAGTAAAACAAGACATGAATATGTATGAGAATATATGAGAGTTTTAAAACCTACTGAAATAAGGCTTGTATGCAAAATGACAACATAAATATTAAAATATAAGGCCCTAGAAAGTTTGAACAGCAACAAATGAAAGCCTTCTTTTATTGTACCACTTTATTGTATATGCTCTATGGCACAGAAACAAAAAAGATGTTTTATCAAAAATATCATTTGTCTCAATAGGCAAATAACACACAAATGTAGATTATGTACATTATTCAAAGTAAATCTAAATCACATTTGACAGCAGTGAGTCTAGAAAGACTTGGAAAAAGAGCATGGTCAAACAGAAATACAGCCTTATTAAGATTTGCTTTTCCTTCAAAAGATTCCCCTAGGAAGTTATTGATAATTTTCTTCAACTGTCCTTCTCCAAATCAACTTTGGGCACCTTCCCTGCAAGCAGCTTGCAACAAACCATTGGGCACTGAACTCTTACCAAATAACTTAAGAACAGCCTGACCAAAGCATGAACTAGGTCTGGAAGCCTCCCTGAGACAGTTCCTGTTCTGGCCCACTTCTGAAGAACTACTGATATTCCAGACTGTGAAAAAACAAACTTCACAGAGACAAAGAAAAAACTACTGCTCAACAAACTTACTTAAAGCAAGTGAAATACCTAACCAAAAAAAGAGAGATGATAAAGGTTCATCTTCTGCATTGGAAAAAAAAAAAAAACCAAAAACACAAAAAACAAAGAAGACCAGTGCTTCATTTATTAAAAATATTTCAAATATTAAGAGGCATCTGGATGTGGCACTTGGGGTTATGGCTTAGGGGTGATTATGGCTGGGTTGGTGGTTGGACTAGATGATCTTGAAGGTCTTTTCCAATCTTGATGACTCTGTGGTCTCTTGAGCAAGATTTTCTTAGGCATGGGAAAAATGATCACTCAGTCTCAAAAGGCTGGAGATCAGACTTAGATGAAGTGGCTTCTCATGAACTTATAATCCAAGCACATAAGGGATAGTAACAAATAGCTGAAATCCTTATCAAGAACCTCACCATGAAAGGAAACCAAAATCCATGGGACAAGCTGCTGCACACTGCTGCTCTTTAGTCTTTCCAAAGGAGGGGTAATGCAGGAAGCTAAAATGGGCACACCAAGCTATGCATGGAAGCAAACCACTGTGTCTTACACCACTCCCAGTGACCTCTGGATGGGGAAGGAACGATCTGGATCCTTTGCAAACACACTAAATGAAACATTCAGTACTCCATGCATCAGGAAATTCTTTCAAATGACATTACGCTCCCAACGAAAGCAATCTGCCGCTGGAATACAATTATCTAATGACGCACTTCTTAATCTGGACTCCTCAGCACCCACTACCAGGAATTGTCTGGGAAGAGGGTGCAGAGGGCAGTAAACAGAAAGCTGATCTTGTTCTGCCAGTGAGGGGGAAGCAAGGGATATGGGTCTGTTAAGACTACAAAGTCAGTTCAGCCGGTCCTTCATACAATAGATGTATGACACTAATACTGATAACCAAAGGAATTTTTAGGAATGAGTCTGTAGAAGTATCACACTTGTTTTGTCATCTCATTGAAATGCTCGTAGCCATTCTAAGCATGGACTGAAATCATGAATTCATTTCACGATGGAGCAAAAAAAGCATTAACAAACTCAGCCTTGTCCATATTCACTGCCCCTGGATCACCTGGCACAGTCAGCAGCAAGCCTGGATTTCCCTCGTTTTTCTTTCTTCAGTGCTGAAGTTCCTGCTGCCTTTGATATCCCTACCAGTAACAGCGGCCTTCTCAATACCATCTCTGCCTATGCAGACAGGATTTTTATATCCCTGAGCAAGCTTGTCCTCGTTTCTACCTCCTGCATCAGTCTGCTGTGCTGAGGCTGAGTCATGAGCTCCCTCAATACCGCTCTCCTTAGACCTCCACTCATTTTCCCAAGCAGGTGTATTGACTACTGCTTTGTGCTCCATGAGGCTGTCCTTAAAGGAATGCCAGGTCCCTTGTGATTCACTGTCCTTTAGTCACAGGGTCTCAGCAATAAGCAAAGTCTGCTCTTACTCTTATGAAGTCCATGAAGCAAGAAGGCAAATTAACACAAGGCTCACCTGGAGTCTCACTGATACACAAGAACCATCAAATTTCCTACAGTCACATGCTTGGATTGTTGGCTGTTGTCTATTTCAGGTATTATTAAAATGATAACGGACTTGAATCAGCTGCAACAAACTTCAAGTCATCTTACAAGAATCTCCTGCCTTCCTTGGTCTATCTTTAGACTCTTTGTGGAGCCAATGCACAATACATCATCTGTAGGAAAAAAACCTTGTTAAGGAAACATGTCCAATAAACCACTGGGAAACTTCCAAAACAAAAAATTAGTTGAAAGATGTGTCATTGCTTGTAGGTCATTGCTTTTGAACAGGACAAACTGGTAAGTTTTTTTTACTATTTCATCCAACAGGGAAAAAAAATGCAAAGAACTCCTGCAACACAACACCGACTTTTCACAGGACAGCACAAGAAAAGAGAGGTAGTAAGAATTCCCTATGACTTTTAGAGTGGCACAATACAAACACTCAAGAATGAAGGAGCTGTGAAGTAAGAGAGACTTCTCAATGAGATATAACAACTCCTGAAGAGTTCTGTTAAGGAAAGCAATGCATCTGGCTTTGACATCTGAGATGAAATGGTGGCAGTTCTGCAGTTTCTGTCATACAAGAAGTATAAAAGTCCTGCTGGCAAATCCTGCTCTTGGCAATACGTACATATAGAATTTTCTAAATTTTCATTCTATCATTGGGAAATAAAGATAAAGCACTTGTGCTGGCATCCACAGGAATATTATCCACATTGGTGCTTTAAAAAGTTATTTGCAGTAGCCATCCTAGAAGAGTTAAGCCTGGTATAACTAAAGAACAGCAGCATTTCTTTTTCTTTCCTTATTTTGCAAATACGAATTATTCTGGAATAAAAGCTGAGTACACATGCAGTTTCAGAGCAGGAAAGGAACTGCTTTGGTTGGAACAGCTATTATAACAAAATTTTCCTATTAAAACTGGGAATGCCCCAAGCTAGGCTGGCTCTAAACAGCTAACAAATTTAAAAATTTATTTACTAATAAAAAAAGAATGTCAAAGCTATAAGCAGACCAAACAAATTACTTCAAGACATTGTTTGAAACAAAACAACACTTCTAAAAGATGCAAAAGACACAACAGGCTGATCCCAACTTGAGAAAGCAGTAAAACCAGCATAATGCACTGCTCATGGTTGCAAAATGCATGCAAGATCTTGTCCAGACTACAAGACTGTTGTTCCTGCAGGGCATTCCCCATTTGCTTGAATAAAGAGCTCACCTGAATAAGTCAGGGAGAGACTCAAATCTCAGGAACTACCTCCACATAAAACAGCTTATGTACTACTAGTGAGGAACGCCAGAACTGGCACAGCTCAGTCCAAATTCTTCAGAAATCCCACATTTACACCATCTCTAACTGCAGACAAATGCCAAACAACAGCAAATACAGCAACGATTAGCAGATGTTTTCTTCCTCAGTACATCAATTCCCAAAGCCCTCCAATAATTCACTTAAGAAAAAAAAACCTCATCTAAGTAGGAACAACTTAGACTCTCACTTACATCATGGAACTGTGGTATTTGAAGACCCACATTTGCAAGCCAGATATCCTGACCTCACATAGATATTGTGTATACTGCTATATTCATGACTTGCAGTAAAAGTAAATCAAAACAAAACCAACTTGCATACTCAAATTTTAAAAGTTTTAAACAACAGTATTATTAAAACAAACCCAACCCCCAAATCTCTAAGTTAGTCAACCTTCTGGCTACTACACAAACAAATCTTTTCCAAGAACTACACAGCCATTTTCTCCCCAGACTGTGAAAAACAAATGCCTGTGCTGTATGTTTTAATACTCGTCCCCTCCATCTTCCTGAAAATATGTTTTCTTCGCACTGTGCTCCCTGGACAACATACAAGATTCACCTGGTCTAATTAAAATACCAGTTTTCCAAGAAAAACAACTGCCAATCACAAGACGAACAGGGCCCTTGCAGTAAAGCATCAAAACAAAGCAAAGCACACAAACAAAACAAGAAAAGAGAAGCACAAGACTTCTTTATCCACATCTTTCTACAACTGTGAATTCTGTGCAGACTCTCTGCTCTTCCAAAATAACCAGGCATTTGCAAACAATAAAATTAATATATTTTAAACGATGTTTAATAATGCTTTCATTTTAAGAATCATAAAATGCTAAAATGCAGAATCAAGTTATTAGACCAATCATTTGATTTTAGTTCATATGAAGTCTGCAGATAGAAACACTGAAAATGTCATCCTTTCAATCACAGAAACCTTCAGGACCCAAAAAGTTCAGCTGTTCACAAACACAGGGAGCCCATCAGAGAAAAGAAACGGCACAACACTAAATGTTGTTTGCACTATATCATACCAGCAGCAACATTTATATGATGTCTGGTAAATGTAAACAGCTAATTAGTGTCAGCCTCACTTTGCTGCTTGTCTGAAACAAACAGCAGAGCAGTCAGGGTGTGACTTGACAGGAGCAAAGGATGGCAAAAAGGAAAACAGTTACGCCCAAAACCAGAGACTGTAAATGTCAAATATGAAAACAAAGAAAAAAATCCAAACGAAATCAGGAAGTCTGCAAAACATTTGGGAGAAAAAACAAACTGTCCCCAGCCAGCATGGAAGCAATGCTCTGGTTACATCCTCTATTGAAATGTAGATACAAATGAGTTTTTGGATCTGCTTGACTTGCCAGAAAAGATCCTTGGACAAAACAACAACAACAAAAAACCCCAAAGAAAACTTAAAATAAGCAAACAAAAAAAAAACCCACAAAAATCAAAGCAACAACCCAGCAAGAGAGGAGGGAGGAAGACATGGCTGTGCTTGGCATGTGGTTTTCCTGGTCATTCCCTACAAACTGGAGTTTCCTTCACCTCAAACTGGCTTTTTGCCAGCACAATGTAGGCTACACTGAAGGAGCTAAGTGGCTTAAATTTCTGTTCCCCTGCCAGGGAAAGTCACAGCAGCTCTGCAGAACACCTGAAGTTCCAGAGCAAGGTGCCAGTCTCTCTCAGAGAGGGTGCTTTGATAGCATCTGCTGGATTCATCTCCACATCCCACTAGCCAGGACTGTACATTACCTTCCCATTGCTGTCAAATTCTTAACAGCCAAATCAGCATTCTGACTATTTATCTTACCAGAACATAAATTTATCCATATTCACATGCTCAGGCTGTGACCTCAGGTCAAGAAACCTTCCACCTTGCAATAAAAAGTGGTTTAGCATTAGCATCAAACATACTTACACCAAACAGTAAAAAAAAAGAATAAATGTAATGCCCATCTGTGAGCCAATCCTGGGGGAACATCCAACAGAAGTCTATACTAAATGCTATAAACTACCCCTCCCCATTTGAAGTCTCAAAATGGCATTAACAGAAGACTGAGTAAAACTGCTCCACAAATGTACACATGAAAGGTCACTCCAAAATCTCACTTGGGAATTCCATCAGTTGCTACATCCATTTCACTACAATGTCTCTAGTTCAATTAACACTACCAAGTGCAGATAAAGCCCACAAGGTGATTTTATAATGTCAGTATTGGAAGAATTTTGCAACAAAGCTGACACTAAAGTTTGTATAAAACTAGGTTGGTGACTACTAAAAACCCAAAACACATTCCAAGAAGTGATGGCAAAAAAATAAATAAAGACAATTCATTTTTTACCTACTTCTAGACAGATATATTGTTGTCTGGCTGGTTTTCTTAAATTTATTCTAAATCTTATGCCCACTTTGGTAGCGTAGTCATTTAATTTTTTGTGATACCACCTATCCACACAAAAGGCCATAATTAACCAAATTACTTTGCTTCCCCTTGCCTCCTTTGCTGTAGCTTTAATGTGTTTGGTCAAGGCACTTCAATACCACCTTGTTATCCCTTAAAATATAGAGCACAAAGCATTTGTATGAAGTATTACACTGAGTATTACAGCATTATTGAACAAATATTTTTAGATCATATTCCTAACCTGAACACTTTTTTTTTTTTTTTTTTTTGCACTTTAGTCACAGAGTTCTAAAAATGGAACTGGAATACTGAATTGGGGAAGAAATAGAACACCAACCCAGGAATGGCAGAAAAACCCTGAAACAGTGAAGAAAAATTGGCAGTCTGAAGGTGTCCTGAGTTCTAACAGCACAGTCCTCAGTTTTCTTAAATGACCCTGTACTAGGATACAGAAATAACTTACACAATATTTACAGAGAGAATGAGAAGGAATTCTCATATGACTGAGTGGAAAAGCACTACAAGTGCAAGAGGCCATATAAATGTGCAAAATTTACTGACAAACAATTTGCAATTAGCACCAAAATGTATCTAGAAAGAGGAAAAATTAAAGCATTTCAATTGCTCAGGGCACAAGGGAGGTAGGAAACAAATTCTAAACAACAGAGGTGGGGGAAAGGGAACATGGGAAACAGAAAATATTCACAGCTGAATTAAGGCTCATAAACAGCTTCTAGTTCTACACACTCTCCAGAAAAGAAAGAATTAACTTAATGCACAGAATGAGAACCAGAGAAAGACATAAGCACAAAGAAACAAAAGGGTATAGGAGAGAAAAATAAACAGAAAACTACTTCAAAAAACATTTCTCCTCTCCTTGCTGAATATGTATAAAGGTCATTTTAAAAAAGCAACTGGCAAATTGGAAGAAAAAAAGCATAACTCAATTAACAGAGGACTACAGAAACCTTAACTGGCAGCATTTGCTTCCTACAAGAAAAATGGAGGTGAAAAATTCAAGACTGTTTATTGTGAATATTATTCCAAGACGAAAAAGCAAAGACAGCATATGCCAGTGGGCTACAGATACACCAACTGTATGAAGAAACTTAAAGGCCATGCAGCACTTCACAAAGAAACAAGATTGTATAAAAGGCACATGTTAAAAAAAAAGGAAGAAAGCTACCAGCAGCAAAACTATCAGCTCCAAGGCCATATCTGACACATCTCTAGAAATCTGGTCTCCAATAAACTAACTCCAAATTAACAGATTAATAATATTTTATTTAAACTAAAACTAATTGCATAAAATAACCATCTACAGAATTCCTATGTCAGTAAAGACAATTTTTTCTTCCAACAACCTTGACTGAAACAAAAAGAACCCAAGATCCAGCTTGCTAGATATTTTACTATATATTTTTCTGGAGCCCATAGAGGGCTTTTTTTGGCATGACAAGAAATTTCACGCTAATTCATGGGGGTTCATAAATACCATGGATACAGCACTGAATAGATATTGATACTGATGGGGAGACTACTGAAGGCAAACACATGTCAATACTGTTTTAACTCTCAGTATTTACTTATGGCAAGTATTTACACCTAGGAAAAGATAACTGGGACAGAGTTGTTTAAAAGAGTTTTTAAAAAATGCCACTTCAATATATTTCATAGAGTGAAACTGGAAAAAATACTTTTTTAATCTTACATAGAAAAATGTCACTGCATTTACATATACAGCTGTTGTTTTAAGTTATTAATAAAAATCCTGAGTAAAGAGTACTTGGTATTGAAGTCTTTGGCGAGCAAGCTATTGCCAAGGAGCACAAGGCATTCAACAGATATTGAAATTCACTGAAACAACATGAGAGATCCATTAGCTTCAAGTTCTGCTTCTGTTTAACGCTTCATCTTCTACTCCCTTGTGACTGCTGCAGTTCCGGTCAGGCACGTTCAGCTGCCAAAACTTCTGCTGGAGAGCAGCATCCCGTTTGAAGAGATACGAGAGGCTCTGAGCTATCTTCGAGCCCAGGAGCATTACCAGCCTCACACGCACGTGTTGCAACTGTTGCAGCCAACAGCCGCCGGCCTCGCCTCTCACCTTCACTCCCCATCAGCAAAGAGTCCAAACGGCACAAGAGCTCGGGGGAAAGGACAACCATCCACGCCTGCACGATGCCGTCCCGCTACCACGGCGCTCGCCGCACGGCCGCTGTCCAAGAAGAGAAGCCACGGACCGAGCGGCGATGGCGGTCACGCTGACGCACCGGGGCGCCTGCCGCTCCACGGGTCCCCCGCCGCCACCCGCACCCCGGCTGTGCGGGCCGGAGCCACGGGGGACGGGGGCACCGGCCCGGCCCTCCCCGCAGCCCTGCGCAGCTCCCCGGTCGCTCGCACCGCTCCGGAGAAGCGCCGCAGGGCGGGCGGGCGGCGCACCAGGCGCTCCCAGCGCGGCCGGGGCTGAGGCAGCGGAGCCGCCGAGGGCGTGCGGGAGAAACGCGGGCACCGAGGGCGTCCCGCCCGCCCTCGCCTGCCGCGTCCCCCTGTGCCCTTGGCGGAGGCAGCCGCGGGGCAGCAGCGGCCGNCGCCGCCGCCGGGCACCATGGGAGTTGTAGGCCGTGGGGGGCCTGGCGGTCCCCGCCCGGGCCGCCCCGCCGCCGGGCACCATGGGAGTTGTAGGCTGTGGGGGGCTGGCGGTCCCCGCCCGGGCCGCGCCCTGCTCGGACAGCCCCGGGGCCGCTGTGGCCCTTGTACCACAAGGCGTTGCCGGGTTTTATCGCACAGAATCGGTGAGGCTGGAAAAGATCTCTGAGATGCTTGGGTCCAGCCTGGGTTTGAGCACCCGCACGTGAACTAGACCAAGGCACTGAGTGCCACCTCCAGTCCCTCCCTAAGCACCTCCAGGGACGGTGACTGCAGCACCGCCCTGGGCAGCCCGTTCCAATGCCAAATCACTCTTTCTGTGAGGAAATTTTTATACATAACATGTCCCAGTGTTATAAATATAGGAAGTAATTCGGGCCGGAGAATTAAGAAAATATTATAGAAGAAATGTTGCACGGTTTGTGCAAACAGAATGTAAAAATCAGACCACTCTGATAGTCCCAGCTGGCCGGACACAGTGGAATACCTTATTTACAGAATATAGGGAAGGAATTTTTGTGGGGATGGGTCGTTTCTCTTCCGGTGCCCCAGATGCATATCTCTGGACAAGGCATCCCCGAACACCTGCAGACACTTCATGACCATCACCAGTCTCCGGACAGACTATCAAAATTCCTGTACCCCAACTGTGCGGATTACGGGAAAAAATTCTCAAAATTCATCAGGGTCCAGGAAACACCTTCACAAAAATTCATCGCTTCCCTGAAATCTTTTTCTTCAGTAATAAACGGAGGAATAAGGGACATCTACATATGTAGAACTGAAAAGGATGAATGGACTTTTGCCAAACTGTATAAAGTCATCTCGGTCCAAGGCTAAGGTGGCGAACAGGAGGGATTCAAAGCAAGAGGGGGCTTGAGTCTGTGTTCGCCCACATCGACCACCCGGGGCTCGGTGCACTTTTTTATTTTTTCTGTCGTGGCTATCGTGTCCGAAATCTCGGTTGTGAAATAATTTTTTTTTTTTCATTTTTATTATGAATTGGACTCTGTCAATTATTAATTTGAGTGGATCACGGTCTCATTTATAACACCAGCTTAAAGCTCCCCTGGTGCAGCTTAAGACAATGCGCTCTTGTCTATCGTCGTGGTCTATGCATTGAAGAAAAGACTTTTGACGACAATATCAGAAGGCTAAATATGATTTATTAAAATGACTTCATAATTCTAGTATTTTTTTATATCTGCTCAGCAGAGAGCATTCTCCATGCTCCTGCTGCTGTTTTGTCTAGGGAATGTCTCGAGTGCTTACAATATTAGAAAGATGACAGTCTTTCAGCTCCTTCTCCCACTCTCAAGGAGTAGAGCTGAGGAATTGTAAAATGTCTTTGAAGAATACCAGATATCTTGTTTACAGAAAGCTTATACAGAGTAAAAGAACAGCAAAAGGATGTTCTCCCATGGGAAAATGACCAGAAGGCTTACACACAGAGAAACTTATAATATGTTCATAGCAACACTTGTCCTGTCTCTGTCACCTGGGAAAAGAGCCGGACTCCCCACCTGGCTACGGCCTCCTTTTGGGTGGTTGTAGAGAGAAATGAGGTTCCCCCTGAGCCTTCTCTTCCCCAGGCTGAACACCCCCAGCTCCCTCGGCTGCTCCTCACAGGACTTGTGCTCCAGACCCTTCCCAGCTCTGTCGCGCTCTCCGGGCCTGCTCCTGCGGGTGCCACAGGGATCGGCCTCCTTCCACCCAGAGGTGTCAGCAAGGAAAGGTGCTGGGTGGCAAAGTGCCAGAGCTCGGCAGCATCCCCCTGTCACAAAGCCAACAGAGCAGGAAAATGAAGCTTTCTTTCATTTGGCATAATGGAGGTCGTTCCTGGGTGTGAAAAATGCATATTATATGATTGGCTTTTCGCAAATATTAGAATGAATACTATATGTGTTATGTTGGAAAGCTATGTTGTATTAATTTTTGTAGTGCTGTATTAATCTTTTAAATGTAGGTTTTTGTTAAGGTATAATACTAAAATAGAAACTCTGTAATGTAAGATACTTTTTGTAACTAACTCAAAGAATGAATAAAATAACCAAGAAATTCTTCGCCTAAAGGAAACAACACGAAGGCACCAGGAAAGAGTTCTTGCCTCCTTATCTTTACCTTAGTAGACACGTTGGAGCCAAATAATTGATTTATGTGATGAGGTGAGGAACAGAAATTAAACAGAAGACACCCTTTGTTTGAGAGGAATGTTTGAATCATGTATGAAGAAATATGAATATGCAACAGGCCATTGCTTTTAAGGGGTAATCCTTATGAGTGCTTTGTGCTTTTCCTGAGAGAGAAGCACCCGGACGTCCGTAATTCTTTGCTTTTATTGTCTCTTTTATTGTCCTAACCCTAATTATGCCAATTTGTATTATCTTAATTTTTATTATTAAACTTTTAAAATTTTTTAAAAAAGAAGTAAGTGTGAAGTGTTTTTCACATGGGGGAGAACAGAACTGGAGAGCTGCTCCTACAAACTGCACAGTGAAAGGAATATTCTTCCATTTCTGTTCACACATTGAGAATTGCAATGGGTGCACGTAGAATGGCTGTATTTATTCTGTTTGCTTTCTTGTGGATGTTTTCTGTTTTGCTGTGAGGTTCTAGGATAATCATCTGAAATTCTGTAACTGAGATGTGTAATAATAGGTTAGGTTGAGGTGTCTTAGGAAATGGGAAACTGTGTGAGGTCTAATACTCAGCTGTGTGAGGTATAATACTCAGTGTTATAAAAAGAGATAGAGTGAAACCAGAGGATGACTTGTGATGCGAGATCACAACAAATAAGCTGTCTCATCTTCAAGTATCTTTCCTCTGAGTGCATTTTCTGAAAGATAAATTTTGAATATGCTGGCACTGAGTTAATTTGGACTTCATTCTTTCTTGTAAGCAACAGAGTAGAAAGGCTTCTGAAAGTTTCAAGTTTTGGAAGGCATTAGAATTCCTATTCTTTTTCTATACAAATTAGTCTTTTCCAGTCTTCATGTCCTGAAACACTCAAATGTCAACAGAAAGAACAAGGATATTTGTTCTTATTTGTACATCTTTTCAACAAAGCTTTTCATTCTTGGCCAAGCAACTTTACACTGTTTGTCAGAGGGATAATATTTTGTGATAAAAGCATAAAGATGGCTAAGGAAATTGAAACACTCCAAAATTCTGTTGTAAACACACAGTTTGTGGTAAGTGGGAGTGGGGCTGTGGCTGCTGCCTGAAGCCTTCTTCAGTGTTGGTTGTGGCTCCACTGTCCCTCTGCTATAAAATTCAGTGTATTCAGCACAGAGAGAAGCAGTTAATGCATGTAAAATTTTGGGAAGAAGGTCCTGAATGACTGGTGAGGGCTTCCTGTCATACAAACATTATCCAGTGGTTTCACCCATTAGCTCTCAGCATCCTGCAGCTGATGGCTCCCAGAGATCATTAATACCAAAAGGCCATTTGGCATCTGCCTCTCCAGCTTCCAGGACAAAAGGAAATGTTTCCCTGACACAGCAAATAATCTTAAAAGGTTTGCTGTTCCTTGTCAAGGCTGATCTCCTCTCCTTCCTTGAGTATCTGGAAAGAAAAGAAGGAAGGAAAGGAAAAGAAAAGAAAAAAAGCATCCCAGTTGCAAAGGACAAAGATGCTGGCTCCCAATGAAGATGGATAACACCAGCTTATTTCTCTATGCAAATCTCTTTTCTCCTATCACTTTTATTCTGCCATGTGACCTCATGGACACCCCTGTGAAATGGAGAAAGTGAAACCTGGTTTATGTCTTAATTTAGACCAGAAGTGGGACATCTCAGCAAGAATGTAAAACTGGAAGAGGGTCAGAGAGGAACAACAAGGATGACAAAAGGTGTGGAACAGCTTCTATATCAAGACCAACTAAGAAAGCCAGGAGCCTTCACTCTACGAAAGAAGTGGCACAGGGTATCTGTGTAATCATTAGCAACCTGGAGTGTGTGAAAGAGAATCAGGTTTTTCACTCTCCCTTCCAATAGAGACATTTTGGGAACATCTGATGAAAGTAAGAGCCAGCTCAGAACGAAACAAAGCCAGTAGCCCCTTACGAGTGCTTTGGTGACCTTTTGAGCTCCTTGCCAAAGGCTGCTGCAGGCAGTCAAACTTTAAATTGATTCAGATGTTGCATGGATTAGTTTAAGAAGGAGAAATGCATTGCATGTATAAAAAGAGCCCTGTGGGGATGAAATCTAGTTGGGGCTGTTTCTGAGCTGACAGTGTTTGGGAGCTGGGAGAGCAGCACGCAGAGGCGGTGTGTGCTCGCCCCTTAGCCTGTCCCACTATGGCTGTTCTTAGAATTTTATCAGTGTAATGTTTCAAGGAGCACACACAAGAAATAGCAGTTGCTGAACCAAGCTGAGACAAGCCAGCTTGCCCAGCAGAGATGTTGAAAGGCCTGGATACACTGATGGAGAGGCACAGTGGAGACGGAGGAAGGGATTTAAGGAAGAAATGCGAGAAGAAAGTACTAAAGAAGTTATAAAGCTAAGAAGCATCAGAATGCTAAGTTTAACACATTTTACATTTCTGGCTAAAAAGTGAGAGCCAGAAATACCTCTGCTATGAAGTGTCATGGCCTGCACCAACAGTTACCTCAGCCCTGCTGAGGACTCTGCCAAAGCAATAAATATTTTAACAAGCAATGATTGTCTGTAGCTTTAACTCTAAATTTCCATGGCTGACTTACATTGTACTGAGCAACAAACTCAAAGATCTGATAAAGGCAGTAGTAGTCAGACTGGTTATTTAAGTTAATTGACATGAGGACACGGGAACTGCCACACCAAATGTGACCTGATATCAATCTACTTCAGCACCTTGGCTAAGACCTTCCAGGATCAGCCCTCTGGGGAAAATATAAAAATGCTGTAATCATTAGCATTCTCATTCCAAAGATGATCAAAGATCTTCTCATTCCAAAACTGTATGTTAAATAATTTTGATATTGCTGTAAGATGTGGAGTAGACAGTTCAGTATTTCTTCTATGTTACTGCAAACAAGATTGTTTAACATATAATGGTATTTTGTCCCATCACACCAAATTCTTGGCTCCAATGACAACCTCTGGTGGTGAATTTCATTATCTAATTATATATAATGCAAAAATTCAATTTGAGATGAGTTTGGTATTTGTCATCTTCTAATTTCCATATAAGCCTCCTTGGTTTTGTGTTTGACATCAGGACAACATTTCCAGACTTCCTTCTCCATCATATGAATTTCTTTTTAGTTTTGCATCATCATTTGCTTCCATTTTTCTTAGACAGCTGAGTCTTTTTTATTGATATACTGACAGTAATGGACAAGTCATTTGCCATTTAGTTCATTTATACCAGACAAGGAAACCACAAACTAGCAGCTCAGAAAACATTTTTCTTGACATCCTCTTTTGTCTAGAGAATTATTACTGAACATCCTCTTTTGTCTAGAGAATCATTACTGAAATATATCAAGTATGTAACATAGCATTTATGCCTCATACATTCAGTACTGCTTTATACTGCAGAAACACTACTAGCAAAATACTTCTATAAGTTATTCCTTACTAGTGTCACCTTTTGGAACCATGCAGTACAGCAATTATAGGAGTCTGGCAGAAATCAGATTTTATGTGAAGTCAGATTGAATGCTGTTTCTCTATTCTCCAGAGCAACCTTGTCACAGATGCAACTGTAATAATTTCTTATACCAGACACCATTAGAAGATGAGATAAATAAATTCCTGAAATCCCTTGACAGAATGACCCTTTGTTTGGCTGTTCTACCCAGATTTCCCAAGCTGAGAGATTCTAAATCTTGCTCTTTTTTTTTTTTTTTCCCAGAAGCAACAGAAATCAGAGGCTTGAAATCCATAGTCCAGAATTCTGCTGAGTTTGCAAAGCAAGCTCTCCTACGTGCTTCAGCTGGCTGTAAGAAATCATAGTGATGATAGGAATTCCTGAGTGTGAGGAACATGTTACCTGTGCTGACACCCAGTCTCTGACAAAACAAAGTTATCCTGGGGCAGGGATGCAACTTTGCTGGACAATATCAGCTAAATAACTGAGAGTTCCTTATATTTTCTTAATCTGAACACTGGGAAGTTATTTATGAAAATCCACTAGCTATTTGGGGTGTCAGACAACTTCTGGTAAAACTTGCTTATGAAACTGAAATCAGGTTTCCAGTTAAGGGAGAGGAGAGCAGAGGTCAAGAGCCACAGGGAAGGCACATCAGTCGAAGCTCATAAATCAGTAACAAGGCCCAAGCACTTCAGTATTTGGAAGACATCAGCTTTTCTCACAGGGCCAATAGAGATAAAAACTTAGGTTGGAGATGAAAGTAATCTCTGTATCCTTGTGGATTCCTGTACAGCAATGCTCCCTCCTTGCTGCAGCTGGGGTGGTCACTTGAAATAACAAACACAATACTTAAACAGTTGCTTCAGTAAAAGATTTTCACCACCCCAGTGGTTTGCAATTCAATTTTCAGGTGAAGACTTTTTGTGTTAAAGGACCAAGGTTTTGGGAATAAAGGCAATAACCTCCTCTTATCAAGTAAGTAACTTTTACCTGTAAACAAAATGCACACTTCGCATTCAGCTGAGGCAACATAAATAGAAAAGAAAAATTCTTATGCCAACCAAACCTTACCTCAACCAAAACTTGCTGGTATTCAGGAGGAATTGAGCTTGTATCTTCTACTTTTGAATCTAGTAGTTAAATAAGACCATCTCCTGTAGTCTTTTAAGGTAAAATAGTATGCCAAGAGGAGCATTTTTTATTTTTATGATACACATTTTCTTGTGCACGCTGCTTATGATTGGCACAATTTTAAGTAACAATTGAGCATATGTGATTTACAACATCACACCCTGCTTATAAGAGTAATGATAGGAGACACTTCATGTCTCACCTGCCATGCTTTGCTTTGCACTGCAGATTCATGTTGAAGCGTAGGCATGTAGGTCTTTCCATGTGAAACTCAGCTGTAGGGTGCACTTCAGCAACTAAAGGGCATTCAGTTAATGGGACCAACTTAGTGCTAGTTTGAGATCAAATTCCAAAATACAACATAGATAAGGTAGCAGGCCTTTTGCAAATGCTGTGTCCCAGAACCTTGGGCTGTAAGATTTGGATTTACTTTGCAAGAAATATTCAAGTAAGACAAAACAGGTAAGGCAGGTAGTTCTACATGCTAGGCAGTACATCTAAAGAGAACTACAATGAAATCCTGTCTTCTTCCATCAGGGTCATTAATTTAATTTCACCCTAAAGGAGGCTCCCCTATTCAGTAGCAGTCAGAGTCCAAAACCATTTCTCCTAAGCAGGAATTTCCCCTTACCAAGAGTTTGGAAAAGTGGGTCGGGCATACGATGTTAAAACATTCAGAAGAGAGCACAAACCTCCAGCCTTGTTTCCAAACACAAGCTCACAGAATCAGAGGTACAAGTTCAGAGTCCAGTGAACCCAAGAGAAGGTTCATTTCCACATTCTCCATGCAAGAGTGCTGCAACTGCCTGGCTCCCAGACAGGAGTAGGAAGGGGTAGAAGAGAACATGAGGCTACTAGAGGCCAAAGAGAGAGTATTCCCAGATTCTGCTCCCAAGACAATCTCCACTTCCTCAGCCACGTGTTATTTTAATATTACAAATGCATAAATCAAATCCAGAAACCTCTGGAATCTGTAAATTAAATAAGGTAGTATTCAGAAAAATTAGTATGAAGATGTTTTGGGATCTGGAAATTCATCTTACCCTAGATTCCCAGTTAAGGATCTATTCCATAAGGAGATGCTTCTGACAGCAGAAATTTCCTTCATTTAGCAAACAAAAAACATATTCAAATTTGGCAGTTGAAATTATTAATGAATTTTCTTGGTAAGATCCTGATGGCTAGAGGCCATGTCAACTCTGACTGGGGCAGGGAGCACATCCTGCTCATGACACCAGAGCATTGTGCTTTTGAGACAGAAACAGCACCGTGCAACACAGGTGGGGTGTTCCTCAAGGAACCAAACTCCACAGTGTGCATCCTGACTTACCACAAGAACTGGCTCTGGTGAGGCTGAATATTGCCCTGGCTGCCTGGTGCACAGGGCCAAGAAGGCAGGGGGTGAGCAGCTCCCAAGTGAAATGGTCACAATCATAAGGATCCCTCTGCTTGTCCATTAGAGACACCACAGGACCCTCCAGAGCAATTTATTTAGAGCAAACCAGCTCCAAATATTGTGTTTGCCAAAGTCTGGTCTGCCACTTCCATCGTGTCAGGAAGTTCATGCAATGCCAAGAACAATTCCATGGTAATGAGGCAGTGTTAGTCAGGCTCCTCAGGAAAGCCAGAGGAGGCAACCACTTCCTCACCAACTTGATGGGCTCTGGACAATTTGCTGCCACGTAGAAATATCACTGCTTATTAACCCTGCTGATGTAAAATAATGAAGTAGGACCTGTGGTGATGCATTTCCCGTAGTTTGAGTCTTATAATTGTGTTCTCTTATTAAAGCACATTTTTCGGGTAAGTGCTATTATTTTTGTCTCCAGGCAGAAGGCATTGCATTGTGCTTGATGGGGAAAATAAGGTTTGGAACAGAGTTAACCACAGTGCAAAAAAAAAAAAAATCAGAAAAATCAGAAAGTCACATAAACAGAAAGGGAAGCATTAGTCTCTGTGGTTAATCAGTGCTTATTTCAACTACTGATTTGTTTATGATATGTGCAAAGAGAAGAAGATGTAGAAATGAAACAAAAATTCTTGTATTCAGCTCTTTCCAGTCAGGAGCTACCAAATACTACAGTAACTTTTCCTCTCTCTGTTTTGGGGGAAGTGTTTTCTGCAACATTGTGCCCACCTGGAGAAGAATACCAAGAATAAATCAGATACAACCAAGACAGGTTAAATGTGTGCAGATGATGGAAATCTGAGGCAACTGTGATCAGTTTTGGTCTGTTAAAGGACACATCCAGCTAATTACCTGATGGTTTTTTGCTATGCAGCACCACTTTAGTTAAGTGCATGAGATCATGCTGATCACTTAGTATTGAGTAATACTAAGATTTGGGTCTCTGCTGAACAATTTGCTTTATTTTTGCACTTTTCTATGGGGATGGTGGTAGAGAAATCCATAAAGCACTCATATAACGTCCTGGTCACATTCCCATTACAGAAATCTGGACCAAACAGTGCAGGACTGCAGAGATCATATCCTTTATCCTTCCCACCTAGGATGTCATAGCATTAAATACACCCTTTAACAACTCAGAATACATCTTTCCACAACTTAGCAGTGCTTGTGAGTAACCAGCACTTCAGCAAATTAGATACCAGTGTTCCAAAACAGGTCCTCACTGTCACACACAACAAGAAACACAGCTTAAAGATTTAATCAGCAAAATGAATAGTAGGTGGATGGAAAAAGAGTCAACCAGCAATACTTATTTAATGACGCTTTTATTTTACAGGATACAAATTTCTGTTCTTTTTAAGTACTCAACATGAATTAAAGTGCTTAATTTTTACAATTCTCCACCCACCTTAAGATCAAATATACATATATTACAGAAAATATGTACAATATCTTCAACTTTTTTACATTCATATACTTCTTAACCATAAAAATGACGACTTACATTTGCACAACTTACAATGGCATTTGTATTTCACCTTTTTAATATTATTCACTTTATTGCAAAACCAAAACAAATTTACAATTTTTCCAATTATTATTTTTTTAAGAAATGTTTTTGCAATTAAAATCAGAAATGCTTTCATAATGAAGGGAAATGAACATGTATAGCTTGTAATTCTGATGTCAAACATTACAGCTGATACAGCTCCCACTAAAATTAATGTAATCTGCCTTAAGGGCTCCAGAATAGAAAATACACTGGTAGTAAAAATAATATTTCTATGTCAAACTGTTCTCTACATGCAACAAATTTGGCTTAAAAATACCAGGGTACATAGATGCAAAAATGCTTTGACATAGTTCCCTCTTTTCTGAATGTTTCCACCATAAATACTTAATGAATCTATGAACATGAACTATAAACAGAAGTAGGTTGGTGTTATGCAGTGGCTGAAAACATGTTTTATTCAAAGAAATCTGCTTGAGGATTTTGAGAGAAAACACGTTCTACAGTCACTTGTGCTAGGAAGAGGAAGGGGTGAAACAAAATGCTGTAGTTTATTCTGGGAAGAAATTTAATCACAAGGTTTCAAAGGAAGCTGATTGAAATGCCTCACTGGAATTAGCATGTTTGTGGGGGCTTTTGTGTTTGTTTTTATAGGCTGAAATAGTAAACATGCCACAGTAGCAGATCTACCTCCATCTTCTTCTGGAAAGCATACTCAACACAGTCATTATACATTCTATTTTGAATGCAGCACAGTGTATTTTTTTGATTGTAAAATACTGCTTGAAAACAAGTCATCTGAATAATAGTCTCAAATATATAAATACACATATATACATATACACACATACATATGCATATGCGTATATACACACACATACGTAATCATTAAATTAATGTTATGATCTGTTAAAGGAAAAGGATTTAGGAAACAATCTGACTAGCAGATTAAAACTCTGAGGAACATACTACAGCCCCATGGGTCAGAACCAGCTAGATCAATTCCTCACACCAACAGGGCCACAGACTAGACAAAAAAACATTAACCCCATGTATTTAATTTCAGATTTCAAATAACAGTACACCACAGAGACTAAGAATGATGCCCATTTCACCAATGGATTCACCTTAAGGGTAGTCAGTTCTGCCACAAAATTATTTCTCTCCAATCATTTACTTTTGGATATATATTTCCACTTATTTACATTCACCCCTACATCAATTACCTCCATCTGAAGTTCACCTGAGATCTGTGACTCCAGGTGAGACATGGTATCTCAGCAGCTCCCTAACTGGTGGAAGTTTCATCTTCCACAAGTGTCCTTATGTAATGTGAGGCAGATTCTATGTGAATTTAAATCACTGAAGGTATAATAGCTCCAGCAGGCCCATGCTAGTTTATACCAGCTATATGGAGAAAGACCTTTTGTTATTGCTTAGGATTATTTCTACGTGGAATGTTTATTTCTTTCCTGGAAGTCTTTCCTTCAGTATAAGAAATAACTACCCTCTCTTAATTTTAGTTAATCTTTCCTTGAAATGAAAAGCTGATATTTTTTATACTAGCTACATGGTGAGGAACCCAAACAACCTGTCAAGTGTTTCCACATCTTTCCCACTTGTTTTAATATATGTATTTTTTTTTCCTTCCAACTCCACTTGGAAGTCTGTGGACCATACTCCTATAATCTCACCTAAATTTTACTTAGGTGGTAGTGTATTTATTCTATATCTAATCAGTGCCTTGCCTTCATCCATAACTTAAAAACATGAGCAATAAAAATCCTCTTTGCTATGAAAGAGAATTAGAATCATTGAGGAGATTTATAAAGCACTTTGAGATGGTTTTGCATAAAAAGGTGCTACTATATATACATGCAAATAAAGTGGTTTAATATTCTACTCCAAATAGAAGAGAATATTTTATACTCTCAATATCTATTTTGCACATATAAGTTAAATACACTTCAAAATAAACAAAACTACTTGGCATAAAGGGATTTGAAAATACTATGTAATAGCAGCTCTTCAACCAAGCAGGAGTACCTGATACCAAAAAAGAATTTTTAGAGGGTCTGGAAAAATGGTGCAGACATGCAGATATCATGATACACTATTTTCCCACGGTAGGGGGAAAAAATTAGTAATTTCAAAAAATATATTGCTATGATCCAAAAATATGAATGATAAATTTAAGTCTTGTTCTGGTTGAACACAGATAAAAACCACTAAAATAACTTTTGATCAGCTTTAAATCACACAGATCGCTGTTAAAGTGAGAAACAAGCATTACTTGAACACAAGAGTAGGAAAACTTAAATAATTTAGCAGAGACATTCACATGCATTCATGCATTATGAACGAATGCTTAGTTACAGTTTATTCCTTACACACTGAGCTCTATGCTCACAAATTTAATGCCTTTTTTTCATTTCCTTGAAGAATTTAAGAATTTATTTCAAGTGGGTACAGCTTCTACCTTGTTAGAATGATGGTTTTAATTTCACTGCTTTTGTCATAGTTCTTAAGCCACAGCAGCTACAACTTCATATTTATTCCTCTGCAGTCATCATTTACAATTTAAAATTAAAGTTTGGAATGCTGTTAAGGAGGGCTTGTCTGTGGAGAATGAAGACAACAGGATGGGTTAAATTTAGAAGCAATTTCTCCATCTTCTGATGTCCTTTTAATATTGGTAATACATACTTTTCCCACAAAACACACAGAGAACCATGTATTTGAGTGCTAAGGCATTCTAACTCAGAATAGAACAATTCTGATCAAGCAATTGATTATGAGAACACGAAATGGGTTTCGCTAGGGTGAATAAAGTATCCCGTGCTATATAAAAGGTAATGGCCGAGACCAAACGTGAGGCTGACATCCAAACAAACAACTCCCAGTGCTAACTTCATTTCAAACTGCTTGTGCCCAAATGCAGGGCTTTGTCTGGGAGATGCTGCCATTCAAGCAGCTTCAACTACTCAGTGCCATTATAACAATAAGGCAGCACAGGAACTGCTACTTCTCATCACTCAGCTGGAATGGGGCTCCCTGCCTGGCTTAGGATTAGATTTGCAGGAGCTTAGAAAACAGAATGTACTACACAGCACCAAGTTGGGTAGGATGCTGACCTGCTGGAGGGCAGGAAGGCTCTGCAGTGAGATCCAGACAGGCTGGATCAATGGGTCAAGCCAGCTCTAAGAGGTTCAACAAGGCCAAGTGCTGGGTCCTGCACCTGGGTCACAACAACCCCTGCAGCACTACAGGCTTGGGGAAGAAAGGCTGGAAAGCTGCCTGGTGGAAAAGGACCTGGGAGTGCTGGTTTGACAGCAGCTGAACAAGAGCCAGTGTGTGTGCCCAGGTGGCCAAGAAGGCCGATGGCATCCTGGCTCGTATCAGCAGCAGTATGGCCAGCAGGACCGGAGCAGTGATTGTTCCCCTGCACTTGGCATGGGCCAGGCTGTGCCTCAAATGCCATGTCCAGTCCTGGGACATGAAGGACAGGATAAGAAGGACATGGAAGTGCTGGAGTAGGCCCATAGAAAGGCAAGAGAGCTGGTGAAGGGTCTGGAGCACAAGTCCTGTGAGAGGTGGCTGAGGGAGCTGGGGGTGTTCAGCCTGGAGAAAAGAAGGCTCGGGAGGGAACTTATCACTCTCCACAACTCCCTGAAAGGAGATGATGGCAAGGAGGGGATTGGTCTCTTCTCCTAAGAAACAAGCAATAGGACAAGAGGAAATGGCCTCAAGTTGCGCCAGGGGTGTTTTAGATTGGATTTTAGAAAATATTTTGTCCCCAAAAGGGAGGCCAAGCATTGGAACAGGCTGCCTAGGGAAAGCATTGAATCGCCATCCCTGAAGGTATTTGAAAGGTGTGTAGATGTGGCACTTAGGGACATGGTTTAGTGGTAGACTTGGCAGTGCTTGGCAATGGTTGGACTCAGTAATCTTAGAGGCCTTTTCCAACCTAATTGATTCTACAGTCATATCATCATATTTTCAGTATAGCTCAGTCCTTCCTATCTGAGAACTCCTTTAAAGCAACTTCTTCCTTTATGCTCAACACCTTGACCATGGGAAACTGCTTTTATACGTTGGGATGTGGTAAGATAGCTCTCCATATCCCACAATTGCACTTGAGGCTCTTGTAGAAGTCACCTGCTCTTGGGAGATGGCCGTGAAGGAAATATAGCCACCAAGAGTTCTGCTTGCTTACCTGAATGTTCCCCCATCCCTTGCCAATGTATAGGTAACATTACATATATTAGCTAGGGAGATCTTATATTACCTTGGCAAAAACCTGATGGTATTCACTAACATGAATCAAAACAGGCTTGAGCTGCCCATTGCTAAAGGTAAATGCAGCTGCCAGTGGAAGTAACTTAAAATCTCTAAGAGAATTACAGAAGAGCTTGCACATCAGATAAAAGTAATGCTAGGGTTATATCCAGAACAATCTGGATAGAGGGAGCACCCAAGGAAGAGAATTCAGAATTGACATGCACCAAGTCAGCTGGAGAGTTAATACTCTACCATACTGTGTCCTGATCATTATTAATACTGGTGTAAAGCTGTGAATCTAAAGGCTGTGGTAGATCCTGATCTGTGCAGGTGAGAGCAAAATCCGTCCCACTAACATTAAGTTACATGACATTCTTATGAAGGAATGATGGGCACTGCACACTCATGTGTGCTTGACACTACAAACAGATATTAAATCCCTTGCTAAATGCAAAATGAGTTGGGTTTTTTTTTCCTATAGTGTTGCAGAAAGAGTAAAGTGGGAGTAGGAGTTCAGTGGATAGTTTGCTTGCCAAACTCATTATAAAAACCCAGCAATTTATGTCTGTCATGTTACTAACAAAATAGAACCTGAGCTCTTCAGCTTGACATGATTTAAAATACAGATAGCAGATTTATTGAGAAGTAAGACTTCTGAATGTTCTTATGACAAGCTGATTGTAGAAGTTATGTATTTTCCTTCCTTTAAGGGTTTCAAAAATGAAAGACAGCAATAATTTTAATTGATAGTCAATCACTACCTCTGAGTCTGCCATATTTCATTCAAGTATATTACAGTAGAAATTTTATGGAGGTCATTTGCCTCTATGTATAAAAACCCTAATAGGAATGGAAGTTCATAAGGAACTTAATATTGTAAAGTCAGTGAGTCCTTATACCCAGAAGCAGAAAACAAATAATGTTAGTTCATAAAATTTCAGATTTGCAAGCTCAGACTTCATACTAAATTTTTATAAACCAGGCTCCACTTTAAAACAAGAATCCTTGAAGATTGTTGTCATAAATAAGGAATACAATACCTCATCTTCTACAAAAATTAAAAAAACTTAAGTTCAAAACGTTCTTTTGCTTCAATAACCATTATAGCAAAAATACACATTCCCAGAAGGTTACTAGAATCTGTTGCTTTTCTCAAACCACATACTGTATTTGAGCAACAAACTACTGCACTCTTAAAAGCTAACAGTGATAGGACACTGAAGAAAAGCGACTACTTGTTTAAACACAACTGGAACTCTTTTGTCCATTGCATGCCACTTACATTACTGCTATTTTTTTGATGCATAAAAATATCAAGATCATTAAGTGTCAGCTATTAAAACAAATCACTGAACAGTATTTTTCAATTTAGGACTGTGTTTAATTTCAAATAGAAAACATGCTTTTTTTTTTAAAATAAATTATTCACTAATAAGAGCCCAGTATCATGAAATCAAAGCAATAATCAAATATTGTACATTTTTAATACTGTACATATATTATATATAGTTTTCTCATATTTTAGGTATTTATTTCTACATTGAAAATCATTAGATTGTTTCCTTGATAAATTGAAACCTTAAAAGCCAATATACCTGTGAAAGCAATTTGCATTACTTTAATTAAAAAGATACAAGTGAATACAACATATGTACAGAACTGTGGAAATTAATCTATAAACTACATACATTAAACCAAACTGTCCCTGCATATTTAAGTACAGATCTATTTTGGCAATGTGGAGGTATATCTTTTATCCTGTTGCAAGTCCTAACATGTAAGTAGGAAGCTTCAAATATTTGCATTCTTAATGAAAATAGCAAATGTTAACTGAAGAGCAACTGGATTTAAAAAAAAATTGCATTACAACAAACAAGTAATACAGTAAAGTTAGTAAGAATTTTTAATAGCATTCACATTTTTTTAAAAAGTCTCTGAAATGGACCTGTACATCACTTTTATTGACAGAACATAAATATAAGAAAAAGATCCCTAAAAAGACCAGAATTCTTTCCCAAACATAAAGTGCCAAGATGTGTATGGTAGTAAGAAGTTTGTTTTTCTTTTTTTTTTTTTTCTTAATTGAGCAAAGAAAGGTTAACACAAAGGTTAACCACAATTTCAACTGAAATCTTTTAAAAATGCCATGTGTTCTTGAGCTTCAGCATTCAGATCTTTTAGAAGATTCAGGCTGATCTTCTAAATTCACTTGCAGTTCATTTTGACATTCTGGTGTCTCACCTTTGACAGCTAAATGGATAACCTTTAGCCACTTCTGTTTCAGTTCCTCATTGTCTGCAGCAAAGCTGTGCACAGACTTGGACTGGGTCAGTTTGAAGCTGTGTGGGAGGTCAGCACTTTTTGGAGTGTCATCCACTGTGTAGCCCAGAAGAGGAATTGTAGCCAGAGCTTTAACATCCTAAGAAGAAGAAGTCCTTTATTAAGGACAAACAACTAATCTACCCATTACTTCTCATTTGCTGCACGGTTTGGTGAAAACACTTGGATCTCTCCTCCATTCCCAAGCTATTTGCTGTCTCTTCCTCAAACACCAGTGACAATAATTGCTAAAATCTTTCTCATTTCCCCTGTACATACCTGTGGAGCACCGTACATGTAGAGCACAAGAGCCTCCTGTTTGGGAATGACACACCATGCCTTCTGCCAGGGCTTGGACTTCTCCATGTACTGAAGAAAGCTACATATGACACTATTTCCAGAGACTTCTGCAGATTCAATCTAGGAGATAGTAGAAAGCATAAAAAGGAAAAATCAACTTTCCTTCAATAAAGACTAAAAACAGAAAGAGCAGGAAATTTATCGCCATTCATATCAACCCTCGGATAGAATCTGCAAAAAGGCTTCAGGAAATACCCAAGAAAGATCATGAAGGGCTGGATTTATGGAGAATATATATATGTTAAACACATACAATCACAACACATATTCCCTTAGCATGTGTAATCTGTTCCTTTTTCCATCAGTAACTTTGGATTATAGACTCCTACATCACTCCAATTTTTATTTTGCCACCACAGCCAGTCTTTCTCCGTATCTGAGCATCTACAACAATGTCTGATTTCCAAAATAACACCATGTTAGGCACTGAAGTGCCACTAACTATCCAACATGACAACTTATCTACTTTGGCAGTCAAAATATTATGACAGAATCAAATTAAAACACATTTCTAAGAATAACATAAGCATTCAAGCACTAATCCTAGAGAAAAGATTAGATTAATTGCTTAAAATCTGTAGACAGAGTAAAATGCTACTCAATTTAAATAGTAAACCCAAAACAATAAGAAAGAACACAAAATGATTATGTGTTAAAATTTCCATTGACCTTGACTTTTCAGATGCCAAAACCTGACAACTTAAAGGTCCATTTTATACACTGATCAAAACAGTATCTTACTACTCAGACTCTGAAGGAGGAGCAAAATTCTCCCCCATTCTCCTCGTTTCCATCCCCAGTTCTTCCAGTCTGGGTATATATTTTCAAAAATCAAGTGGTAGCAGTGGGGTTTGTTGCTATGAAAGCTTAAATCCAGAAGAAGAAAACTGAAAATTTATAAGGGAAAGTTAAATTCTGTCTGATGGAGCTGATGTAACTGCAAGAAGCAAACAATTTCTAAGGTTTATAACACCCTTAAAACCATGTAAAGTTGCAAGAAACAAAGCAATTTTGCAGAGGTGAGTGCTGGAAACCAAAATCTATGGAATGGGATGAAATAGATCCACATACTTTTTATTTCTCAAAGACGAAATAAACTGTGCAAGAATGCTACCATTTTTCCCCTACTGATGAACCAAAATGGTTGCAGCTCTGCATATACAGTATTTTTGAATGACATACCTCCAAGATGCCCTTCCTCTTCTTCTCTTCACTGTCTGTACAACCAATTATTACATGATAGCAATCCTTACAGACTTTGTTCAATTTATTGCCATCATATTCCAGATGTGCTTTGTAATCAGAACATTTCCAGCAAACCACCTTAGGAAAAAGAAACCATACATATAAAATTTAAGTATTTATAGAAGTTTGTTAAAATATAAATAGAAATTAGTATTATGCTATAGTATTAGTAGTATATGTGTATGTATGTAGTATTAGTAGTATGTGCTATAGTATTAGTATTATGCTTTTTGTAGTATATGTTTTAATTATACAGAACAAGAAAGATGTCTTTATAATATGTCAACAATAACTTACTTGAAAATAATGATTTTCCAAATTTGTGCCACTACTTCTTAACTAGAAGTGCTACTTCCTATTTACCTAGTGGAAATTTTGTATTTGCATAAAATCACATTAGGCTTTTAATTATATCTGTATTTTCAAGTTAGGTATAGAATCAGAATATAGCACAAGCCATGCTGGCAGTTTCTTTATGTGCCAATCTGAAAAGGTACCTTTACCACCTGGTTTTCTATGTAACCAGAATGAGGTTATGAGAATGAATAACACCTACAATTGAGATGACCTTTTAATGATAAAAGTCTGCTAAAATCAGAAACGGCTACTTTTTTTAACTTGCTAAGAAATATTAGCATGTTTAAATGTGTATACACCTATACATATAAAATTTACAATTTTAAAATCCAATCATAAATGCACAGAATAAATAAGCAAATATCCACTGATTTTCCCTGATTTTTCTTTTCAGTATATATGTAACTGAAATGCAAGAGAGCTGTTTCATTAGAAATGTTTTTCCACAGAATTCTTCTGTGGAAATTCTTCACATGAAAAAAGATGCCCTGAATAAAAAATATGAGTGTAGTTATTTCAAGAAAGAAAGGTAGGTAAATGGACTTGAACCATTATCTGGACAAAACTTTATTGTGGACCAAGGCTTTGCAGTACTAATCTGGATCACCACCTTCAGCTTGTAGCTCTAGACAATACTGTTAAAGTATTCCAAATTAGTGACTTCTGGAAAGCCATCATTGCTAGCCCAAATTAACTCCCATAAAAAAAATCTTTTGAAATTGAACATAAGGAGATGTGATAGAGCTATAACAGAGGGAAGTAGTTAGGAGTCTAAACAAAAAGGGAAATAAAAAGGGAGGGTGTGGTTTTAACATTAACAGAATTTTAAGACAGAAAGATCTGGGGGGAAAACTCTCTATGACAACTGTAAAACCAGTAATTTAGAGCTTCTGAAAAGGTCTCTAGTGTCCTGCAAAGCACAAAAGCAGCGTTATGAATGCAGCAAGCCCTCATACCACTTAAAAACATTAAAAAAAATCAGACAAGACACCCTGTACCACAAATATTAAACCTGAGCTTGTACCACCATCTGGTGGAGACAGGCAGAGCTGCTGGGTGGCAAGAGAAGAAAGCACAGTATGTTTGCTCTTCCTCTGTTAACTTCTGAAAACTCAAAAGTCCTACCACCATTGTCTGATGGTTGCTTTCAAGCTGGATATGTTACTGTAGTATCCCACATTGAAAGCAGCAGCAATACTCTCTCTCCCCGCCCTCACATTCCCTCCTTCCCTCATGTTTTGCACATGTTCACACAGTTACACACTGAACCCAGCTGGGAGCAGCTCCAAGTTAACCTAATGAAAAGCTGCAGGGTTTTATGGTCTTTTTGTGGAGTCAGGCAGTGCTGCCTGAAATAATGCCGGATTATGCCATCTTAACGTGGTCTTGAAAGTCTTCATATTAGTAGAGGTCTCTCAAAACTAACAATATACTGTGTATAACGAACAATATACTGTGTATAACGAACAATATACTGTGTATAACTAACAATATACTGTGTGCAGGGCCTTGAGATATTACACACAAATGTACGCTGCTCCTAATGGCTTTTAAATTCACCATGGCAGCGAAAGCAGGCAGAGGGTCCTTGGTGGCATGCAGAGCTGCTTCTTTCAGCTACACGTGCAGCAGCAGACTCCACAGCCCTGGCACAGGCTGCCCAGGGAAGCTGTGGATGCTCCATCCCTGGAGGTGTTCAAGGCCAGGATGGATGTGACTGAGTAGCCTGGTCTGCTGAAGGCACCCCTGCCCACAGCACTGGGGTTGGGACTAGATGCTGTTTTAAAGTCCCTTCCAACCCAAGCCATTCTGAGATTCTGTGATGACATGGGGCCATGAGAAGCCAAGCAGGTGCTTGGAGACACTGCCAGGCCTGCTGAGCAGCTACAGGCACAGGGGTCTGCACTTACATGTCCACATGCTCGGCAGTGGTGCCTCCTCCTTGTCAGTGCATTGAAGGGTTCCTTGCATTTCATGCACATGGTGACCTCGTTGTCCCTGATCCACCTCGGCGCTCTCTTCCCCAGCTCAGCATTCTAAACAGGGGGCAGGAGGAGGATAAAAGAATGTTAAAAGCTAGTAAAAAGCTGCACAGTGCTTGAAATAGGGAAAATAATTATTCCCTTCCTCTGGAAAGGAAATTACAAAACATAGCTCAAGATGCATTTTGAAATCTATAAAAGAAGTAACAAAGAACCCAGTCAAAAATCATGATGCATCACTGAAAGGGTGCTCTGTTACGTGTTTCAAGAAAGAAAGAGGCTTGTTTACAAGATTTGGCATTGTGAAGGAAAACAATTACCAACAAGATGACTACTTTGTGATTACTCTGCTTTAAGAATGATGAGCTTGAAAACAAAGTTTCTGCCAAACTTTTTCCACTTGAAGAACACAGTGGGTATTAAGAAGGTTACAAAGGAATAACAGCAGCTTACAGAGACTTCAACAGGCATGTCTTCATATTCTTTAGCAATAGCATTTCTGAAAGTTTCATTCCTCTGCTGAAAAGCTTCAATAGTACTCTGAAGTGCCTAAGGAAACAGTGGAGAAATTCCTCAGACATGGTAAAAATTAAAACAGACTGCATTCTGACCAGTTATTGATCAGCAGAGAGAAGGCAGAGACAGAAAACATGAATATTACTTTTCTGATTGCTTCAGTGACAAAGTGTTTAGAAAATAAAGAATGTAGATGAATTTACCTTTATCCATTCTTCTTTATCCTGTTCAGAACTAAAAGAAATATTTGACAGATTAGTTTGAGACTAGTTTAGGAAACATTATCCCACTATCAAGAATTTCTTGCAAAAGCCAAGTAATTCTGCAGTAATTCTCAAGAATTTGAACAATACTAATTGTTAACTGTCCAACTTAAAAAACAAACAAACAAACAAACCAAACCAGAAGACAAAAGTTAGAAACAGGAGAATTAACACTTCAGTGTATCTGGCTCTCCAAAAGTGGCCTCCTCCTTGGATAATGTGTTGGGAAAAAAACCTTCCTGCACCATGTAATACCAGTCATACAAAATTTAATTTTCCTATGGATTGCTCTGAAGGATGCAAAAGAGCACCTTTACAACACCTCAATTAAAACAGCTCCCCATGTGTTGTTTTGCAGTATTAGCAGAACATAATGAGTAAATTAAAAATTATTCCAGTGTTAATACAAGCTCATGAATTAAGGACATTAAGGCAGAGGGTACATACACTACTCATACATTAATAAAGATTTTTCTAATATAATTGAATAAGAGCTTTGTGGCACTTATTCCTTTTTGTTTTGTACAGACTTAATGTATTCTAACAATGATCACAAAGCAAAAGATAAAAATCTGTGCTTCCCTCACCTAAAATAAACTAATGCACTAAACTTTCTCCTACTGGTAATGTGGGAAAGCTGACAAAATAAACTTACTTTGTTGTATCGATTTTCTTCCAATTAAAACATGCTTCAGATGGTATATCAAGATGCCACCTTTCACCATTGAAATAGGTATATGGCATAAAAATTTACAAAATACTTAGCAAGATATCAGACAGTAATTTACAGCAGATATGACTGATAGCCAAAAACATGTCCCAGAAATCTTGCAGATCTTAGTGGAAAGGGGCTTTTTGTGTCATTTTTCAAAGTATATATTTAATTTGAAATTGAATGAAAGTGTAAAAGGTAAATATCTATATGCTGTTATCTTTGCACATTCTCTGCTGTAACTCTCATTAAATATTCCAGGTTTTCCATAAAGGAAAGTAGCTTGCAAGTTCATTGGCTAGCTAGCTATGGTTTGTCCCCAAATACATGGTGCCAACTGTACCCACCGTGGGCATTTTCCTGCCTATTTAATCTTTGCCTCTCTGCAATGAAATCCTGACTGCTAAGAATAGGATTTTAAAGCAAGCCCAAAAGGAGAGGAGGAGCATCTCCCTTTATTTGAGTCTAGACAGGGATGATTTAGCCTAGGCAATTAAAAAAGGTAAGGGGAAGGTAACTCAGCAGAAGGAGGATACAAGGACTAATAAATTGGAAAGCAGAAGTGCCAGTCAGAAGAGTGCACCTGGAGGAAAAGGACTCAAGAACTAAAAGGAGAGCTTGCTATCGTCGTGGTCCATGCATTGAAGAAAGGACTCTTGATGACAATTTCAGAAGGCTAAAATGATTTATTAAAATGACTCCATAATTCTAATATTTTTCTATATCTGCTCAGCAGAGAGCATTCCATGCTCCTGCTGCTGCTTCGTCCAGGGAATGTGTCCGAATAGTTTACAATATCAGAAAGATAAAGTAATTTCAGTTCAGTCTCCTCATAGGTAGGAGGAGGCCAACCAATTCCATGTCCTTGAAGAACAGACACAGGTATTTTGTTTACAGAAAGCTTATACAGAGTAAAAGACAGCAAAAGGATGTTCTCCCATGGGAAAATGATCAGAAGGCTTACACACAGAGAAACTTATAATATGTTCATAGCAACAGCTTGCCTTCCAGGAGGAGGTTGATCCTTGGGACAGGAAGAAAACAAGTAGATGGGAAATGGGCCTGAGGAACAGAGGAAAGCAGATGCCCATCTACTGCTGCAGAAAACTCTGTTCTGTGGAAATAAACCCACTGTGGGAGGGAGACCTTCGTGTGTTGGACCTGCCCTGAGGTGAGCAGACTCATTGGTACCAAGGCAGCTCAGATCCCAGGGGCACCAGTGATTAACACACCCGGGTGTCCTAAAACACCTGAGTCAGACAGGCTGCCTTGGCACTGCTCTCGAATTCCCAGCCAGCCCATTCACAGCTGTCTTGGGCATTTCTGCTAAGTTAGCCAATGTGCTATGCATCCTAGATGCATCTTCTGCTCAGAGATTCTTGGACTGACAATTCATGATTTTTTGGCAGCCTAGGCTATTTTCAAAACACCAACATTAAGACGAAATCCACTGCCTCGTTCTTCAAATGTGTTAATCCACTCTTCTGTGTGTATATATTTGATCTCAAGAAGCTAAAAAGACTGCTTACCTGGCCTGCAACTCCAGTGTCCGCTCTTTTCCAGACACTTGGAAAGTGTGTGGATATTCTTCATTATGAGTTTCTATAATCTTCATGCCATCTATGCCAACTCTGGTTCGAACCGAGAACTTGGATCCTACCAGGCTGAATTTGGGGACGCAGTAGAGCAACATATTGTTAAACTGGGGGAATACATAAACACGTGGTTTTGCACGTGAAAAAGAAAAACACAGATAAAGCCACAGTTTGTCCACTGAGAGCTGGACAATATCACAAAGCTAGACTTGGTGGGTGGGAAAGGAGGTTCTTTCCTGACCAGCTGATACATGAGAAGACCAAAGCTCTAATGTGAGACAACTTCTCTTTCTTGTTTCTTTAGGAATAGGATTCAAGGACAGCTTCAGTGGCTGTAAAAATAATTGTTCTGCATATGCAGCAGTCTTCATAGCATTTATTATCAAGCCATACTCAGACCAGATATTCTATGACGATGTAAAGCTTTTCTAACCAAATGCCTGTTCTTATGCCCCAATTCTGCAAACCTACTGTAAACTGTAGGATAAGGACTTTTCCCTTCAGTGTGTACATTTATATTTGTCCTGTACCAATGTAATTGTGTTTTGTACAAGTTGTAACTAATGTTATTTGAAGACATTATTTGTCTTTACTCCAAGACAAAAGAACATTTCTTAAAGTTTTTATTCCCTGAAACTCTCCATATCTAGGGGGGGAAAATGGTACATGAGGAGGACAAAAGATATATTCCTTTATTAAAGTAGAACTTTAAATAATGTTTAAATGTCTAAAGCCCCAGCCTAGAAGCACAGTTATTAAATCAGATGTAAAGTGTTTAATTTTCTCACTTTTTTCCCCTCTCATTTTTCTCAAAATTAATTATTAAAAGAAAAACTCACTTCAGTTGAATCCTATTTCATATAAATCCTGACTAGACTATTGCCTAGTCTGTATCACAGACACAGCATATTTGAGCTTGTCACCTCTCATATGAAGGGAACATCATTTAGGTCAGCTGTCTAACCCTAGCTGAGGTCTTACTGTTCTATGATTTCTCCTTTTGTTTGAAGCACAGGTAAGGAGGAGGGAGCTGTGCCTCAACATCCTGTCACTACCCTTTATTAACCAGAAGAGGGGCCATGCCAGACACCCACAAGCAAAAATGTATCAGCAATTTTCAGTGCATGGGAAGCAACAAACTACAGCAAACCTTTCCCAAGGGAGCTGTGAGGGAGCATGGCTGTCCTTTTTGAATTCCAGCTGAGAGGATGGATCCTTTGGATGGTACTTTTTATCCTGCCAGGATAAAAAGCTCCCACAGAACCATGAGACTTACTTACTGGGACCTCAACACACAATCCTAGCAGCTTCAACATTTCAGTTTAAGGAGAATTTCCAAGTTCTCATGGTCAGCAGCCACCCTACTCACCAGGAAAAGATACCGCTCTTGAGCAGACGTGTTGCGAGCAGCCAGTTTAAGGATCTGTCCTTCTTTGATCAGCTCATTTGAAGGGTTCACGATGTCTTCCTCTTCTCCCAGCATCTCATATATCTCTAACAACTTCTTGAGGTTCTCCTTTACAGAGAAAATACAGTTATAAAACTTAGTGATTGAAAGCACAGATCTTTATGTAGTTTAAATTAAATAATGGGAGCTGGCATAAGTCTGGAAACCGTTTAGCTTTGGAAAACTTATTTATACCCAGAATGTGTGGTCTGACTGATTAATTTAGTTGATAAAGCAAGAAGTACTTTTAGAAATGTTATATCCTTGGTAATTTTTTTAATGCAGTTGTTTATACAGTCTGCATTATTTCTTGCCCAAAACATCTCACATTTCAATAAAGATCCTATCATCCCAGCCCAATCAGGCAGAGAAATAGTAACTGCTCTTTACACACATTATCCTGCACTCACAGAAACAGATGAAACAAGGTTAAGAGTTCAGTGCAGTATCAGTGATTTGAGCCAGAAGAAGAACTAAGTCTGTCCCATTTTCCACTTGAGAGAATTTGTTGCAATGACAGGTTTTGTCTATCGTTTCCAGGAGCTGTATAAATACATTGAGTAGGAGCAATCACTCTGACCTAATAAATGGCAATTCTTGCCATTTATTTTTTATTAATTATTATTCTTGCCATTTTAGGGAAGATTTGCAATTCACTCTCCTAGCTTCACCAAATATTGCAATATAATATACCAAAAAGTGATCAGGAAAAACAAGGATCATTTACCATCTTTCTTATTGCACTATTCGAGTGACTTGCTGCAGTGGATATAATTTCCAGGGATTCTAGACAGAAGAAAAAGAAAGTAAGTAAAACCAAAAAGCTGCACTTTTATTTATTTATGTACTACATAGGGGGGAAAAAAAAGGAGGCACAGGGGTAATTCTACAAAAATGTTTGTTGATTTTATGTAAATTACAAAGTACAATAAATTTCTTTAGTTAGCAGTAAAAAGAAAACAATGTAAAGTGTAAGGCATAAAAAGGTCAGCTACCAAGTAGAAATTATAATATGGAAAGACCAGAAGGTAATTATTGCAGATTACTGTAGCACTTCAGCACTTAAAATCACATTTTTCTGTGACAAGAACAGTCATGGTTCTCTCTTTCCTTTTCTCAAAGTAGTTCAGAAAGTCAAACTTTATTTTTTCAGTTGAAACAGCTCATCTTACAAGTGTTTACTGTAATGGTACTAAAAATTAAATATTTAAAAGAATTATCTGGCAAGTGATTTTGAGCACTCCGTGCAAATATATTGAACTGTTCTCGTGTAAATACAGAGAGGAAGGAATTTAAAAGTGGGCTGTGCTTTTTCCCTGCAGCAGCTTAAAAATACAATGAGCCTAACTTCACTTTTTTACAAATAACAGTCACACATTCCAAATGTGCATAAAGCAAACCAAAATGCCAAAAAAAAAAAAAAAAAGCGCCACCACAAGCCCTGATCATCTGCAAAGCAAACAAATCAAAACCTGTGTGCTGCTCCAAAACCAAAGTAAAACTTATGTGCTCCAGGAGAATACTAAAGGCTTTATGGTTTTTACATTAACTTCAATTCAAACAGATTATTTTTCAAGGAATGCTATGATTCCACTGCAGAAATTCTATCTTTCTTTTCATGGGTAATTCTTCACTTGATCTTTCCTGAAAATATCTTTAATTTACAGTATCCTCTTACTAATATCTTATTATAGCTCCTTTAATGGCCTGAAGATATTTACTTTCAGCATCTTTCCAGTCTAGGGAATCCTGAGGCAATTTCCTTAGGTAGTCCTTTAGAAGCATCTCGTAGCGTGGAATGCGTTGGACTGGTTCTAGCATGTGATGTTGCAATGTCAAATTTCCACACACTTTTTCCTTCTAAAAAATTGTAAACATATTTCAATGAAGCAGGCAAAAATGTCATTACGATACCGTAAAATAAAAGCTATGGTTGATGAAACATAAACAATGTATTTTGAAACGTGCATGATAGATCTTCTGAAAGAATACACAACTATTTTACCAAACCATATAATCAGAAAATCTTCACAAAAAATAACTGCAAAAACTTTTCTAAGTATTTGACAGTCTTGCTAAAAAGTCTTACAAAAAAAAAATCTTTTAAATGCCAGTGTATTTTAAAATAGGTTTGTAATAACAAACAAGAGAAATACTTCTAAATTAATAAGAACAGTTAATGACCACATATTATAAACAGTCACTTAAATAGGCTACAAAGGTATATTTTACCTAGCTGGGGAGGGAATGCTTTCTTTGAGTTTCATTTACAATGTCAATTCCCTCAGCAGTGTCCCTTCCTCGTATCTTAAGCTGTATATTCATTCCCATAATCTAAGATGCGATTATATTATAAAACCAAAAATTACATTAAAACATACATTGTTTTCTGCCCTGGCTTACAACCACAAGACCGCACAGAGCAGTAAAATTTAGGTAGAACTATTTCATCCTATTTTTGAGTGCTGAGACTGCAGCAGGACACACACCTGCCAATTCCCAGAGACACCCACAGGGAGCACCAGAGGGTGTGAAAGGAGCCTTTGGAAAAGTCTGGCATCCCTTGGCTCTTCAGCTCCCTGTGCTCAGCATTGCTGTGAGCAAACACCTTATTGGATGCAGTGCAGGGATCCAGAGTTGCACTGCCTTTTCACTTTATCCTAAAATGGTATTTACTTCTGGTATTTACAACAAAATGCACTACTTTTTTTTAGTCTTCAGATGTCTCAGCCTTTACAATTTGCTCCTCTATTTTGCAGGAGAAAAATCTGGATTTTTGTGGGTGGGTTGTGTACCAGTGCAGGAAGGAGTAGGGAAAATCTCAGTGTGAAGTGGATAAAAACAACTACCTTAATTCTAAGGGATTTGGTATTTAATTTCCTCTTTAATCCTTTTTTTATCCACAAACCTATGCATTTTTAAATATTTCTTGAGGATCTACATTATTCTCTGCATTACCTGAATGTCTTGAATAATGAATTTGAACTGAGGTGACCGTTCAGTCCACGTTTTCACCAGTTCCATTGCATTATCAAAATTCTTCACATACTCGCCGTACATCTTGAGGAAAGGAGCCAACTTTTGCAGAATATCCCCAATCCTAGGGGTGGTAGTCCTGCAAAGTAAGAGGGTGGAATCTCAGAGCAAAATGGAAAGAAGAAAAGTCACACGAGGTTATGAAAGTTTTCAAGTGTTTAACAGAGAATCCTCCTGTTTGGGATCACTTCACACGGGGTTCCAACATAAGCATTAAATCTGAATTCACACAGAAGAGTGTTTGTATCCCCTTTGATGATGTATGAGCACCACAGGTCATGTAGAGGACTAAAATAAGAAAAGCTAGAAAGAGTGTTTGTATCCCCTTTGATGATGTATGAGCACCACAGGTCCTGTAGAGGTGTTAAGGTGATAAGAGGTGATAAGAAAAGCTAGAAATTGAAGACATGAAAGATTTTATTTACAAAACATGGCCTAATTGATTTTATCTGCAGTTCCTTAAAATTGCATTATCTTCTTTTGACCATAATTTAACCCTTAAATATCTAACCTGTGTTTTGGTTTGAGGGCTAAACCCATTCTGTACAGCTTTGGCTCTATGCCTTTTATAAACATGCATACTAACATTTTGGTTTTAATTACTATTTATCTCAGGAAACATATGAAGGAAAGATAATCCCTTGGATTCCAGTCTTTTGTGAGAACCTTCCCACATTTTTCCCAATTCCTGATGGCATCTTCAGATAAAACAGAATAGTAAAGTAACAGATGGAGAGGCTGAGAGAAGCTGCACTCCCAAGGCACACAGAAAATGTGGAGCAGCACACAGGCATCTCCAAGAACTACAATAGGAAGAACATTTCATGTTTCATTTTCAGGGACAGACTCAGAAACTCGGTATCTCAGTATGGATTTCTGAAAGTCTGGAATCAATGTTCTCATAGCGGTCTAAAGTGATAAAATCTACAGCTCGCTCCGGCACAGCACTTCTCTGAGAGAAAAGCTGTGCAGAACAGAAAAGTTATACTTGAACAGTGAATATTGCAGGACTGTCAAAAACTGGTCCAGCTCCAGCTGCCTCTTCAGGGCAGAGAATTCCTGTGTAACACCTGGCAGAGATCTGGGCTGCTGCTGGGGCTGGCAATGAGGGGACAAGACAGGGTGGGAAGTTGGTCTCTGAAATCATGCAGTGTTCTTACATTATTCCCAAGTATCTGCTACTGGTCATCCTTGGGTACAGAAGACTCAGGGTATTGTATCTAATTATTCTGTTTGATAGTCTAATGAAAGGTATCCCTGACCATGGAAGGGGAGTTGGAATTAGATGATCTTTAAGGTCATTAAAATATGATTCTATGATTCTGTGATTCTATGGCATGGGATCACTGTTATGCTCTGTTATGCTCTGTTACACATTTTTCGTGGGAAATATATTGCAACAATGATGTTTCCAGTGTTTTCAAGCCATATGTTGTAAGAGATATTCAGCTCCAGCTGTTGCTCAACTCATTCAAAATGAATCAGCTACCAGAAAATTTCACTTTCACTTGATAAATTTAGATTCACACTGCCTTTTCTTCCAAAAAAGAATTTGCTTTTGATCTGCTTTCCCAGTTACAAAATTACATATTTTTACTCTAAGTTTTCAATTTAAACCACAACTCAAGGAAAGAGTGAGAAATTTTTATGCAGCTTTTTTTGCTGGAAGATAAAGAATAATAGAAGCACATAAAGCTACCCATAGAACATACTTAATTTTTGGTGTCTAATGAGAGGAACTGCTGAGAAGACTGTATCTGGCAGAAGCTATTGTGCCAGACAATTTCAGAGACCAGTGATTGGGAGAGAAAATTACCCCAGATTTTTCTTTCAGCAGTGATCAGAAAAAGCTGTCTTCAACTGCACCCTTTTTTCTAACTCCTCCCAAAAGCAGAGTGTTTCAAGGACATTTAAGCAGGCTGTCTCAGGTACAGCACAAAGGTTGTTTTCACCCAATGTGGAAAAGATAATATCCCTGTGATGCAATTTATTAGCTCTGCACCAAGAGTCAAAGCTTATCTGCAAAAGCACTTTTCAACCTTTGAAGCTATATAATTACACACACAATAGTAGTGAGCAGTTTAGCATTTTGCAAATACGTAAAGTAAGGCAACCCATATTTCTGTGCTCCATAAAGTGTCTAGAGCAGAATTTTAAGATTACACTGTGAATTTTACATTTCCAATTACACAGCACTGACATAATGTGGTGTGAGCTGTTTTTTAAACATCTAAAATCCACTTCTCATGAACATGCACTCTACTGGAATCCCGGCATTCATATTTCCTATCAGATGTTTTCAACTTTTGTTAAAACAAATGGGTAGGTTTTACTTACTTAAGTCATTCTGTGGGGAACTTAAAGTGTAAGCTTTCTTATATTTCACAATGCTTACATTTTGTTCACTTTCTTGCATTATAGACTACACAGAGATACCATGTGTTTGTGCATGGTAAGTGTTCCATTTTAAAGAAGAATCATTTAAAGGGGAATCATCTTACAGAGTCAGAAGATGTACAGCTGCTGTCTAAAGCACCACTGTATGGTCTAAGATTTTCATCTATAGCACAAAAAAGCTTTTTTTTCCTCACTTTTGACAATAATGGTTTTTGACAATAAAGGAGTTATATGATAGTGTAACTGGAAATTATGTATGGACAAACACTTGAATTCCTCATAATAAATTCTAGATAACATAGAATATAGGAGCCAAACAAGTGCTGAGGTGAAATGACTGGATGAAACCGTATTTGTAATTTCTTTTTAAATGAGCTTATCCTTTTTCCTGAAGAAGGTAGGGAAGCAGCAATGGTTTGAGACCTTTTCTTTTCTTTCAATTATATAGAAGAGTCCAAAAATGCATGGCTATGTTTTAATACATCCAGAATCACACACACACACCCCAAGGCAGGATAAAGATACTACATCTGTACATGATTATTACACAGTATATTTACACCTATTCTATCCTTGCTGTCTCCAAATAGAGGTTAAGGAAAGCTGAGGGGAAAATGGCCCTGAAATATAGCTGACATGGATTTTAATTTGAAACAGAAAACTAAAACATAGAAGAAGAAGAAGGCATCCCACCTTATTACAAAAAGCAGTAACAACAAGGGTTACTGTACTTCAGCATTATCATAAACCACATATATGTTATTTACCTCACCTTTGTATTCTGTACAATAAATTCACCAGGTAGCGCATAATTTGAGTTTGAACCCCTAATTTAGCAAGATCATGAGTAATCTCACTGGCTTCAGTGAGATCCATGTCCTTTATTCTGAGCAAATGATGCTGAGTCAGATCCTGAGGAAGAGTAGAAGAGCAGATGTTCTCTTACTCACAGTAGTTCCTGGGCCTGGAGAGCTTAATTTGAAGATACTTTCCCTACCTCAACCCCGGCAAGAGAGTTTCTACAGACACAGTTTTAGGAGTGTATTAACCAGTGAATTGCCTCTTACCATTCATGCATTCTTTTTTCAAGTTCTGGAAGTAAGAATTTACTGTGGAAGGCATTTATTGATGAAATGTTAGAAAATATTTTATTAATCACTTCAGGTGGAAATGAACCTCTGTTGGCTTCCTCAAGGAGTCTGGAATAGAATACCTGCAATACAGAAAAAGAGCCACAAACCTATCAGCCTATTATATTTAACCAATGGGATACCACCTATCCACCCCTCCTGCTCCAGCTGAGGCAAGATCAATATTTCAATAATATAGATGGGTAGTGATGAACTCATTCACTGCCTTTCCCTCAGTGGAAGTGAAAAGCTTCTCCTCCCCTTACACCCCACTTTTGCTCTCATGAGCCAGGAGAGCACTGCAGGCAGGGCTGACATGAGGAGAGCCAAACTGAAGCAGAGTTTTGGATCAGCTCCAGACATCCTGTCTGTTTTAACAGCTAGATCTTCTCAGCTTTCCCATCTTCCAGCAGTATTTTCCACTCTTCTGTTCTTTGCAATTAGCATCACCATTAGCCCCACCATTTTCCTTGAGTGCTGTATGCCCTTATCCTTTTGAAATCAAAGTAGCTGGCAGACTATGAGTGGTCCCTACATACCATTTAAAGTACAGAAGGGACCCAGGTCTGAGTGGACTATAGTCTCTTTTAAAAATAAATATATTCGTTCTCCTTCGGTGGGCTCAACCTGACTAGGTGCAGCCACAAAATGTTCGTCTGTTAATATGCACATCACAAAAAAAAAGTGCTTTTGGAGAGCTATTGTCCCTCTGCCACCCTCTTGAACAGATTGCATGTCCCTAGAAAGGGCTTCAGAAGTCTGGGTAAGGACATGTAAAAGAAGAAAATTGTCTGAAGACAGGAACTTTGATCACCCCAACTGAGACAGCAGAAGTGTCTTAAAAGGAAAAAAGCCATGTAGTGCCACATACACTCTAAAACATGCCCAGTTTGCTGCATTGCCAACAGGACAGTTAGTTACTTTGAAGACCATGGAAATTACACAACTTTTTAACCAAATCCAGAAATATAACAGTCCCTTCCCAGACTTCTGCTTTCCTCTCATTAGCAGCAGTTGAGTAACCGTGTTTGAAACTCATTTTTTAGAATTCTATCCAGTTAATATTTGGAAAACAGACATAGCAGTAATGCACTGATGAAGCCATCAAGGAAAATACTTGTACATTACCCATCAGAAAAATCTATGAAGGAAGTAAACATCTTTTTTTATTTTTAAACTTCTCTAAATCACTTTTTTTTTTCCTGCAATACTTTGGCTTTTAAAAGTCACCATATATGCATCACAATGTGGGTCTGCTGTGTAAATCCACTTTCATGAGGACAATTACTTAGATCCCCAAGCAATACAATACAATTATTGTATTAGTTCAGACTTTTCACTTTTCATTAACTGTTTGTACAGTGTCCTGCACAAACTGTTTGTCTCAGGTCCTGCACTGGACCTGAGAAATTTAAACAGTGAAGTCAGAGAAAAATATTCTGTAGTAAGGCAGTGCAAAGCTAGAGGCACCCAGGTAAAAATGTGTATGTGTTATGTGGAAAGTAAACAAGACTGAGGAAGGAAAATTCTCAAGTACAGACTTTTACATTTAAGAAATATCAGCTAGATTCCACAAAGCATGAGAGTCCAACCCTTTCCTTGCAGGAACAGTAATTTCTGTTTCTAAATATATAGTGGGAAAATAGAGGATATACTTTTTGGAATGGGCAACTTCTAGGTTCTTTGGGACTAGGGAAAAATTCTGACTGGGTAGTTCAAATTAGAAGGATTTAGTAATTTTCTAATGAGTGGGTGATTGCAACATTCACTCCAATTCACTGGAAGCCAAGACATGGTTATCCACCCTCCTTGTTGGCTACCAGCATGATTCTGTATAGTGACATCTCCACACACAGAACATATTGCATTAACAGCCACAAAATTCTAATACTTATTAAAAATGTAGCATTCTTAAAACAGAAGCAAAGGCAAAACCCTGTGGCAACAGAAAATGACTGACTGGAAAAATCAGCAAAAAGTGAAAAACGTGCCAAATCTCATGTAATATATACCCACACTTGTGCATAGCCATTTGAGTGCATTCAAGGCAACACAATAAAAGCAAATTTGAGAAAAATGTACCCCATCTAGGAGGTCAAGTCGGCTAACGTAGGCCTTTTCTGTTTGCAGAAGTTCATTGGCAATTTTGTGACGTTTCTGCTCGTCTGTCTCCTGGAGGAAAATAAGAGCAGCTCTTAGAATACTGAAGAAAAGATAATAATAATAATAAAAAATAATTGAAAATATTTATGACTACCTTATAGTCCCAAAACTGAAATACAAGTTTAACATTTAGTAATAAACACCGACTTGGAAAAATACGTAATTACCCACAGTTTAATCAACACATATAAAAGTTAAAAAGAATGTTAAAAATCAGTCAAATTGCAGAGCAAATTTCAAAGCCTAAAAGATTTAGTATTTTCCAGTTTTGTATAGAGATCTTTGGCAAAGCACCAACTCCCTACTCAACAGATCAGCTCACATCCTGGTAATGGAGTACCGCTGGCCTTCCAGAGCTGGAAGAACTGATTTGCAGAGTAAGAGGGAACAGATGGGAGCACTCAATGTTCACCCCCACCCCCTTTCAGAAGCTACTTGAACTGCATGTTCTTTGCACAACAAAATTATTGAAAAACGTGGTACAAAATGTTTGATGTTCACCAATACATTAATTGGTGAATAATTGTTGACTGCAATTAGAGGACTCCTTCATTAAGTCTTATGGAAGTCACTTTTGCATTTTAAGGGAACTTCTCATTTTAAAATCTTTTATTCTGCAAAATATATTTCTGATTCTTCTGTTGAACAGAAACAGAAAACATTCACTCAATTTTCAATATTAAACTAAATATGTTAGAATATGTAATTATAAGTTGCTGGGCAAAATTACTCCAAAACAAACAATGAAAGGACAGCCTTCTACAATGTCAAAACATTAGGGAAATGCCTCAGGCTTGCAAGTGTCAGGCTCAACAAACTGACACTTCCATGACAAGATTCTTTCTCCAGATCTAGTGATAGTCTGTTCACATCTAACAATATCAGAGTCTTCCTGAAACAAATGGCAGTATTATCACAGTGCTTATGGGAAACTGGTAATTGCTAGACAAACCATAAAAATTCTTCATAAAAAAAAGTAAAGAGGAGAGCTTGAGAGAGTGGTTTCTGGTTTCAAACTGCTTCTCACAAGAGGATGATAAAGATTTGCAAGTACCTTTACAAAAATGGTGTGAAGAATACCAAACACATTAAAATAAATTTAATATTAAATTCAATATTAAAATACTAAATATTAAAGTACAGTGTTGTATTTAAGGCAGTTCAGTGCATTTTTCCCCATTTTGGTTTTCAGTAAGTATTCCAAATTTCAACATATTTCAGTTCTAATCTGCAGTGTTCACAGTTGCACTGCTACATGGCAAACCTCCTCCCTAAAAACAGGTTTTCAATAGAGACTTCAAAGCTGTTCATTAAATCTGTTTAAATCAGCATAGCAACCACAGTAACCTACAGAACAGTGTTTTAAGTGCTGTCAAGAGACATTGCAGGGAGCTGGAGGATTAGCTATTACAGCTACAGCTTGCTGCTTAGTGCAGCCATTTACAAAAGATCTCACATGTGGATTTGAGGCACAAAACCATGGAGGTTACTGCTTCCTCAGTAACTTTATTTTATTTTTTATTCTCACCCCAGAACCCCACTTTCTCCCTGAAGCAGTGCTATAGAACCAATCTGTGGTTTTTAGAAGATTATTTGAACTAATTAAGAGAGGGAAAATCATGGATAACAAACACAAAAAAATCACATAAAATGAGCTGAGCCCAGATTTCCAATCCTCTCAGTATCAACCTTACACATCTTCTTAATTCTTGAACCTACATCTCCTTTCTACATCAACTGCACGACCTGACAGAGGGATCTTCTATATGGGGGGAAAATGCACATCACGGGTGAGTTATATTTTAATCACTGCGGCATGTTCTCATTCCAGCATAAGAAAACACCCACCTACAAGGTTAGATCAGTGCAAAAAAAAAAAAAAAAAAGAAAAAAAAACCCCAGAAAACTCTACTACTGCTTTTCTCTCAGCACATCCTCAGGGGGGAAGCAGGGGGTGTTGTTGAAGGTAACTTCAGGGAACAATTATTTCAAGGAACATTTCAAACATCTGTGACAATCCAGAACACATGCCAACTCAACATATAAAACCAAGCAGAAATGGCTAGTGTATAGAGAACATTTACATTATTGTAACTGTATAGAGAACATTTACATTACATAGGTTTCATCTGTGGACCAAAATACCAGGAGGGTGGGAGACCATGAGTTGCATCAGCAGTGACTGCAAACCTGAATCTCTATTCCAATGCTTACAGTAAATGCTTCAGGCTGGATCTAGTTCTTTAGTACAAAGCTGCTCATCCTTAGAATAATTTTATTACTATGGATGCTTAAGAAATTAAAATAAGTAATTTTGAACTCTGAAATTAAGAGGTGTGAAAAATGCTGGTGAAAGTACGAACTTTCTTATTATCCAAACCAAAGAGGAGCCATCTCCTGTCAAGGAAACTGTACCTGCCAACATGACAGTGATGTACATGATTCACTCTTACTCAGGCATAGCCCTTACCCTGAGGGCTTTGAAGGAATATATTAAACAACACAGACAGGGTGAGAGAAGTAGAACAATATAATATGAACAAATATGATTTAAATTACACTGTGTTTGTTTCTTGCACAGCAACCAAGAGAGAGGAAAGATCCTGGTATCCCTAAAGAAGTGAGTGTTCACAAGAAGATCTATGCATTTATATTAGTTGGTGAAGAAACACAGCTTTGTTCCCATTACTGTTCCTAAAGAAGACCAAAAAATGTAGAATCAAGAAGCTGGTAGAGCTTCTCAAGTCTTTCAACAGTAAAACATTTCTTGGCAGAGAATTAACTTTGCAAATCCAAAACAATTTACCCTGGTTAAACTGAAACATCACCCTACATTTAGAAATCCAGTAGCTCCACCAGGTTTTTGCATCTGAAACATCAGAGCCCCCAACACCATCATTAAAAGAAGACACCATATAAGGACTTTATTAAAGATGTTCAGTGGATTTTTCCCCATCTGTGGCATGCAGGCAGTCTATATCCCTATTTCCTACCAGTCTCACAACAAACACTGACACATTTGTTCTCTTGTCTTTGGTTAGCTGTAGCAGCAGATTCCCCACAAGATGTTATTCAGGAAGTTAATTGATTGAGATGTTCTTGTACTGTTCAGCCTCCACAGTTCAGACAAACCAATTTTTGTGACAGGAGGTGTTTCTGCTGCAAGGCAGGAAACTTTTCACTTCTAATTGTCTTTTTGCTTGTTATGATTGTGTTTCATTACTTTCAAACTAATTCAGTAAATAAGAGAAATAAAGGATACTCTAGTCTGGTTGTTTAGGGAAATTGCTTCAGATCACTGCCGAATTTATTAAGTTTTGCTCAACTTTTTCCAGAACCTGCAATAATCTGTCTTTAGCCAGTGATAAGGAGCAGGGGAAGCAGGGGGAAATAATTATAAGAGCAACACTATTTCAAAACAAGCCTTCTTTTCCAAGTCCAAAAGTTAATTTTTGCACTGGTTTAGCAGCAGTCCCCAGTTTAATTCACCCCTTCCAGCTGTGGACTTAGGATAACTTCTGCTGCTCATATACACGTTTACAAAGAGAGGGAGCACCACTTTCTGCTCTTTTCTGAGCTAAGAAAATGCAAGAGACAAGATACTTTACATCAGCATCAAAATACATATATCAGACTCATGAAGTCTGACTATGACTCACATGCATCTGTTCCTGTTGCTTCTATTCAATTGTACTTACATTTTTAATCAAAAGGGCAGGAGAGTGCTGTTATCCTGTGCAGTGCAACTTCAACTGGACTGCATCCCAGTTTTAATATTGTATAATGACTAAGTAGGCATTTAGCAAAATCACAGATTGTCTAATGCTCTTACTTCTTACCAATGTGTGCTTGAACACAGAAACAGCTTAAAGCTCCACCAGAACTCTCCTGTTGCCCATCATCCTTCTCCTAATCCAGACAGCATGGCAGCAGCTACTTAGACCACCACAGGGCTGATTTTCATCTCCAGATTGCACTAATCCAACCTAAATCAGTGTTTGAGTCTGTAAAGGGTGGCAGACACACTTCTTAACCTCACTAGACTAAAGGGGAAGTCCTTGTTGCACAAGGTATCTCAGTAAGGGCTGCTGTGACCCAGTTCAGTTTTACAGATTCAGTTCTGCACCAGTGCAAGCTTAAAAGTCATCCTGCATGGGTTCGTCTGGGTTTTGTACCCTTCAAGCACCAGTGAACAACATACATCTAGTTACAGTCACATTACACCTCACAAGCTGACTCATTGTCAGGATAAGACAGATCACACCTGCTGGTCCCAGCAGCTCAAAGGCAGATTTTAATGAGATTGCTGCCATTAGCGTTTGCCCAGTTCCTTCCTGAACTTTAACACAGAACCGTTTTCCTTTTCAGCTTTTTCCTGAAAATGCTGCCAGCACCTTACTGCGTGACTTGGATTCAAGCTTAACATCATTGCCCACTGTGAATTCAGCACTTTACAGGCACAGAGAGGGGAAACAGGCACTACCCAACAGGAGACAGAAACATTATGATAGGTGTGGCAGGCCAAAAGTGCCTTGGACTGTACCCAGGCTGATGCTTAGATGGGGATCATAACGTTCATTCATTACTGGAAAAAAAAAACCAACCCCTAAAAAAGAAAAAGAAAATCCACACAAAGTCCCATCACTTCCTTATCATTACCTAGGATATTTCATCCACCTTTCCCACTCACAGAATTTACCTCCAGGCATGCATGTATGTGACCCCCAGCTAACGAAACTCCAGGGCTGCAGTGAACTGGTGCCAACACACCCCTGACCAGCAGTGAGCAGCTTTCCCAGCACCAGCTGTTCGGCTCTGTGGTGAACAGGAAGGCTGGGAGGGTCTGCCAAGCTCCCCCTGCCAAACAGGGGATGGATGGACCAGAACTGTTAATCACATTTACTGCTTTGGTACAGGGAGGTGAACTGCATAAGTGAACTTCTACAAGTGAAAAATATGCACCATTTTTCAGCAATTAATTTCCTAAGACAGATTTCCTTCCACCCACTTACTTTGCTTAAACATTTAAAACCTTCCTTACAAGGGAGCTCAAATTCATCATGATATAAGTTCTCCTTGCTAAAAAGTCATATATTTAGTATACCCTAACCATTGCATCTATCTGATGACGACTAGACTGCCACTGCCTTTCCAGCTTTGACTTGACAACTACATCCAAGTTAGGGATTCACACAACACTTCTGCCTGAAGCTCTGTCATTACAGTTTACTACACATGGCATTTGATTTCATATACACCACTAACATGTGTCCCTTGTAGGCTGGCACAGCTGAAGCATGGTGCTAAACAGGCACACATATTTGAGTTTCACCTTTTTTTTGAACCTCAGATAACCAATGGGGAAAGAGCCAAGGGGATGAGGAGAAGAGCAAAGGAGAGCAGAGTGTGGGAAAAGGCAAGCAAAATTTTTTTTCTCATTTTTTTTCAGAGGGAAAATAACCAAAATATTTTCAATTTCTGACCTGCTCCTGGAAGCCTATTTTTGTAAATAAAAACCTAGAGAAAATACAAAAAGTAGTGATATATCAGGAATGAAACCACTTCTCTCTTTACCTTTGTTTCTACAGGTTGATCTTGCTTACTGCTTTCCTCAGCTGGTTCTTCCTTGACATCAGCATTAATTCCTAGAGTTTCATTTTCAGGCGGGAGCAGCGTGTCGCTGCTCGGAGTCCTGTGGCAGCTGTTGAGCATCTGCTCCTCACAGGCAGTCATGCTTTGCAAGGACTCTCTGCCAGTGCTTTCTCCTTCCCCATTGATCCAGCTGCTGTCCATGGCATCGTCTGGGACTGGGGTGGGCACGGCCGAGCCGCGCTCCGGGGATCTCCGCTCCTCGTCTTCCGCCTGCTCCGGCGCTACCACGCCGTTGGCCGTGGGCAGCTGTGCAACCTGAGTTTTGTCAGTGCTACTGTTTCCCTGTTTCTCTAGTGGGCTCTGGGAGGGGAGTTTTGGTTGAGGTGATGGCGTGGACCCATATCTTCCTTGAGATTTAGTAATGTGGAGAACGGAGGAATCCTTCTTGAAATCGCTAGGATTCAGCGAGCTAAAAACAGCAAGCAAACAAAAACATTGATGAGAGAAGAGCTAAACATGGACTTATAGAAAATCCTGGTATGGGAAATAGGGGAGTTGCACCATATATCCAATTTCTCCCAAAAAATCTTCTTTTTCCTATGTTAATATTAGGAATTTCAGAGATTTGAAATGCATTAAAACATTTACAAACAAGCTTCTCTTACTAGAAACCCAGAGCTCTGTCCATTTTGAGCCATTGCATCGATGTCACTCTCACTTTTCAGCCTTCTGATGTTTCCATTCTTGTGATGGAGTTTCTCACGCTGTTTTTTGTAAACATGCACATGTTTTTCTAACTGTCTTTTTGTTTTTCATTCCTTCTCCTGGGAGGAGAAAGGTTTGATAGACTTTGTCATTGACCAGTGTCGTTGGAGAGGTGGTAGCTTCACCTTCCAATCAATAGTCGTTTCCAGAACCCTATATAATGGGAAAACCAAAATAAAGTTTCTCTCTTCTTTGCCTTCTCTCAGGTGTAGCTGCGTTTGTCTCTACGTTTCGTGTTGCTCAATAGAGTGACACATCCCTATATGTCTTGAATCCAATGTGTATGGGAGATCTAAATTGGATATTAGGGAAAAAACTCTTTACTGAAAGGGTCATCAGGCATTGGAACAGGGTGCCCAGAGAAGACTTTGAGCCACCATCCCTGGAGGTATTTAAAAGATGTGGAGATGTGGCACTTGAGGATGTGGTTTAGTGGTGGATTTGGCAGTGCTGGGTTAACAGTTGGATTCAGAGATCTTTTGCAACCAAAATTTTTCTATTCTTAGCTCCATGAAACTGATAGATGAAGCAACTTGCCCAAAGTGTCCCAGATGGTTATTGGCAGAAATGGAGCAAGACTCATGGTTTCCCAAGTCCTAGTCCACTGCTTAAACTAACAAGTAGGCCATTCCCTAACAGCTCTTTAATTATTGAAAATTAATCAAACCCATTCAAGAACATTTAGCATACCTTTCCTTAGTTCAGAATATTACCTGAGGACCTTTACATTTTTATCTCATTTCTTCTCCAGTGTCCTTAGTTAGCAATGTCCTTTTTTCATGCTGCATCTTTTCTGAAGATCTTTTTCCTCCAAAATTTGTCTGTGCTTTAAACACATTATCTCTTGTTCCTGACTGTCCTCTAACTATTCCTGGTATGGACCTCCATCTTCTGGAAGGATGAAAACTGCTTACAAACTGTACTTTTACGCCTTATTTATAGGATACTTTACACAAATGTTGCAAACATATTCTGCACTTTTGTGCACATAGATCAAAAATAACTTACACTGGCTTTATCTTCTTCCATCATATAACAAAAAGAAAAAATTAAATTACTTCTTCTTTCGTCATGTAAAGACAATGCTTTTTTTATTAAATAAGCTAAACTCCAGGATAAAATTAATATACATTTTTAAATTGCCTGCACAGAGTAAACAGGTTTAATTAACTTTCTGCCATGCCTACATGCTTGTGGGCTGTACAGACTAATGAAAATAAGTTATGATAGTTGACAATCACAGTTTGCAGTTTGTGAGCATGCTACCTAGCCATTTCAAGATCATTAATTAAAAGTGAAGTTCAGCTTCAGAGAAGACACATTTTGTGAGTTGAACTCATTCAAAAGACAAGAATTACCTCCACTGCCAAAGCAGGATAATCCAGAACCCAGCATGCTAATCATGCAAGTTTCTCATAAGCAGAGATCATAGACTTGAGTAGAATTTAGTCATTGGACAACATTACTGGTATACCTAATAAATTATGTTGCCCCAAAGCAACTCAGCTTCCCATAGTCCACAAAATTTCCCTACTTGTAAAGGTCTATCAACAAGAAAGTTTTCTTTCTTTCCTTCTAGTTTCCTTTGATTGCATAATATGGAAGAAGTTCCTTCACAACAGAGCAGGCAGGTCAAGGAGGAAGAAATGTAGGGCTCAGTGGTGCAGGGCACAATGAACCTGGAGAGTTTTCTTTCAGAAAGGGTAATTTTTTTTCCTAAGAATACTGTTTAAAAAATGGGTGATGCTTTGGAAAAAGACTGGAAAACAAAGTGATAGCAGGATTAGAGACTGGTGCAAAAAGAATTCAGAGGACCTCCAGTGCTGCAGTAATCTCTTTTTCCCATCTCTGAGCACCTGTCATCACCAAGTGCAATTAAGTCTGCCTAATGACAGAAGTTTCTTGCAGATGAAGCTCTGAAATTGTTTCTATTCCAATGGACAAACATACTTTTGCAATGCTCAGCTGCTTCCACATAAAGGACTAAATTTCACCCATCTTGAGGGGAAATTCTTTCAATGAAAGTCCTTTTACTCTGGCTCCACAGAAGGTCATGCATTGATGTACTCTGCTGTACATCATGCATTCACACCCACCATCCCTTCAGAACTCCAGTGTCTCAAGGGAACACGAAAAAACCACATCCAAAGCTTGCAATGCTCAACTGTCACTGGACTGTTTCTTGAGCTGTTCCTTTGTCATGGGCATTCTGGGAAGTCGCTCTCTTTGTGCAGAGCAGATATATTTGAAACTTCTGTTTCAGAGCTTATAATCCATCTACTTAGAGATGCATCATATGCACCCAATTAAAGACACCAAGAAACAGCATTTTGTGAAGTCAGTGTTCATTGTGGTTCTTTTTTCCCAAAGTTCCAAATGCTTCCCATAAACCACAGAATCGGAACTCAAGAACACTGAGCTTTTCCACCAAAACCAAGTACTACAAAGCAAGCCATTTAGGGAATGTATGCCATACCACTACAAATAATTTGTAGAGTTCACCCTCTTCACATGAACGATTGAAGAAGTTAAGACAGTATGAAATTAAAACCAGTATTTCAGGTTTTTCTATTTGCTCGTAAAAGTATTTTTTTCTTCTTCAAGGACAAAATTATTTAATATTAGCTTCAATATTAAACTTATTTCAAATTGCTGACATTTTTCAGGTTGTTTTTAAAATGCTGCAAGTTTCTATTTTATTTTTAAAGGAAAATTAGGACTAACACCTTATGAAAAAGCACACTTTGTAAAGCCAAATATAAAACTGGCTCCCACTATTTCAAAACACATGTAATTTTGCCATCAAGTCCTTTAGCAGGGATAAGAGTGAGCCCTACCGCAGTGTCAATGTTCTTCCTCAGAGGTTCAAGTTCCAACAATCCCCACACAACAAACAGAGTCACAAACCAATTCAAATTCTGTTACATACCTGCCTCCCTCAAAACGGTTGATGAGATCTGACACTTTACTGGACTTTTCCTTGGTGACACCAGAAACAGCAGCAGGTGTCTCTTCCTCCATTCTTGGTTTCTGATTTATTAAAGCTTTATGCCTAGGGGTTTGGTATGTTGCCTTCTGCAGATGAATTGGCTTTGGAGGCACTGCAAACAACAACAACAACAAAAAAAATCAATCACTCATATTTCTTTAAACTGCTAGAACACAGAATCATAGAATGGTTTAGGTTAGAAGGGACCTTAAAGATTATCTAGTTCCAAAGCCCATGCCATGGCTAGGGATACCTTCTACAAGACAGGTTACTCTCACAAATGAGATTTTTGCATAAAGAACTCATTGCAGCAATGAAAAATATTGGCTTTAATTAACCTTAAAGCTGCTTTACAAATACAGGCACTTCATATAATTCTTCCTGCACTGTTTGGTATTAGGAATCTTATTATATTTCTTGACTAAAAGCTGAACCATATGCTACTTTAACAAGCTAGAAAATTTTTTCTTGTTTTCTTTCTGTGTGTGTGTTTTCATAGTGTACTGTAGGAAATACATACATAGAAGTTTATGATTGCAGGTTTTGTAATAAAAAAGAATTAAGCACAAAGGAAAAAACCATAATGCAGAGCTCAAGAGAGAAATTTAAATTGCTGCCCCAAAACTCTGGTGCTCTCATTCTTTACCTTATCCCTTGTGACCTCAATAATAATCATCAGTAGAAAAGGTACTTGCCTTCAGCTTTAAAATTCCCTTACTCACTGAACCTTTGTCTAATTATACTGCTGAAAACCTTCCCCCCTGAAAATATTATTTTTTATTCTTGCTCTTTCCCCATCCTTACCATAAGTCCTTCTAATTAGATTGTTAATGATCAGCCACTGTTTAATTCAGCAGTGACTATAACACAAAAGACAAGGTGACACATAAAGCAACTAAAGCCACAGAACTAAAATCTTTAAATTAACTTCAAGCAACCATGCAGCATTTGTGGGCAACAAAAGCACATCACAGACATGGAGCATTCCACATTGCTCCAATGTGGAATGCATTTGGGCACCACATTCCAGTGGGGCCTAAATGCATTCCACATTGGAGCAATGAATGCCCAGCTCCATCAAAAGGAGAGACTTACTGGAAAAGGACCTGAATTCCTGAGAATACAACTCTGTTCATTCCCACACACATCCTCAAAACATATTGTGGGAGCAATGAAATAATTTGATATGAAATTGGAAAAAAATATTGAAAGGCAGGCATAAACTGGCAGGAGTAGGCAACCAGTGGCCCAGGGGCTCAGGCACTGCTCCACGGGCACCACATTCCAGTGGGGCACAGGCACTGGCCCTCCAGCAACTATAAAGACCTGCAGCTATGAAGAAGGGAAGGAGGACTTGAACTGGCTTTAGGAATCACATGCCACTCTTTTGGCAGGGAAAAAAGCTCTAGTACAGGATAGGACAATAGATGGATGTGGAAAAGCCAGGTTCCTTGCACTGCTGACGCTAGAATATCTTTCTAACTTACCCTGGAAAACCCATGCACCACAGGAATGATCTTAAATCCCATCAACCGACATTTGAAAGGGATGTTGAAAATATTCTTGCAAATATACTAATCACAGATGGTGATAACCTTGAAGAAACACTCGATTAAGGGCAATTTTTCATTTCTTCACTTCATTAAATTTATAGGTAATACAGGAGGTAATATTTGTGTTTCCAACAACCTAATTGCAGTTAAGTGGGATTGCAGTGATCGCTGCAGTCTGAAAAATACCATGAGAGACTCTATGCAGAAAAGAATTTGCCACAAAAAGCTTTACTTCAATCATATCAGTTGCAAAGGCTGACAGATAAATAATCAGAGTGAGAAGGAAGGCAATTACTCTAGGTCAGATGCTTTTACTATGCATATGTGCACCCTCAGTCCTCAGAAGCTTTATATTTATTAACACATGCAAAAAAAGCAAGTGTGGGGAAGGATGCAGTACAGAAAGATGACTCAGAATGCTGCTCTTCTGAAATAGTTATTTGCAACCCTGAAACAAGCAGATTATTAAATGGTGCAACTGCTTCAGTGCCTGCAGTAACTGCAGTCCCTCTGAGAAGCCCTGTGCAGCTGCTCAGCTGCAGCTGCAGTGCAGCAGAACAGCTTTCCCCATATTCCCTCTTCCCAGGGAGCTCGGGCCTGGCAGAATTAGGCCAGCGAGCATCAGATAATTGTCCAAGCCCTGAATAGCTGGCTGTGCTGACAAAGGCCATGGGACAGCTGAAAAAAGGAGGCACAAGCAGGCTGGGGAAAAGCAGGACACATAATTGATCATAAGCACTGCCATCCCCTCGGGGAGGAGGTGGGCAGCAAAGGGGACACGGAGTGGATTTGCTGACCAGCACCACAGCAATTTGTAGGAACATTTCTTGCTCTTGCAATGGACTCTCTATAACCCCCAGTGCTGTGACTTCTCCTATGTAATGGACTCATACATCAATTCTTCTGTAAATCTCATGAAAAGTTAATATCCTCACAAGGATGTATTAAAACTACTAAACTTGAGGGAATTAATGTCTACTGATAAAGCAGAAGGAATTAGTTGGTAGCTATTTTTATACTGGATCAACTGGGATAAAAATCAAATTCTAGGATATTCTGTGTAAGTGTCACACGCTTTTGCAGCTATTACTGAAAACCACAGCTAACCAGCATTTACATATGGCAAGCAATGAGGAAACTCCTGTCAAAGTGGACAATCCCCATATACTGAAAATCATTGTAACGTCTTCAGAAGAGAACCACAAACCAAACAGCCAATTCACTTCTGCAAAGCATTTTATTCCTTACTCCCTATCAGCACTACATCAACAGACAGCATTTCCCCTACCAGCTCCTGCTGTAGCTACTGTATGGTTCAGAAATAGTGCAGTGGAGAAAGAATAGTCACAAGATCGATGGAAAGAAAAGAATCAGTAGTGTAAAAAAAAACCAAACCAACCCACAAGCCTCAAACCTTCCTGTAAGGTCAGCCTTGTTAACAGGGATTATGGAAAGCAAATTCCATTAATTCTCTCCTCAATGTACTTCTGTAATGTTTTGATCAGATTATTTTTCAGTGTGTGCAGAGCAAGGATCTTAAGAAAAAAAAGAGAAAAACTGCCCTATTGTAGTAACCTGCATAATACAGAGCTCTGTTTGAGTCTATAAATACTCTTGTCTCTGTACTGTAGAATTTTGAGCTCATTAGGAGATATGAACTGCTTATTCTGCCCAAAGAAAACCCTTCCATATACTGAGGTAGCTGATACTGTACACACCACTAGCCAAAATCAAGATTTATGCTGCAGTGCCTAGTTGTGCAATCCACTTTGCATATATACATAAGGAAATGTCAGGTAGTGCTATACAAATGGCTCAAAAGGTACAACCACCTTTGCAGACTCCAAAGCATTATCAGCAAAGGTCATTTATCTCTTGTCTTAGAAAGTATAATATGTTCAATGGTTAAAAGTGCTCCTCTGCCTTGACTCAATGAAAATGAAGTTAAAAGTTCCTGTGGTAAGCAACTACAGCTCTCCTGGCTGAGTCATCCATCATCATCTCCCTGCATGCTCCATCACCTTCAGGAATATCAAATGAGTACTGCTGAACAGATGCCAAAGATTTATACTCTTAAGAACAATATGAAATAACCAGTAACCTAAACTCAACAGAAAGAGAGAAAAAATAATCTTCTCTTTGAGATGTGTGTTTCCACATTTTTAGTTCACATCACAAGAAGAATCTTTCAATAGTATATCAAGAGAGAAGACCAATAATAATCAGATGTGTTTTGCTCTCTCATTTGTCTTCTTCACAGAGATAATCTGGTGATTTGTCGGTTTTATTGATAAAAGAGACATTGTAGCAGGTTTCTTATAGGGCCACCAAGACTGGAGAAGCCTACCTAGGAACAGCTGTCAGTTTTAGTTCAATTCACCTTTAACTGCACAAGTTTCATTTGCCAGGGAAGTACAGTCTATATCTCAGACCTTTAAGAGGTCTCTCAGCTTTTTTAAGCCCAGGCCACTGAAAACTTTTAACCACAGACTATATAATAACTGAGGAAGGAAGACAGGATTCATGCTACACAGCAGACAGACAGCTAAAATGGACTAAAATGTTGAATCTGTTGCATCCTTATCATTTCACAGTAGCACAAACCAGGCCATCTTTTGGAGTGGAAATTCACCTTCAACCCAAACAAAAATGCCTCTTCAGCCTCAGCAGGAGATTCACAAGTACTCCTAGGCTCTCATTAGAAAAATTTAAATGAGCAACTGATGCACAGTCTTGAACTGACAAGACACTTCACTGCTTTGAAGAAGTGTTGGCATTTCCACACATTTTGCATCCTACAATAAAACTGCCTGGTACAGACAGCAGTTTCAGTGCCCAGTATTTAGCAATTTGGCATCATAAAAAAACTGATGCAAGAGGATCAAAGATCAAGGAATAGAAGAAACTAGAAAAGAAAAGTCAATTTTTACATGTCACTCTACATGAACTCTGCTATTGCAAGGTTCAGATCGCTACCCAAATATTTGTAGGTAAGGGCAAATTTCAAATTATTTAACAGTTTGCTTCCTCTTTTGTGGATCGTATTCATACTGGAACTTGGTAGCATATTTTGCTATTTCCACTGACTGCCTCCAGTCTGGATTAGTCCACTTTATCAGGGAATGCACTGCTTTGGTGCAAAGCACCACATCTCACAGCTGGTGCAGACACACAGCCTGTGACTGCTTTCCTCCACATCCCCAATTCCTTTGCTCAGCTCCCTCACTGGCTTTCAGCCAGTTTCACACTTCGTTCCAAATTTGTTCCAAAGATTTTCCTGAATCAAACTCTGCTCCAGACAGAAATATGACTCATGAATTGCTAAATTGTTGATGGAAGGAATTATTGGGGAACAAAAATTGATGGAAGGAATTATTGGGGAACAAAAATTCTGCTTTTACTGACAGTGTATCAGACAGGTTTTTTTCTCCTTGAAATGCCAGTGGGAAAAAATGAAAATAAAGAATTTTATATTGGATTGCATGCAGAAATTTATTCACTTGACCTAGCTACCCTGAGTGAACTGTTTCCAAATACTTAAACTACTTCTCAGAGACCAAGTACAGACAAAAGTACAGGGTTCACTTGAAGTGCAAGATTTTGAACATTTTTCCTCAATATTAAAGCTCTATTTCCCTTAATAAAGCAAAATTTACTAAAAATGGCTGTACCACACTTGCAACACAACCTCAGAGTCATGTTTGTATCTCTCATTTTAATTATTTTGGTAGGTTAGATGAAGGTCGTTTTGCAGTTGGTTCATCCACAACCAAATACATTGGCATTACAATTCAGGTCTGTCATCTTGTTTCCCTTCACTGTGAAATGGCACTTAGTATTTGCATGACTAGAACAATCATATGGAAAAATGTTTCCTGCTGCTATAAACCAAAACCATTTCTGTACCTCCACATGAGGACTCTTTAAAAAAAATAGTGGCCAGTTTTAAATCAATAAACCAGAGCAGCCTAGTTTCCTTAAACATTTAGACTCCCAAATGCCTCTCTCATCAATTCTGGTTTCTTTTGCTTCAATTCAATAAAAAGCCAAACAAAAGATGTACTAGAAAACTTCCATCTGATGCACACATTTAATATTAATAAATGGAGAGCGACCCATGAACAAAGGAGAAGCAAAATACTATTTACACAGTACTATTGAATTTCATCTACACAGCTGCATGTCTTAGACTACAACACTATTCCTGGCTGTGGCACATTTTGGAGTACACAGTATTGACAAACAAAAGGAAACGTGGCTAGGAAAGAGCAACAGCAGCTGCATAACTTGAATGAACGGGGTCCAATAATATACAACTCCTAATTTATCTAATGGCTAAAATTTTATAATAAGTGTGTTGGCTTTATTTTTGAAAGGCATAAAATCTTTTTATTTATAGCACATTGCTATTTCTCCATTAACGACTTCTAAAATATTTTTCTTAGAAGAACACATGTTCTCTTTGCTGTAGAGAATTCATTCCAGAGACCTAGGAAATGGTGCAGAAAGGCTCCTCAGATAAGTCATGTTTACATATGACTGGCAAAAACATCTTAGTTTAGTAAGCAATACTGGTGAATGTTCTGTAAAAAACAAATTACACAAAAAAAATACAGCTTCATTTTGCTCTCATTCTCCTGAAGTAAACAAAACTTTCTTGACACCTCAAAAAATTTCTTCCTGCCCTTAGCTCTAAAGACGAGCTCAGGACCGGTGCAAAATTCTTCAGGGTGCATTTTCCCATTGAGTGACACAGATATTTTTGACTCTACTACATGATGACTCTGTGTGATCCTACTTTCTGTACTTGATTTAGATGTGCTCTAGCACTGGGTTTGTGTGACCAGGTTTTGGTAGCTGAGGGGACTACAGGAATGGCTTCTGTGAGAAGCTGCCAGGAGCTTCCTCCATGTCCAACAGAGCCAATACCAGCTGGCTCCAGGATGGACCCACCACTGGCCAAGGCTGAGCAGCCAGAGAAGGGAGTAACACCTCCGTGATAATACATTTGAGGGGGGGAAAAAAGTTAATGCACAAACATGATTGTGCTCAGAGAAGAGAGGAGTGGCCATATGTGAGAGGAACAGCTCTGCAGACACCAAGGTCAGTGCGGAAGGTGGGGCAGGAGATGCTCCAGGTGCTGGAGCTGGGGTTCCCTCACAGCCCTGGTGCAGCCCATGGTGAGGCAGCTGTGCCCCTGCAGCCCCTGGAGGTCCATGGGGCTGCAGAGATCCACCTGCAGCCCCTGGAGGAGACCCGTGGTGGAGCATGTGGATGCTAGAGAGCAGGCTGTGACCCCATGGGAAGCCCACACTGGAGCAGGCTCCAGGCAGGGACCTGCAGACCTGGAGAGAGAAAAGCCACTCTGGAGCATGTTTGCTGTGACCCTGTGGGGGACCCTGCAGGAGCAGGCTGTGCCTGAAGGACTGCACCCTCCACTCATGCTGGAGAAGCTCATGGAGAATGGAAGCACACAGAAGGACACTGGAGAAGCTCATGGAGAACTGTCTCCAGTGGGAGGCACCCTGAGCTGGAGCAGGGGAAGGACTCCTCTGCCTGAGCAGTGGCAGAAACAATCTGTGCTGAACTGACCATAACCACCATTCCCATCTCCCTCTGCCACTGGGGAAAGGACACAGAGCCTGGGAATGAGGTTGGGATGGGGGGAAGATGTTTTTAAGACTTGTTTTACTACCATTATCCTGTTATGATTTAGATTAATAATAAATTCAACACTTTTCCCATGACAGTAATAAGTTTGTGATCTCTCCCTGTCCTTATCTCAACTCAGGAGCCTTTTGTTATATTTTCTCTCCCCTGTCCATTTGAAGAGAGGAGTGATAGAACAGCTTTGGTGGGTACCTGGCATTCAGCCGGGGTCAGTCCTCCACATCCAATTTTCTGTAAGTAATTCTCATTTCTGTCTTATCAGCACTGTGTCTCAGAGTCCAGTGCACTGAGCAGCATTGTGATTTATGTCTTCTAAACCCACTCTTTTTTTTCTTAACTATTAACATAATCAAAGTTCCCACTGCACGTCACCTCTGCACGTCGCGTCCAGATTGGATTTGAATTCAAGATTTCTGGAATGTAGTGACTCTTTGCTGTGATCAGCTACAACAGAATCAACAATATTACTGAGAAGACCACATAAAAAGATGGTTTGAGTCAATATATATAGTGATTTTATATATGTATAAATTATACATAGATATTTATACATATATACATAGAAAGTGTGTGAAACTATGTGTGTATATGTATATACAGGTTGAGCTATTTAGCTTTTAAAAGTGAAGATATTATTTATGGACAGAGAGAGAAGGGAAATTTAATTCTGGTCTATGTATATTACTGTCAGCTTGTCAGCTTTTGGTGCACAAACATGAAGTTCCCATCTTTCCACGTACTCCTGCAGGAAGGCTCCTCTCAATCTCTGCTAGAGCTCCAAAGACCCCGAATATCTTCCCACCACCCCTGCCTTGAAGCCAGACTGTCAAACACTCCAGTTTAAAAATAGTGTCCTAATCTCCCAGCTCAAATACAGCAATACTTTTGAAAAATAAGCCAGAAATTACAGAATCACAAGGCATTTACAGAACATTTGCATTTCAGTAGCAAGCTTATGCCCCATGGTTCTCTCTCTTTCAAATACAATTCTCTCAAGGTGCTCTGTTGCTCTCAGAAGTCTGAGAGAACAGCTTCCCTGACAAAAATATTTGAGAGTACTTACCTTGTGGCTTTGGACTTGCAGCTGAGCGTGGGGACTGTCTGAGTGGCACACTTCCATTTATTCCCTGAGCCGCGTCACTGCGTGCATTCTGCTCCACCAGCCTGGCTGTGGCACTCCCTGCACAAGCTCTAGACAGCACTAAGGGCTTTGGACAGATGCTGCTGCCTGAAAAATAAATACATACAAAAATAAGAAACAGGATTGAGTATAGGGTAGAATGACTACAAGAACATTTATTAGAGTGCTGACAATTCTCTGCAGAGAATATTAAAATATTTAAGAGTGTCTCATCCTAAAAACACTCTTCGCCTTTCACTGAAATTTGTGATGTTGTTTAAACCTTGAAGAGTTGGATATGAAGAATATACTTCCACCATGACTAACCTAAGCTCTTCTATAGGAATGTGACAATATCAAACAGACTTTTTTCCTATTTGAATTGTTGCTTGTTCAACGGAACTGTAGAAAAACAGCATTTTTGTTCAACTATTCTATTTCTGTATTCAAAATATGTACAAAATGCTATACATTCAGAACATTTACTTAATTACTGATGGAAGGATCCAAAAGTCAGCTAAACTAATTGCATCTTTTTTGGTAGGAAAGGGCCCTATTATAATTATTGAAAAAAAAAAAAGAGCACAGCACAGAGCCAGAAAGAAATTCTTTCCTTGCAGAATGGAATTTATTCTCATTCATAGGATCAATATGCTGTTATTGATAAGAAATGTGGAAGAAAATATAAAGTAAAACATATTCAAACAATGGAAACTGTAATAAAAGCTCTTATTAGAATGTGATTACAGAAGCCAAAACCATGCACTCTAGTTTTGGGGCTTAAAAGGAATTGGTTCTCTAAACACAATCAAAAACCTGAAAGAATAGTATGAAGAACTTTGAGATGTCACTTGGGTCAACATTAACTTACCTCTGAATAAAAAAATTCCATAACATTTTTCTGGGAGGAGCAAGGAAAAGGAGGAAAGCCCATTTATCATTAATTGTGGCGTTGTCATAATTATTTTCATTAAAAAAAAAAAAAAGAGGGTAGAGTTTCTGCACCTCTATTTACTGTTGTTGTTTGCCACCCTTTCCATTTGCTTGCCTTTGTTGGGTTTTTCTTTCCATGTTCCCATAAAAGCAAATCCAAAACCATTTCATAAGGTGATCTTCCTACATCTTCTGAACAGCAGCTGGTCTGCAGAGTTTGGACCCTCTGATCTGATCCAACTCCCTCTCCCACTGCAAAATCCAGCCACCCCTAGCTACAGCCAAGCCTGCTCTTAGAACAGCAATGGAAAGGGATGCTACAACTATTGTTCTATGCTGCTTAATGACTCTTCAGCATTTTCTGGATTCCAACAACACTTTCAAGTATTCATTCTTTATTTCCTGGAAGCCTATTTTTCCTGTTGAACACCGAGGCAGCCTTACACCCAGAGGCTGCCTCTACCAACACAGATTCCTGCAGAGGTCCAACAATCCATGCTACCAAAGCCCCAGTACTCGGTGATAACACATGCACAGCACCCACAGCAGCAGCACAGCATCTTTCCCTCTTCTAGTTCATCCAAGCAGCAAGGGATCTCCCAAGAACATAAGGGTGGCTGTTCCAGAGTGATGAGGATAATCTAACAAGGCTCCCAACCTACAGAAGCTTCTCAGATGCCTGCGATCTCAGGCAGAGATTCCTTGATTCTCTTTCCTTTGGTATCACTCCCATCCACAAAAAGTTGTGTTGTACTACAGCAGTGAGAGCTCTGTCCCACATCATTCCTCAAAGCCTAACAAGGTACTTTAAGTGCTATATCTGTGTCTCCTGTAGGGGTGGAAGCACTGAAAGCTCTTAGAAAGACCAAGCTGATGGTACAGGGAGTTGTACCAGCAAGTTTTCCTTGTCTCCACCAAAGGCTGGATTTCCCTTTCCTACAGAATCCCATACAAATACTGCTACAAATGTAGCAGTTTGCACTCTAATTGGACAATCCAAAATTCAGAAACAAATTTAAGAAGAGTAACTCCTGCGGGATCAGTAGGTTGCACAAAGTGGGTAGGCAACTGCGCACAATTTATAAATCTATATTCAGATCACTCATAAGTTTGCCGTGAGGGTCAAAGTGTGAAGGCTTAGACTTTTCTGAAAACTAATTGATTTGCAGATTTGTCAGCCAACATGCTGCAAAATTCAGAGCTCCCAGAGTGCAGCTCAGTAAGGGGCATTGCTGTGTCAACTGCTCAGGCCACGGCTAAAAATCTCCATCAAAATGGCACCATATTTATTAAAAGGACTTCCTAAGAAAATGAGGTTCTGCTGTGGCCAGAGTAGGAACTTTGCACACACAGCTTTATCAAGGCATTCACGCCTGCTGAAGGTTATCGCTCACAATCACATAGCGCCCAACCAAACACAGAGCTGCTGCTGAGAACAGAGCTGCTCTGTGGTCAGCCACGGTCCCCCCTCCTTGTCACCTTCTGCTCCAGCTTCTGCTTCTGGCTACTCCTTCCCCTGGGCCAGCACCAGCCCTTGTTGCACTGCAATGTGAGATGAGCAGCAGAAATGTGGCAGGTGGAAGCTGGCGTGCATTTTGGATGGGTTTGACCTCACAGCCGCCCCAGCACTGCTGCTTGCAGGAGGGAACAGCTGGGAATATGGCTGGAAGGGGACAGGACAGCTCCTCTCAGCAGCAGCAGCCCTTCCTTAGACCTGCCTGATGAGATCATTTCAACACAACCCCAGTTCCTCAAGCAGCTGTTCAGATTTTCATTCTTCTTGGTTTACACATGCACACACACAGCCTTAATATAAAGTCCAGCAAAACCAGCAACAGCTGAAAACAAATCCTTAATGCATAATTAGGTGGCCTTAGGAATCAATTTTGTTGTCAGCATCACATGGTCCCCACTAGACTGGCAAATATTAGTTGCATTCAATGCAAAAGTCATTATGTAAAGCTCATCCTCTGTAAGACAGAATGCTAACACAAGCAACAGAAAAGAGTGCTTCTCTAGAATGGGATTTTTGCAATTATTTACAGGAAACAAAAGCTCCCAGAGGTGTTCTGATTCAAGATGTCCTCTGGCTTCACACCAACAATTCAGCACATGGTGGTGTGGGGAAACAGAGTGACTTCAAATTTGCTATTATTTTACAATCCATTAAACAAATTCTCCTTCCTCTCTGGGAGCCCTGTTTGCTCGAGATGGACACGCTGCAGACATTTAACCCACATTTCAAACCAGTGATTTTGTTAATTGTGTCACATCCTCAAGCCATGTAAAGCTGGAATGGCAAAAGGTAACAAAAATCTAGCCACAGCATATTTATGTACAAAACTGAGTAGTCAAATTCTCTGGGTAAAGTGAATCCCTTAACATCTGTGGAAATCTGAGCCCTAGTTTTGAGGCAATGAGCAATATCACCTTCCAGGTGATGCAGACAATAAAATTGTGGCAGAAACACAAACTTGTAGTGAAAATTTCTAAATCTAGTGTATTGTATACAAGTGTATTGTAATATAATAATACATTTTGTTATAAGAAAAGCCCAAAACATGCAATATTCAGCCCAAATACTTGTTCCACAATCAGCAGCATGCATTTCATTAGGGCTGCTCAATTCTCAAGGTTTAAGTACACAGTAACACAGTCTGCCTTTTCAAAATACAGTTGTTGCCCTGTAAATACAATGTAAAATCCCATTAGAAATGCAAAAAATGCAGACATGCTGCAAAAACCTGCACCTTTTACTGGGCTGAAGTAGAACCCCACCATGACTATTTCTGACCTGATTAAAGAAACACTTGTACACTTCTGCTACTCCTATGAATTATAAAAACCGAGAAATTTTACCTGAAGTCAGAAATGCCATGCATGACAAAATACTTCCAGCCACTTCCTGTGTTGACTGGTACATGATTAATACCCCCTCCTCTTATAATCAGGAATAATTAAATACACTGAAGAGGAGAAAAAGGTGGGGAAAGATTTAGGAAGTATAAGGGAGAAAGAGATAATAATAACTTCAATAAAAGAGAAATAAACAGTACAAATTTGATAAGTACTTAATTACTTTGGTTATCGTCTGCAAGGAAATGAGAAGCTAGAATGCTTGCAAACACACTTGCATCTGCAAATATGTTTGAAGCTAGGTGATGCATTATCTATTTTTTCAGGGCATTTTAATTAGAAATAACTTGGATCTATTTAGACAAAAAATCTTGAATCAGCTTGAAATGCCAGTAAGATTAAAAAATGGCTTATTTACGTTCACAAAGATTACACTAAAGTCTTAGTATTTGCTAGGTCCTCCATCAGCAGTTCCATAAGCTGATCTCAACACCATTAACTCTGTTGTATTTATTTTCATTCCCACTTACAAGCACATAGTGCTTCTCTACTGCTGCAGCACTGTCTTACTTTTTACTGCCACTGTGATCCCACTCCGGTTCGTGCATTCTGAATGAAAGAAATGCAGCGTTTCTGGATGTAAACAAAATCTATGGGGGAAAGTATTAGTCTCTTGTCACAAGAGGCAAAATTAAAGGATCAAAATTACTCCTCTTAAATTATACAGTCATGCATGCCCCACGTGTTAATGCCCCAAGAGCATCTACCCCAGTGGCTGAGGTCTTGCTGTTCTGCTGCTGCATCTCCTCATGTAACGTCAGTGCAAAGCTTCACGCTTCCTGCCAGCCCTGGACAGAAGTGGGTGCTCAGCAAACAGACCCTGCCAAGGCACTGCCTCAGGCACAGCAACCAAACCAGGCATTCTCCTGACCAGCTCAGAGGAGTGCTAAGTGACACCGATGCTACCAGAGACTACTCCAAGCCATCCACTTACTCGCCAAACACTACAGGAGCTGTGGCAAGGGCAGAGCAAGAGTGAGCAGCAGCTTCCTGATCATGGACAAGAAGGCAGAAAGTGGCTTCTCAGTTACAGCACCACGTGTTGGGACCTGAGCCAGACATGCAGTGCATGAGGTCACAGATTTTGCACACAGTTGTGTCCAAACTTGCCCTCAAACCTAAGTCTTAAGTAACCTGGTACTTCCACTTCCCAGATTTACCTTTTCTGTGAGGGGAACTGACATGCTCCTAAGAGGTTTATAGTGCTGAAGCATACTCAATGTCAATAACAACTGGACTAAGCTCAAATTATCTGAGAATTAGGAGTGTGAAGGAGGAGAGTAGAAAGTCTGAAAGTCAACATTTCTCTCATAAAAAAAAATCTTCCTTCCTCCAATTTCTATTAAACTATTCTGAGTTAATTACACAGTTGTGCTTTGATACATCTTCTCCCACTGCAGTGGTAATAGAATTGTGAATGTTTTCAGCTGCAGAATAGTGCAGAAACTCCACACTGATATTCTGTTCTGTGCAGATGAGCTGTAAAGGTTAAACATCAGGTCAGCCTTTACTGTGGTCAGCCACTGCTAAAATACTGTGAATAGCTGATAACCAAACACTGCAAAAAGAGAAAAAAATAGCTTTTGCTGAAGTCAGGAGGGCTGTCTCACCAAATAAATTAGTTTTCTTTCTGCAAGAAGGTGCCGGCCAGAAAAATAAATAGCAAATAACAGATGGTTTAGAATTATCTTTGAAAAATGGATACTTGGCAAAGTATAGGGGACAGATCAGGTTCTTTTAAAGGATTCAGATATGTATGCTGACAAAATGCAAAAACGTAGGGTTTTTTCCTTGCAGAGCTATTCCTCAGACACAGGCAAAAATATTCTAAGTTCAACAGAGGAAGGTAGACTGTTTTCACCATATAAAACTAGTATTTCTGACTGCATACAAACAGTAATAGAACTACCAAACCAATATTACCTACCTTTCATAGCATTTTCTGCATGGAGTAAATAAATCTTCAAGTGAATATGGTAGATATAAATTGTAGTTTGCAAAAAGTATATAAATACTGTTCTTTCAGTTCAATGACCCCTGTGAATGCACTCACAACATGTCATGGCGAAGTTAAACAGGAAACCCTACTGAATTTCAAACTGTCAGACCAAGCACTTGCTACATGACACCTGCCAAGAACCAGAAAATATTTAACTTTTTGGTAGATATGGTACCTTACTTAGTAACAGAGAGCAAAGGTTTCCAGATTGTGGTATGCACTACAGTGTGTGAACCACTGGCAACAAATACACAGAGCAGCAATACAGAAGGAAAACTGAAAGAAACTTCAGCAAGTTTAACTGTGCACAACACCCAAATTATTTTAAAAGAAGAAATTACTTTTGCAGTAGTTTCATTTTTAAGAAAATAAATAAACCCAATACCAAATGTTCCCGTATCTGCTTGGTCTAAGCTGACACATTACTGCATTGGTTTGATTTGCAGGTATTTAGGAGACTTGAGCATTCCATGCTGCTTTTCCCATGTTTTGTCAAGCATTACAGTTGTTTTGGTTGGAAGAAATCATGCATCTTTCTGATGGTAACTTTCATTTCTGGACTGAAATAGAGCTTTCAGTAATTTCTACTAAAAAGATGGAGTTGCTATGGATGCCACCACTTTTAAGCAGGATACATATTTAAGGCAACAAATTCAAGATTATAAAGTCCAAGCTCTAACAGGAAGCACCAAAATATTAACTAAATAAGATTTATCAGTAATCCCCTGATCTCAGTCTCAGCATACAGTTGAATCACACAAATCAAGGAACTGAATGGTGAATTCCACAGTCACTACAGATGTCCTGCCAGTGCTGGCTACAGGAGGCAGACTCAGTGTGCTTCACTCTGCTGTCCTGCCCGGCTGCAATCTTTGTTCTTTTGGCTCTGATAATCATTTCCTTGCAGGCAAACCTGAGCATCTGCTGTGACTCTTATTAAAATGAGTCAACAATTAATGGGATTACCTTTCAACATTTGTTTCATGTTCAGATTAGCACAATAATATAACATGCACTGCTGATGCTGTTCCAATAAAACAAAAAGCACTGTACAGAACTTCAAATTATTGCAGTTTGGAAGTAGAAGCTTATGACTGAGGTCCTCTGCCAAACCACACCATTTCTTCACTAAGGTTTTTATTACTCACCTACACTTGTACACACTGTGACAGTGGTTTTGCTGATGGTGGAATAGCTCATCAGCTATTTAATGAATAATGGGGAATAATAATAACCATGTGTCCAGAAAGACATGACAGAAGGGAGAGCTCCAAGTGCAAGGAGTTCTGTTTACAGGAATAAAGTACTCCTCTTCCACATACTTTGTTCCTGTATTACAATATGTTCCCTCAAAGCCTTGTTTTCACTTTAGCCTTTGAACACATACTATCAAGCACATATTGTCAAGTCTAGAGAGAAAATATGCAGTAGTATTCTTTTACTTGTAGAGAATTTTCATGGCTCGTGTTTCATGAAATAATATCAAAATCTTTCAGCAGATTTGGATAATATTTTTTCTTTGCTTTTATTATGACTACAAGACTTACAAGTGAATGCAGTTCCTGAACCTACAGCCATGTACCATGAACTTCACGTAGCTAAGAACCACAGGATCCAAAGCCACAAAACAAGAAACACCAAGAAAGAAAATGGGCACAATGAGAAGCATCAGCTCCATCACTCCAGGAATAGGCAGGGCAAGTTGATCCTGTATCCCAAGTCAGCTGCCCTGCTGTTACTGTCTCATTTATGCACCAGGTAACTTCAGGTAATTCCTCCCTCCTTGTCAGCGCTGCCTTTTGCCAGTGCCATAACTCATGGTGGCAACTTTCAGCTCGAGAGCTGCTTCTCACATGACTGCATTTCACAAATTTCTTGACTACATCTGTCAACCTCTTCCCCCGTCATGGTAATGGGAGCACTGGTGGGTTCTGTATCTGGGGGAGCACTTCCTCCCCTCCCCATCCCATGGCCTCTTTACAGCTTCCTTCATGCTTGATGAAGGAAGGGCTTGAGCAAGTTTTGTGTGGCTTTCTTGAGGTCCTACTGCATTAATAGTCATTTTGATTACAAACTCCACCACAGGAAAAGGTTGACAGGATACTCCTCCTCCGCATTTTCCCAAAATTTTTATTTTAGTTTTCTCCGCAGAGCTGAGGAGGTGAGCAGTGTCCCCTAAACTACTATATTATGCAACAATGAAAATTTTCACTAAGCTTTTAATCGTCACCAGCATATTCTGCACAGATGGCAATCATTGTTTACTAAGTGCCACAAGTTCCTGTCTACTAAACAAGACACCCCATTTGTAAAAACAGATTTACTGATCACAGAAGAATCACTTGTCTGGGCAAGGGCTGTTGCACTGAGCTTGAGGTGTTTCTTTTACTTTATTTGTTGAGTTTTAAGATGATTTATTTTCTTCATTCTTTTGTCATATATCAGATAAACAGTATGACACCATGTTGGGGAGCCCAATTCAATTTCATGTTAAGGAAAGCATCTGCAATACTGGGGTCAGCTGAAGGGAAAATGCAGCTGACTATCTCAGACAAATCACTGGAATAATTCAAGAGGATTCATTAGCATATACTTACCAGGCAAGTGCAGGGATTACTCAGACAATGACAGAAAGACCTCCCCTTCTATAATTCATAAGCCATTATAAAATAACAGTGTGCTTAGAAAAATTTGAGCTAACTACAAATTTCATCGTTTTGCTCAGTATTCATTGCTTCTGAAGTTCTCTAACAAGTCACTGACACTCCAATCTTGTTCTCTGCCCAGTTATCTGTGCAGTTATTTCATCTCAACTCAGAGCTATTTTGGAAACTATCTATATGCTTTGAGACATGAAATCAGCTATTTCTGTATATCAAAGGACTAAAAGAAAGCATTTTTAGAAACAGGATGCTAAACAACAAAAAAGCCCCCACAGACCCAAAGGCGGAAAAATAAAGTATCTAATTACAGAAGGTTGAGACTGTAACTGATTTATCATTTCAGAAGATCTGGGCAGAAGTTGTAAAATACAGGCACATTCAAATAATTTAAAGAAATAAATACATAATATAGTATATCCAGAATGCAGAACGGCCGAAGATCCAGAAAGAAGTCAGTTACTCAATACAAGTCAATAAAACTATCACTGATAGATGGAAACTGTTTCCCTGATCCAGCTGCTGAGGCAGTCCGTGTGTCCTGCCAGCATCTGACAACCCATCCAGCTCATCCAACTCACCCAGCAGCCAGCTGCCACGGACACAAATTGTTCCACCCATTCCCCTCCCTCCTCCTGGCTGCCCGCTCCCACCACTTTCTGTGCACCACTGCTGGCACCCATCTAGCCTCAGGATGTGGTCTGGGCAAGTTAAGCCATCAGAAATGTAACCCTGCCCAAAAAACAAAGCAGCCAGTTCCATGCATTCATTCACTTTAGATGCACTGGAGCTTGGGCAAAGATGCAAATTTATTGATAGGGAAATGAAGACAAGATTCCCTTTCCAGAAACAAGCAGCCACTAGGTGATATTGATTTTATATTGAACCATATCTCAGTGGGGTTGGAGAAAACAGCAGGGACAGAAAGGGGGATAAACAATAAAAACTAAAAACGGATGGCTTGAAATTCTCCCTAATTATAGAACGGGCAGCAGGGTATTAACTGCACGACAGCATTACAACAGGCGACCAGGCACTGCTTCCTGTTGCATGAAAGGTTACAAGTAGACGTAAACTCATGAAGTTTGTGATAGAGAGGGAGGTGGGGTGGCACCCAGCGGTGCAGATGTGCGGCACCGGGGCTGCTCCGGGGCCGCTGCCTTCCTCCCCCCGAGCCCGGCGCTCCAGCCTCTATCCTGCCAAGTAATTAACAAGCATCAACCCCCTGGGAATGCTCACTGCACCAAACCTGAAATATAAAGAGCCCGAAGCTGGACACTTCACAAGAATTCAAGTGCTTCCTGCTTTTGACCTGGTTGAGGAAAAAAAAAAGTGAAGAATAGCCACAAAAAGGCTCGTTTAAATGCATTTAGAGCCTTCCTGTGAAATCATTCAGGAAGGACCTTCCTTGTCCAGTTTCTTGAAAGCCTACCATAATTATGCCAGCTTTTACATCGCCTCCTTTCTGTAAGGAACAAGAAACCAATCTCCATTTCACATTAACCCATTGGTTCATAATCATCCTTATGTAAGAAAGCCAAATACAAGTTGCCTGGAATCCAAATGGGGGAAAAAATCCCTTGGCCCTTAATTGCCAGAGATGACCACTCTTTGGGCTGTCCACAGAATTCACTCCAGATTAACAGACCTGCACATGAATGCCTTTGCCTCTTGAACATTATACAGATTGAAACAGCTTTACACTTCATGCTCTGAACAGGCTGAGAGATTAAAATTCAGAAGTTTCTATTGTTTAGTTCTCTCTCCTCTCTTCTCTAGACCTCCATTTAAAATCAACTGGTTTAAAAAACTAAGAAAAACAGCAACCGTATGATAAATTTTGAATGCCATTACTTAAAACTTATGAAGTTGGAAAATTCCAATATCTTGTTTCTATGAAAACTTGAAAACTTATCATACTCAAAAAAGCTTAATATTCCTATGAATATTTATCTTTGAGTGTGCAAATGGAAAGGAAATGCTATTTTAAAAAAAGTAATGTAATGCAAAAATACATTAAACTCAACTAGACTTCAAGAAGAGAAATAACTTTGAAATGGCTGAAGTTTTGTCCAACACACCTAAAGGATGTGCAACCTTTCGCTTTGCAAACGTTTCAAAACGCAAATATCGGAAGGCCCCAGGACAGACCGAAAAAAGGCTGTTCCCACCCAAACTGCAGCTACCCCAGAGTGAGACAGCCCCCACCAAGATGAGAAGTTCCATCCTTTCCACCCCTCCACATCCCTGTAATTCCCACTGCTCACTTCTTACCAGCTCCAGGGCTCGCTGGGTTTCTCTCCAGGTCAGTGTAACCCCGCACAGCTCCCGGGCCAGCGGGCACAGGTTTTACCACCAGAGTTTTGTACGGTGGGACAGAGCTGAGCTGGCTCGTGGATGAGCCCAAGAGCCCCAGGGAGGGACCTGGCAGCCTCCTGGCAGCACCTGCCCACTGGATGGCTTGAGCTGCTGGCCAAACTGCAGCCCAACAGAATGCTGCTGACTCCTATGTAATATTTAGTGCTCTCCTTAGAGCCCCAGCTCTTGGCATCAGAGGAAAGAGCATTGTAATAGTCACTAAAAAAAGTGGATGGCTTGCATGGTGGGGAAAAAAAGTTTTCCAAAACAGAGAGGAAATAAACTCTACGATATTACTCATAAAAATAACATTTGTTTAAGGTTAAGCATTTAATTTCTTTTCTAATACAAGGTTTGGCAATACTCCAATCCCTCTCCACCTCACATGACGTAAACCAGCTGTTGCCTCCCCTTCTTTTTGTTTCCTTTTTTATAGTGACCAGTCATGACTGCAGGGGTTTTTTCACAGGCATGCAAGAGAAATCATAATGCATTAAATATCTTGTGGCAATGTAAAGGAAAGATTGTGTTTCCTAACTATCTGTCCTTCTCAAGGTCAAGCACTGCCTGTCAAACTGTAAGAAATACACGGGCACTCAAGTTCCAAACTCTTAACACTGAAGAAATTTAATCCTTTGTTTTATAATAATTATAAACCATGGGCAGAAGGGGAGAGATAGAGAAGAGGAGAATTACATAAATATTTTGAATTTTTAGGAAAGACTCAACAAATACATTGGGTTTACAAGCATTGGTGTAATCCAACAGACATTTTCTGTTTACACAGCACCTATCACATAAAAGACTAACATAAGACTCAGTGCTGCAGGCACAAAATAAAGCATAATGGTGGCACCAATGAAAACACTGGAGTCCCTGTTGGCTTCTGAGTCATGGTATCAATGACCCTTTGAAAAGGCACTGCTTGAAAGCAGTTTTTTCCCTTATAGTGAATACTACTACTAAAAGAATATAAATCTATAAAGTTCAAGTCTCCAAAAACACCAACGCTCCAGGAAAGGTACATTGTACATATTTGTTGTGGGCCTTTAGTGCTTGGAAAAACTGCTTTGCTCAGGTACCCTCAACTCTACTCAACTGCCCAAACTGCCCATGGTGATAACAATGAATGAACTGCTATGTGAATTGATACTTCCTGTAGGTACTGACCCTCCTTCTGCCCTCTCAGCCAGTCCCAGTGGAAGGATTTCTTCGTGTTTCAAACTGGAGGCAGCCAATGCTTCAGCAAGAGACTCACTGCTTCTCTGTCACTGTTCAGGGGGATACAGGGATATCCATCCACTTGATTGAAAAGCCACACAGACTGGAATTATTTGCTGTCACCCTTTCTCTGTGCCCTGTCTATATCCACAGGTCTCCTACACCTGATAGTATAATTTATGTCACCTTAAAGCATGTGCAAATTTATTTGTGCATCACATCGTTAATCTAAAAAAAATCAAATATCACAGCTTCATCATTATTTGACATTCAGACTGTCACTATTACATGTAAGAATTCTGCAGGCCTAGGCCTTTGCAGACTGAAGGGAAAGCCAAAGGGAAAGTGGAAATAGTGGTTATAACACCACATTATCCTTCCTGAAAAATCCGTAAGGGTTCACATCACATTTACAGGAAAAGGATACGCATTACATATCCTAGAAAACAGCTCTTAAAGGACAGATCAGAGAAAGAAAGTTTCCTACATCCACATGTAAATTCTTCTCAGGGTACAACAAAATGGTATTTAAGGAGTGGGAGGAAAGGTGTGATTCTCATCCTTTTCATTGATTATTAAAAGCTAGAGGGAAAAGAGCAGTTTCAAACTTGCTCATAAAACAGATAAAGAGCCAATAGAATTTTTTTTAAACAAGTATTCTTTGTACCCCCCTAAAAAAGCAGATGCCCACAAGTACTGAAATCAGGAGAACTGGGTAGAACTATTTGCATACATTTACTCCAAGCTTCTCTAGCAAATCTCAAAATCTCAAACTCACTCTGCTGGTAACTTCCTTCCCTCTCTTTAGCCTCAGAGGGCTTTGCAGAGAGGGAGACTGACATGCTAAACCCAAACCTTCCAGAGATCAGCTTCACCCATCTCTCTGTGAAAAACCTAATTCAGAATATTTGCTGTTTTATATTAACTGTTAGGGTTGGGTATGCCTTTTGACTGAACTTACCCCAAGCTGAATTTTTCTCAGAACTGAAAAATGCACTCAGAAGTAAAGCAGTATTTTCAATAGTATTTAAAACTCATTTACAGGCATATAACGGAAAAAATCCAAACCTTTCACTGGATGGTGCAATAACAATTTTTTTAAATTCTGGAAGCCAATTCTGTACATTAAGTGTAACATAAGCATCAGTTAAATGGATTGTTGCAACATTAGACATGAAAAGCTGGGTATAAGTCATGAGTGTACACCTACTTCCAAAATCAAGGATATAAATCTTATGCAGGATATAAATCTTAGAGGCAATGCTTTCTCATAAACATGTCCTATACAAACCTTACAGGTATGAACAGAGCTCAGTGAATCTGGCAAACGAGCCAGGAACTGAAACCACTTACAAACATCAAAAAACTGATTTGCTTTTAAGAAAGTCCCGAGCTGGTGAAAGCAGCAGCAAAACAAGCCAAAAGCAGCGGAGTTATTGGTGTGGCAGATGTATCAGGCAGGCAGTTCAGGAGACTTCAAGCTCATTTACTGGGAATAGGAGGAAAAAGCCACCCGAGCATTCCAGCTGTATTGCATCACAAGGCAGCTGATGTTCACCGGTTTATTTGCCTCGGACTAGAAAGTTTAACTCTTGGTGTCTCTGGACACAAACACACCCCGGGTCTTGAAGAGGTTAAAGTTTGCCAGAAGCATCCCGGTCAGCCTTACCTGGTTCAGAAGACATTGTTTGCAAATGTAATCCAGTACCACTGCACGAGGAACTGATTTTGCAATGGCAACAACCCTGCGAGAGGCTCACATTGATGCCATTGACAAGCCCTACAGGTTGCCAGAAAGGACTTCTCCCCAGATGCTCGGTATGTGCCCCCGGTTCACATGCTGCGGCTCTCAGCCGCACGATGCTCCTCCTCTCTGGGCTGAGAGGAGAGGCGTAAGCAACGCAGAGCAGTCTGCTTGGAGAAAAGAGTGAAGTCTGTTCACGAGGAAAGGGGAAAAACAAAGAAATCAGCTTATGTAACGTACAAACTGCTGGAGAAAGGAGGAGGAGGAGGATGAGAAGGAGGGACTGCTGTTAAGTTGTTTTGTCTAATCGCTCAGCCACTATGAAAGTTTTGTCACTATTCATAGCGTTGCTGTTTGAAATTAAAGCAACATCAAGGTTAAAGGACAAGTTAGTACATTTTTCTGTTTGGTGCTTTGTTCTCCCTTTATATCACATGGTGTTCATTTCAAATCATCTTCTTCATTTTCTAATCTCTCTTTAAATTTATGCCTAGAATTAAGTACACAGGGCATACAGGATACCAGAGCACTGACCAAAAGAATTTACATTCAAGAACTGTTATGAAAACATTTGTTTATTTGGCATAGATTAAAATTGATTAGAATAATTTAAAATCAATTTTTAAAAGACATAAACTACATATCGTGCTCCAAGGCACAATACAAAGATACTAGAGTGAATTATTAACTGAGGAAATACACAGTTTCAAAAAGCAAAAGGATTAACTGGAAAGGGAAGTTACCCCGAGTAACTTTCTTTTATTGTTCAGAGCTCCCACACCATGTGATCCCCAGCTGGCACATATTCATCTCAGCAGGAGAAAAAACCTGGGATTCAAATCCAGCCCTGACAGTTCTGATAATATGGATCAGAGTATAGCAGCCAGCTGAGGTCATTCTCAACCTCTGTGCTGGTCCAAACCACAGCTCCCTGCAGCCCCTTCCATCTCCAGCCACCCACAATCCCCACACTCACAACCCTGCAGAGCTGCTTGGAGGGGTGAGCACCAAGGGTTACAGGGAACACACTTGCAAAGCAATCCATGAGAATCTGTTTGTCACTGAGGGGACAGCCCTCTGGAGGGCAGCTAATCGTTTCCTTTCTACTACAGATGTTGTACGGCAGAGGGATATTGCCAAAACCAGCAAAAAACAACTTTCCTCCAGTTATTTCAAGATTTGGTGCCTTTTTTCGTCTTGAGATGAGCAGATGCAAGCTCCACACATATGGATTTGAAACCTAAATGGAACACATTTTTAGCACCTCGTCCAAGATTTACAAGTTTTCTTTCTGTTTTGAGCATTTATTTTTAAACTGCTGAGCTAGGAAGATGCATTTCCTCATCCCTGATACTCCTAGCAAGTAATCCCAGGCTCCTTAAAGACACATACAAATTTTATTCACCCAGGTCATCAATGCACCATTAAAATAAAAAATAGCATTAGCTGAGTTTCTTAATCAGACCAAGAGAACTCCAATGCATAAGTTATATTTGTATTGAAAATTCACCTCCAGGAGTTCAAAGCTCGCCCCTGTTGCTTGGGCTTGCACATGAAGTGCCTTTGTAACAGAACACCTTATTGCTCCAGGAAAGTCTTTGTTGAGAAGATAAATTTTCTGCTCAGTTTCCCACATTTGGAACAAACCACTTTCCCCAGGAGTCTGATTTGTCCATCTGCTGGTGAGTGAGGGCTTTGCCAGCCTTTCTTCAGCCAGGTCTATTCTTCCCAACCCAGGAAAACCACTTATAATGCCTGTCATACAAATACATGCCAGATTTTAAATTCAGATTGGATCAGCAATACAGCTTTCAATATTGGCACAAACAAAAATGGTTACAAAAGAATTTAAGAAGCAATTGTTTTAGATAAGCAGCTACATAAATTGTTACTGACCACTGCAAGCAAGAGAAGAGAAGAGAAGAGAAGGGGTCACACAAGGAAAAGTAGGGGCCAGACAAGGAGAATCACTGCAGCTCTGCTACCACTCAGAAAGGAGGAATTTTACACTCATGAAGGAAACTGGGCATCCTATTTCACTTCCAGAAGTAGCAACATTTGAACAGGTATAAAGAAGTCACCACTGCCCATTTTTGAAATATGTATTTAACTCTTCCTTTTTAAAAAAAAAAGGTAATATAGTAATTGTTCCATATCTATTTGATTAGCTAGCAGATAAGGGGATTTGGAAGAGATTAAACTGCTAGAAGGGGAATATCTCATTAACTTATTACCCTGGTTTCACTAGTGTTCTACGCCCAACTTTGCTTTCTTTAAAAGCAGAAACATGGAAATTGCACAATGCAAGTATTAGCTCCAAACTCATCAACAAGAGGTGAAGCTATGTCTTCCCTGTCACTAGAACATGCCTATGAACTCTAAAAAGTTAATTAAAAAATAAGGTTAGTTTTATTCATTTTCTCTAAAAGGCAGATAAAGAGGCACTGAGAACAACTAGTTAAATAAAACAAACATTCTTATTAATGTGTCATAACAGTCATACTACTAAGATTAGAAGTTGCCATCATTTAGTATAACCAGAATAACTACACAGACTAAACACAGTATGCTTTTAGTCCTTGCACAATAGACTAGTTCTATGAAACTATATTACCCCAAATCAAAATTATTGGCTCATATATGACTTCCTCACTCCAATAATTGAAAGTTTTCACAAATGTCTCACAATATATAGATGGCACTTACTTTTTTTCCACCTCCAAGCATTTCTCAGACAAAGGAATATCAGCTTTTGTCAGTACTTTCCCCATTTTTTGCAGACAAGGGGACTCAAACTGTGTACATAACTCATTTGAATATAACTAAAGTGATGAAGTTGAGAAGCAAGTCACATGAGTACTGTTAGGAAACCTGGAAAGCTGAACTAAGTATTAAAGAGCTACATGAGCAGTGTGTCACTGTGACACACAGCCCCCAAAACCAAATTGGCTCATGTGACAGTGAATCACAGTCCAGCACTCAGTGGGGCTGTCTTCTGCTCCTCTCCTCCTCCCTGCAGACTCACTTCAGGCAGAAAGTGTTTGAAAAGGTTTGCTGTGGGTCACGCATCAGAACATGATGCACAGTTTGTGTAAGCCAGTGATGGAGAGGGATTTTTGTCCCAGCCAAAGGATCAGTACCCCACCTCCACCCTGACACAGAATTCAAAAGGAGAACTTCTGAATTTCAGTATGGAAACAACTCCCAACTTTCTTTTTCCATGTGAGAGATCTGTAGAATCTCAGTGAGTCCAGGAGAGCAAGGCCCTTTCACAGAGCTCCCATAAAGCAGTTGTGGTTGGCTCACACTAATCTCCCCTTTCTCTTCTCCATTACACCCCGTACTTCAAAATCACAGGATTTGGGGCATGGGCAGAAATAAAAGCATGCTTTGTCCTCACATCTCCAAAGAGCTCCTGAGGTGCTGTTAAAGCCCCTCTCGTGAGCTGGGCAGTATTCTGCAGAGGGGTTCAACTTGGCTCCCAGCTATTCTTAGGGAAATGGGATCGGCTACAGGACACCACACAGCCATGTCCCAAAGTGACCCTCACTTCTGTCAGACCTTTTCATGACTCCTGGCATAGGTTAAAATCAGTAACAAGTGATTTTGTTCAAGCCTGGATGGCTTAAACGAAATATATTTTAAAAAACTGTAAAGCACACAAGATATTTAAAACTGCTGTCCTGTTAAGGTGCATCCTTCAAGCCTTGCCCCAGTGGCATGTAAGGAAGGAAGAAACAGCAATATCACAACTCAAGATTTGCAGGCATATAATGAATAAAAAGATGGGGGAAAATTTTATATTAAGGAAGTGAGCTACTTCCTGTGAGAAGAAGTGAGAAATTAGTGATCACCAGGAAAAGGAGGAGGGAAAGTCCACACAGAAGTGGGCTGGGCAAGGAGGAGGTTTAGGAATGGGTATTCAGGACTGCTGCAACAAGGAAAAGCAGCAATATCTTTAAAAAGATGGGCAGCTAACCCTCAACAAGGTGAGAAACACTAAGGGACACTGGATCTGCAGCCCAACAGAAACACATTCATTGAAAGGACATTTTCCCCTCCAAACTCGGAAAATCAGGAACATCTATGACCCTCCTCCCTGGCTCTCCTGGTTCACATGCAAGGAAATTGTGATTTCATCACATTGCAAGAAAAGCATTCTCAAGGTAGATGTGATGAACAATTAGTATGCCATAATTAGAAATTTTTCCATCCTTTTTTTCTTTCCTTCCAGCTCAGCTGTATTATGTGTCCCAAAGGGAACGCCTGTGGTTGTGCTCAAAGAACACACAACAGAAGTTCTTAGAGGAAAAGAACTTTTTGTCCTATGTTTGCACAGCATTTGTCACTGTAGCATCTTGATGTCTGCAATTTAGTCCAAGAGTAAGAGTAATACAAGCAACTACAAAACTCTCCAAACAAATAACGAAATGGTTGCAATTCAATGAAATCAGAGAACTCAAAGATCATTGAGTTCCTTCTATTCTATTAGAGTTTTCAAAAGGACCTATGGTAACTCTGTGTTTTACGCTAACCATATAAAGCTGGCTTTCTGTAGCTTAAAGTACCTCCCATGCTTGGGAAAAAAATAAGTAAAATCCAGGAATCTGTGGTTCATTTGTCAATTAATCTTCTTTAGTAAAGAAAGATCAGCAGTTGTTCAGGGATTTCTGGTTTTAGACATGAAAAGCGGTCAAAGGCTATGTCTCCATCAACTGGGTTTGATTTGCCAATTCTTCTGTTAAAAAAAATGGTTTAACATTTTTTATTTCTAAAACCTCCTTTCTATATATACAAACAATAAATATATATCCTGCAAAATCATGTTGTGATTTAGGGTAGCAGACTAATTTTCCCGTTGTAGCTTTTGGTCACACACAAAGCACACGTGCATCCCACAAAAAAAGGCCATGACCCAATCCAGGAAGACCACCACACAGAACTCTCCTTAGATTCAGCAGTACAGTGAAAGGCTGAATTCCTAACTTTAAAATTACCCCTTCCACATTAAAAATCCAAACGACAGACTCACAAAATAAGTAGATCAGATTGCAGTGACTGTGATTTCACTTCCACATAAAAATCAAATCAGGGCAGTGCTAGATACTAAAAATAAAGTACAAATTATTCTTGGTTTGAGTTAATAAAACCTGCATGAAGGGTTTACAACAAACAGCAGAGTGGAATGCATTAATACACTTCTGGGGTAGGTAAGACTACACAAAATATGATCAGAGGAAAAAAGGATTGAAAAAGCAGTCAAATATTCCTTATCTGACAAGAAGCAGTAGGAAATGTTTGGGTAATGCACTGCAGAAGGCATCAAACACACAAGCCCCATGGCTTACAGCATCAGCTTATGGATCACCCATGTCATTTGTGTGACTGTATTTTACCAGATGCTGAAAGCCATATTCACCATCAATTTGCTTAATCTTTCCCTGATGACCATTTACATTTCTTAAACAGAATATGTGACAGTACAGGCATTTTTAACCTATTCCACCTTAGCTCTGACTCCATGATTTCTGAGGAGGAGAAACTTGAAAGCACAAGGTATTTCCCCTTCCTCCTTCCTCCATCCTCCCTGTCACACTACAGAAAGTATCAGATGAGCTTTCTCCAGAACACATCAGTTCCTAAAAATCACAGAAGCACAGAATGATTTGGTGGAGACCATTCAGCCCAGCCCTCCTGCGTGGGCAAAGACATCTTTCACAAGATCAGGACAAAAAAATGTCACTATCTGTTTACAATTCTTTCCTTCAGCCTCAAGTATATCTACAGCTGCAGTCTCCTTACTTTGTCCTGTTAAGGCCAATACAATCCAGTATTTACAGGACAGTCAGCAAATTGGGCCTTTCTTTGCAGGGTTTTTTTCTGCCCTGCCATTAAAACATAGAGCTGATTTTTTTTTCCAGTCCATCCAGCCCTGTGTACCTCAACTGTCCAGAGAAAAGTGATCACAAGGAATTCAACAAACCAATTTGATTCAAAAAGAGAAGGTAAAAATACAGACAGTGGTGACAAATAAGAGAATGTAGAAGTGTATTTCAGCTTTTGGAGCAGTAAGGGTCAAAGACCAGAGAGGGCTGTGACTGTTTTTATATAGTGAAGTTGTGCTGATAGTTAAACATAGCCTTTGAGAGCACATCCACACTAATGAAACTGTAATTTCCTTTAAATTATTGCCATCCACACACCAGACCTCATCAGGCTGGCAGTAATGACTTTTCATCATTTATTTCAACACAAAAACAATCAATAAGCTTTCCCCCACAGTTGCTTTACTGCTATCTCTGAACTCTAAAAACCTGGAATCAGAGAAGATGCCAGCTATAAAACAGACACAGCCAGGTTTCATTGCTCTCTTTCTTATGGAAGGAAATTCTAAAACACCACCCGATTTTGTGATAAACAGGATTAAAGCAGTGCAAAGAAAATCTTAATCCATTAAAACATGATGAACAGAGTAGAGTATCAAAGAACAGTAAGTAGATCACATCAGATTGAGTTGCTTTTCCCTCTCATCATGACTGTGTCCTGGGCATTGTTTTGCACTGAAAATGTTTAGTATCAGATTGAGGGAATATCACACCTCTGCTCACACAAGCTGAGGACACTCCATGGAAAACACACATACACAAAAAAAACTTCAGCTGCCAAACTGAAGTTTTGCTCCTGTGTTAAGCAGCGACTAAAAAAGCATTATACAGTTTTCAGAATTTTGCAACAGTGGGAAAATTTTGGAATATTTGGAATATTTTCAGGCAAACCAGAGAAACACCAGGAATAAGACCAGTAAAATCAGTGATCAAACCTGGAAAATTTAATTCAACTGTTTAGAAAGACTATATTTTAAAATCAATCAAAGCAGCTTTTTAAACACATACACACACACACACAAATGTTGAGTCTCTTATGACCTAACCAGGCCACAGCTTACAGAACAAGTGGGCAAAATTAGAGGGCAAGGCTCTTCATCCACAGTGTTCCAGACTAAGATTTTAAAATGAGCATTACCCCAAAATAACAGGATGCTAGCAGACAACAGAGGGGTGCAGCACTGCTGACTTCACTGAGGGCAAACAGTGCTCACACTGCTAACTGTGAGTATTTCATCGTATTGGATTGCAACTGCTGTGTCTCAGTTCTCAGGCAAAGCTCTAATTCCATCACTGAGCCTTTGAATTTATTTTGGCTTATAGCAGCTATCTTTGAGAGTGTTTGTAGCAGCTTCCACAGTTGAAACTGACTTACTCACAGAAATCTTGACAAGCCAAGGGACTAAAACACTTGCCAGTTTCATTCTAGTGGGTGGCCAAGTCATAACAGCCACATAAGCCTCCAAGCAATGGCGTGAACAAGAGCTACTGAAGAGAACAGACATCAAAATTAGTCTTGGAAAGTGCCTAGAGCTGCCAGAGAACTGTTTCAGCTGTAGAGAAAAGTGGCACAGGATCTTTAAAGAAAGGCAACAGGTAATCTTATATAACCTATGAAGCCTTTCGATGTTTTAGAGAGCTGAACAATACTCAACCACACTGAACAAGTAAAATGAGCATAAATTATTTATTCTATGTCTCAATCTCAATGTAACTGCTACAAGCATGGTATGGGAAGCCATAAAACTATTTTGAATCACAAAAAAGCCACTTCATGCTTTCACTCGTCTTCCTGAGCATCAGTGACTCCCTTAAGAAAGGGAGGAGAATAAAAAAAATAAAATAAATATTAGCTTGTGCAGAAAATAGGACAGCAGTGTAGGAGAACACAAAGGATGCTGATACTGAGGAGGAGATAAGATGAAGAAAAATTCCAGCTGAGAAGTTCAGGTCCTGTCCTGCAGGAATGATTCATTACAGAATCAAGTTGTTCTTCAAAGTATTATTACAATCTCTTAAGGTAATTTTCCCTCTACTACTCAAACAGCAGCTACGTTTGACACCTCTCCACTACACCACCCATGGCACTACTTAATGCCTTCAAAACAAAAGCCTTGGTAGTAGAAAAGTCTGTAATTCAGGTCTTCTGCAGCCTCAACCCCCACTTCATAAGCCTTTGCTGAAAAGGTTTGCATAAATCTTAGTTTCAGTCTTAGCTAACAAATTTAAAACAGATACTCAGAACTATAAACCACACCAACACCTAATTAGGCAGGTGAACATGGATTTTGTTTTGGTTTTTGGTAAGTGTTACTACAAGTGGAAGTGGAACAGACAAGTTAGAACACTGTTTAATATCAGGGTTAGTTGCACCTACACCCTCTCCATGAAGGCAAAGTGCCTCTGTGGCAGTGGAAAAACCACAGCAAAAAAGTACAATCTGAAGAAGGCACAAGCCAGAAAATGTCTACAGATAGGCAAGAATAAGTACACAAAAGCTGCCATGAAGGTTCCTCCAAAGATCAGCAGTAGGAAAAGCACTTCTACTTGAAAAAGCACTTCTGCTAGCCATCTGCCAGGACTAGAGGGCTACTCTTCCCTCCATTCAAAATCTGCCTGCTCTGGGTTACCATTCTTCTGAGGCACTGGAGACTGGCTTGAGGCCAGAAAGCATCATCCTGATAGCAGAATCCATGTCTCAAAGTGCCTGCTCGAGTTTTCTACTGACAGGGATCTCATGACACTGGCAATGAGTTCAATCTTTCTTGTTCAGTTTCTGAAGCATAGTGTAACACTGACTTTTCACCATTTTGCAGAGTTTAAATTTCTCTTTAAAGTCTGCTTCCCATAGCCATAAGAGTCTGTGATTTGCAGTATGCCAAAAGAAAAGCCTGCTGATCATCTAAATGGCAGGTGAGTTATAAGGCTACGTGTGACTGAGGGTGGCAGTGGGAAATGCCACCCAAAAACCTCAGTGACCAAATGGCTCCTTCCAGTCCTGAGCTCCACATTCCCAAATGCACTCAAGGACTTACTTTGCTGAGATATTCATCAAAAAATAAACAATTCCCATGGCTCTTATAAGTCCAAGTAGTATTTTTATACTTAAAATGAACAGCTATTTATATAGTAAGAGCAACTGGATGAACTGGGGAAAAAAAAAATAATTCTACTTCAAGATATTCTATTGCTGGCATGGAGTCATTTCTTCCCATTCTGTTCTTCTTCCAACTTTGAATAACAATTACTTGGGAGGAATATTTTCTGAAACTATTTGCAGAACACCTCTGAGTCTTCAGGTTCTTCAATTAGACACCTTAACAAGGTAGAACCACAAGGAAGGACAAAAGTACTCCTGTACTAAATTCAAGCCCCACTGGAAAAGACCAAAAAAACCTACCACAATTCACAAAAATAATTCATCTGCCAGTCTCTCCCATTTAGTTACTCACCATCTCACTGCACAGGTTTAGGATGGCGATCAGCTTTAGAACAAATTCAACCAATTTGATGTTTTCTAAAATCTGGTACAGCGCTTTCCAGCATCGTGGGAAAAAGAAGTGTTAATGCCTGAATTTTGACCCCACCCATAGAAAGCACAAAAGGCACCAGCAATTTTACATGACTAAGGCCCAGCAAACAGACCAACAGCAGCAGTGCCTGTGTCAGCAGGTTTATCCTCCCACATCCAGCGGCTGGAGAACTCCATTATTCTGTGGGACTTGCAAAGAGAACAGTTTGTAAACAGGCACCAGGACCTTCCAAAACAGCTGGTCCTTCAGAGGGAGCTGCAGGCTTTAACCTTGAAACAGCCATGCTGCTGTAAGAAGACAGTGAGAGGCCTAAGCTTTTTTTGTTTTTTGTTTTAATGTTCACTATACACGAGTAAAGAGCAAAAACAAAATGTATTGAAAATGTTTAAAACCTCCACCAAGCAGCAGCCCGAACACAATGTATAAATAAACCCAAGCCATGTCAAGCAGCATTCCACAGTCATGTGTCAAGTGAAAAGCAGAAAGGCTTGTCTGTTTGAAGAAAACAATTGTGATCGTTTATGCACAAGCCACTTTCGTATATATTGACTCAGGATTTTACCATTTAATGACAAGTTTCCTGAAAGCTTAGTGAGCACAGACACTATAAACAAGATTATTATGAGCTCATTATATACTAGGTTGCATTTCTAGACACTATTTAGTTGAGAGTTCATTCAAAATGCCCTTTTATTGTGAGATGATGTACCTAAGTTTAGCTTACCCACCTAAAATAACCCAACTAAAATCACTACTCAGTATGACCCATCATCTCTGCTGGCCCCCAAAGCCTGTATTTTAGACTAAATCTCCTTCAAGAGACCATGTAGCAGATTACATTGACAATAATTTATTTGCATTAAGCATAAACATCAGAGCCACTTGTAATAACCTACCAAAGATTTAAAATTAAAAAAAAAAAAAGCCTTTTAAAAAAATCATTAGTTTCCACCAGACATTTATCAGTTCCTCTCTTACATGGAAATGGGATGTCTACTATGAAAGGCCAGATGCTCAAATGGATTAAACAGTGTCTAGCCTTTAAATCCTGCATCCACAAATCAACACTGACCTAGTGACCTAAAGTAAAATTTAATAATAAAAAAAGTATCCAACAGACACATATAGACCAATCAAGACAGAAATAAAAAGATAAAAAATTGGTTGCCTAAGACTGTTTGGACATTTACATGGTGCTCATGAGAGACTATAGGAGCTGCACAGTGCAGAATGTGCAGTCCCCTGTTTATCCTTGACACAGGTCTAGCAGAGGCAATGGGAAAACAGGCTCCTCAGCACAGCCCCAGTTAGCAATCAGGAGAAGTCACCTCCAGAAAAGGTACACAAGCCATTACCTTCCTGCCCTTATGATTGTTGCTGTCTGTGAAGACTTGCCAGCGAGACAGTAATTCACACGCAGTGACAGTGAATCCTGTGGGCAGCAGCTCAAAACAGAGCAGGAAAGAGAAACACATCCCACAGCAGCATAACCTTGGGAGGGTTGCCCTTCACTCCAGGCAGGTCCAGGATAACACCTGAAGGGTGAAAGTCTAATCTCTTTCCAAGCACAGAAGCCAATCTGCCCCTTTCCTTCTGACAATGCAATTACAGACTCGGGACTTGCACGTGTGAACAAGTCCACTGCAGCCCATTAAGAGCAAGTTTTGCATAAATCACCAACTTCAAAGGCAATGCAGTATGTAAATTCTGGGGAAGGAAGGGAATTTTTAAAAAGGGTGTTTGGTTTTTTTATTATTTTTACAAGTTGATACAGCTTTCATTAAGTGTGCTCACCCAGTTCCACCAACATGAGAGTGTTACATGATGTCTGAAAGGACTTCAGGCACATATACCAGCCTCCCACAAGCACCAGAAAAGCTCATTCACCACAAACAGTTAAAGTACTCAAAGAAATAAAAACCCTCTCAGCCTCCTACACACACTTTTGTTAGGCACCAAGACTTGAAAAGCATCTTGTAGGTTAATAAATTTATCTTAGTTAAATATGTTGCAATCGTGACTTATTAACTCTATCAGTAACTTTCCATCCAGACTCCAACGCCCTGACATTTTCAGTGCATAAAAGCAGAGGACAGAGAGGTTGAATTAGCACTGACACAGTTTTAATTAAAAGCCTCTAGTAGTGTTCTCCCCTGCACCAAATAAAAATGGCAGTTCTGGCAAGAGGGATGCAGCATAAGACCTTTATTTGAAAAGGGAAAGCCCATATGTGACTAAAAACAACTGCTGAAGCAACATTTTGCATTTTTGGGGTGCAAAATTTCACTGACTTATTTAAGTCAGCAATTTAAGTTGCACTAAAATGTTCACCGTGCATATATTATGAAAATAATAATACTCCTAGCTCCTGTAACACCGCAGAAAAAAGTATTTTATAGGACAAGAAAACCTTGTATACAAGGATATACTTCTGATTTTATTTTTCCCTTATATTAAATCCTGCCATCAAAACAGTCACAATATTTGCAGAGAATGCCAAAAACTCATGTCACGTCTTTATACGTCTAAGCTCTATAAGAGAAATAGTCCAAAATGTTTGGTCAGTTGGCGAGTTAGAAAGAGGGAGAGAGGGTAGGAACGAGGAGTGGAAAACCTGCTCCTGCATTCTGCCTTCCTCACGTTGCTTCCTCTGGGCAAACTGCATAAAACACCCTAAACATCCATTGTATCCCCAGCTCTGCTCGAACACTTCCCCCTCGTCTCACCCTTCGTGCCAGTATGAAAACCAAACCCGTATCACATCCAAAAAGAAATCGCTCAGACAAAAAGCAACCAGCGTGAAAAGACATGTAAATCAAACAGATCTGGCAGCAAACAGCATTTCGTAAAGACAAGAGATATGGATTGCTCCATTTGTGTCAGTTCGGCCAGTTATTGTTCTGACTTACTACTTTAACTACCCCAGATTAAACTGCTTGAACTGCAACAGACAAACGAAGATCCTTAAAATACAATCCCCCCACACACCCTCCTAACAATAAGCATTATTTCCGTGGGGCTGCCATCCTCAAATCTTAAAGCCACTACATCAATTAAAAATCACCTACATACAAAATGAATTTAGCACCGACCTTGCAAAAAGCTCGCTCCTCTTGGCTAGAAACCATTAACAGTTTTGGTAAAATCCTTTTATGTGCTCCTCCAGCTAGCTAATTCCAGCCTTCCATTAACGCACTCCATTGCAGATAATTGCCGACAGCACACGCTCCCCTGCTTTTGCTGGTTCCCAACCCAGCGAGGATAATCACATTCCAGCAGGGAGCGAACAGATGGCAGCCTCCATGGTAACCAGCCCTCCCCAGCTAGTGGTAGCACTGGGAGACTCCCGGGGACCGGGGCAACAAGCGCTCTTTGTGCTCCAGCCTCCCAAAGCCTGAGCGCAGGCACAGCCGGCTCTAGGGCTGACTGGGCATGCCTGGCAGGTGCCCTGCCTTCGCAGGCAGGCACCACACCTGAACAAAAGCTGGCGACCGGGTTTAACCTTGACACTGCCTGTCCCCGCGGGGTGCAGGGGGTGAAACTCCCGCTGAGATGGAGGTGAAGCTAAGCGGGTGTTCTATTTGCTATTAAAACAGGGAAATGAGCTGGGATCTGGTTTTCCCCTGACAAAATGATTTTCTGAAGGCAGGCTTATCTCCCCTGAATGGGTGTGATTTCAGCGCGATTGGAAACGTTTGCTGCCTGATTTCTATCTCCCGGACTTTGAAATTGCTCCCCTCAAGATACCATAATCTATTGCTCAACAAGAACTGCACAGACCCTCTGTTTTGGTCTCAGGGCTTCTGTCAGGCTTATCTGCTCTGCATCTGCCGAGATCAATGCTGATTCAGCAGCAGGCAAAACTGCCCTGTCTCTCTGCTGCACTGCCAGGAGAGGCGTGTCTGGAAAAGCCTTTTTTTTCCGTATCAAAGGTGTGCCTGAAACCTCTGTTCTCACCGGGCCAGACCCTGCACAGCTCCACACCTACAGTGAAGGTGTGTGCACCAGCGCAGAGAATTCCCACTGATGATGTCTGAAGGGAAAAGGGAAGTGGCTTTTCACATCCGACTGATAATGATCTTCTCTGCAAAATAAAAGGGCTTTGAAAGAACATATTAAGGTTTTAAATACCGATGAGTTGCACAGTCTCAAAATATTTAAGGTTTGAAACCGTGAATGTACAATAGCCTTGACTCACACAAACTTTCTCTGCCTCACTCGCAAAACCACTCAGCGCTTATGACTAATGGCGTGTCAAAAATCCTGGGTAATTTTACTTGAAGCTGCACCAAATTTGGACCTCAGGTTCCTGCATGCTAACTTAGGTCTAGCAAACAATTATTTTGAGGTAGGGAAAATGGTTTCCTTTCTCCTTTAATCTTCTAGCTGGTCCTGCAGAAGAGCTTTTGTTCCTCTAAAAGACTGAAAAACCCTGAGCTGGACCCCACCAACACCAAAACACGTCTTCTGTTGCAAGTGGTTTCAGGCATGGAGCTCTATGATTTTTCTCTCTCCTCCCACCCAAATGTTCAGTTTTCCTCATCCTCGCTGCACAAGGATGTTTATTTTGTTCCACAGCAAGTCCTCTGAAGTTTACATCGGTAAGAGACACCACTGTTAAACTGCTGGTGCATTTCCATTGGAAGCCTTTCAGACCCCTGCTCACAGCACAAGAGTATCTGCAATCCACACCAAAGTCCCCACCACAGAAAGCTGAAGAGGACCTAGATTTCAGAAGGAACTCACAGAACTCACAAGGTTATTGTGGATACTGCTGAAAGGTCTGGTGAAAGGAACCAGGGACCAGGTCTGCCAACTTGCCCTCCAGGACTAGTAGACCATTCTGACTCATGCTGCTGATTTAAATCCATTTTCTTCCTCTAAATAAGCATTCTTTATATCATCAAAAAATTCTTAAGCTTATATGGACACCAAATCTAATTATCCATCAGCAACAGCAGTAAAATAAAGTAAGGGAAAAAAAACAGTATCCTATTCAACTTGCCAGTTGTTAATAATAAAAACTTTTCAGCATTAAAGAATCATGAAAGGAAGCAACACCATTTCCTTTTTGCCTCTTAAAAATAAAGACAGTGGCTCAGAAATTAGTTTTGATGTACTTATAGATTTTTATGTATTTACGCATTTCCGGGGTTAAAAAATGGAGCAATTACAATTCTTAGCAAACTGACTTAAAAATTATGGGGATTCAAGTTCAGTTTCAGTCTTTCTTCCATCACGAAAGGGACACCTCCTACAAAACAGTTTTTACATTTATGTTAATTCCAACTTTGTATTTGAAAATTAAGTTGTTTACTGATATATTATAAGCCATCTTGGTATTGGAAAACCTGTTCCATACACCATAAAAACCCTTAGACCATCTGTTCTTGAACAAGAACTAGCTGTACTCATTATAGGAGGATTGCTAGCAGAATGAAGGGCAACAGCAGTCAGAATCCATTTCAGCTTCTTGCTTGGAATTTCTTTAATTATCAGGTCTGATTTTACACAGACACAATGGAAAAAATATAAACTACATGGAACAGCCAATACACAAAGGAAGGGACAATGGGACACACTACAATCTTTGACAGAAGTAAGAGGTAACATACATGGAGCAACACTAAAAAAAGTATCCTCTGTTCATATGACAAAAGTTTTATTCAAGCTCCTTGAATGATCCTGAGGAGGGGTGGACAAAGAAAAGAAAATTTAGTCATCTCCCTGTCTTGTTTGGCTCAGAGACAGAAGTTTAGGAATAAACTGGTTTTAGCTGGAAGACATGAATGGAAAATAAAGAACATATTGACATCCGGTGTCCTGAATTGATTCCATTGAAAGGATTGTCTTTCACAACAATGACACCATGTGCTTCAGCTTTTCCAGTCCCAGCTGCTATCTGACAGACCAAGATTTTGGCATTTTATTCAGGTTGATGAAGCCTGAAACTAAGCTTTAGAAATGTATGTTTTTCAAATTGGATACGGGGGGGTCTTTTTGGTAATGACCACTTAAAAATCTATTCACCCAAAACAAGTTATGTGAGATTAGAATGAGGCATACAGACAGCAGCTAGTCACCATTGTCTGCATAAGATTTGAAAGCTTTAGCTAAAACCAACCACAGCATTTAAGTAAGTGACATGTCAGGCCTCACACACACATGGTTTCAAGTCGTTGCCCATTTGTTATACCATTTTTTAGAGTTCTACTGAAATAGGCTTGTAATTCCTGACAGTTGCAACATTTACTGCCAGAAAGTAAACAATTTACTGCCAAAGTAAAACAATAGAATATTGGTCTGCTCTATTATAGTATCACCATTGTTTCTACAGAGAAATCAACTTCAATATAAATTTAGACTCATAGAACTGTTTAGTTTGGAAAAGACCTCCAAGACTATGGAGTTCAGCTGTTAACCCAGCATCACTGTATTCTCCACTAAACCATGTCCCCTACTGTCACATCCACACAGTTTTCTGAACATTTCCAGGGACGGTGATTCCAGCACTTCCCCGAGCACCCTGTTCCAATGCTTGATAACCCTGTCAGTGAAGAAATTTTTCCTAAAATCCAATCTAAACCACCCCTGGTGCAAACTGAAGGACAGTCGCTTGTTACCTGGGAGAAGAGCCTGACCCCCACCTTGCTCTAACCTCCTTTCAGGGAGTTGTAAAAAGTGACAAGGTCTCCCCAGAGCCTCCTTTTCTCCAGGCTAAACACCCCCAGCTCCCTCAGCAGCTCCTCATCAGACTTGTGCTCCAGACCCTCCACCAGCTCCACTGCCCTTCCCTGGACACTCCAGCACCTCCATGTATTTCCTGTAGTGAGGGGCCCAGAATTGAACACAGAATTCGAGGTGCAGCCCCACCAGTGCCAAGAACAGGGGCACAAAATGGTCATGTATTCCTTACAGCTCCAAACCATCTAGTACTGAAGAAGTGCACCTCATATCTACATTTTTAAGAGTATAAAAAATAGATCTATTCTTGTAAGCAAGCATAAGGGTTCTGAAGATGCAGGAGGAGACCTCAGGCCTGGTGAGCGGCACTCCCGTTACCTCCCCAGCCATTTCAGGCCGCACGGCTCCGCACCAGCCCTGCTCCTCAGTGCCACAAGAAACAAGACTATGGCATTTATTTTTCTTTCACAGGGTGCCCTGAGAGGAGATGTGTGCTGGGCATGGAAAAAAGGGCACCCATTTTGCTTCTGTTCTGGCAGGCAGCGTTTGATTCACACGGTGTCAGTGTTGCGGGTGGTAAACTTTTCCTTTCCGAACTGCTGCTGTTTACAGAAGGGGGATTTGCAGCAGAGAGATGAGCTATCTCCTCCTCTCCACCTCAATGACACTGTCTCCATCCCCTGCAGCTATCCTTCTTTCAATGTTACAACAGCTGCTCCTGTGGATGTCTATTTTTGGCAACTATCACTAAAGGACAACAAAGAAACAGGGACAGAAGTTGTACTAGGCCATCTTAGTGATCTGTTTGGTCCACAAGCCTGGAAGCTATCCTTCCTTCTCAGGCAGTTCTCCAGAATAACTTTCAAGTTACAGAAATATAAGAAAGAAGACTTTTACTGTTATGTCTCCAAAGATAGTTATTTTCAGATCAGGCACAGCACCAGCCCGATACACTGAAACACATTCCGTAAAGCAGAACTGCTTTCATTTCCAAGCAGCTTATGGCACCTCTCCCACTGAGCTGTATCAATACTGCCTTCCAGTTAGTAATGCCTGTAGCAAAGATATTGTTTCTTCCTAAAGCAAATACTAAACCATATCTAGAGTTATCCAGGCACATTGAGAAATATAATTTTCAAGTATTATGGAAAGTAGATGACGTAAAATCTAATTTCAAGAAAATCCAGCCATCAAAAGGCTCTAGATTTCAGCCCCTTCCTCTAGTAAAGAAAATCCTCTTGCTAACTGCTGATAATAAAGACACAGCTAATTAACAGAATTTTACATCGTAAACACTGAATTATTGTTATGTCAACAGCAAAATGTAGTGCACAGAAGAGTTTTTAAGGAGAGTGTACAATTGCACAGGCTCCCTCAAGGGCACACTGGAGCTCAGGCCTTGCACATCCAAGGCATGAAACAGCTCATACTGGTGTACTGGTGGTACCCCTGCAGGAGCAAGAGGGCTGGATCTGGTTCTGCAACTTGTGCATGAACAGAGAGAAATGGAAAGCCAACATCAAGAGGCTTGCCTCACAACAGCAGAATAAGCTGTCACACTAATGCATTCAAAAAAAAAAAAAAATAAAAAGCAAGAAGTATGACAAAAGTAGAGCAGATTTCAGCTAAAAACTCAGTTTGTCAAGGTAGGACAATTCAGTTCAGTGTCTGGAAGCACCCAACAATAGGGCACAGCAACCAGCAGACATGCCTGATTATTTCTGCAATCTCACAGAGTGTTTCCATGGAAAAGCAGCAGCCTCCTAGGTCTGACATTCAGCGTCTGGCAGCTGAGCCAGCCAAAGCGCGGACTCAGAAGGCTCAAAGAGAGATCACAGACAGCTCTTTGGATGTGGTTCTGAGCAGTGCAAGAGTAAATCCAGCTCTGGGGAAGAGCCCAACCCCAGGGGTTCTGCTGTGTGCTTTTTATTTACCAGTTAAGTTCCCAGTGAAAGCCGAACAGACATCAGAGCAGCACATGGGTGGGAGCTGTGGCCACAGGGCTTTCCTTTCTCCTCAGGCTTCACTAAAGAGCTTCTGACAAGTCTGTGTAGGAACTGAAGGACTGCCCTTGGGCAGAACTGGCAAAGCAAAGATAGAAATGCTGGAAGAAGAATAGCCTGTATGTTCCCTCCTCTATAAATTATCCTACAGTAATGACCAAAAGCACTCTTTTGGTAGAGTAGAGAAAACAATGCTACCACAATGAAGTAACTCACAATATTATGGGTATTCAGTGAGCTTGTCTCCTCCATGCAGATACAGGAAGCTCTCGTACTTCATCAATCAAACTTGGAAAGATAAAATGTTGTTGTAAGCCCAGAACTTGAAGTTAGGCTTTGCAGAGGTAATCTGAGCTACAGCAGGAGCAGTGGTGTTTGAGCAGCACTAAGTATTACATCATGCTTTAGCCCACTGCATGTGGATAGCTTATTAGTGGCAAGTGCAGAAAAAATTCTTAAAATGCATTTAGCAGATCCACTCATATAATACACATTAATTTTATTTAAATTCCTTTCCAAACTCATCAGGCACCACTTTGCCAGAGGTTTCTAAGGTCTAGAGACCCTGCTGCCAGATCCAACCCAAACAAGCCCTTTTCTGGGCAGTCTGTAACAGTTTTCAGAGCAACACCACATTCATTTTACAATACACCTTGCCTTTCTGTACCCAGAAGCTCCTTCCATAGGTTGACGGAGCACAATGCCATCTAAAGAAACCTCATTTTGGAAGGTATTTGATACGGCAAACCTGGAGCATGCTCCTTCCATGCCCACAGCTGACAGCTCCACTGACAAGAGGAAGGAAAGGCAGCATCACAAGATTTACTGATAGCTGACAAGACAACACCAACAAAACCTGAAACTTCCACCCACCTCCCATGCTAGCTCACACGAGAGAGCTTTTTTTCAACCCAAATTTACAGGGCCACTTAGCTATGTGTTCCACTGGAGCCACCCAAAATACTCCTGGGTTTTATTTTTCTTTATATTACAATGGCTCGGAGATTTCTTTGCAGTCTACCTCCTCCCACAAGAATAAGCAACCAGTTTCACAGCTGGGGGGGGAAAAAAAAAAAAAGGAAAAAAGAGGTTTTGCCAGAAACTGCTTTAGAAAATCCTGATGAATACTGGGGGTCTTGGTCACAGTTAGGGCTTTTCAGGTGAACTCCTGACAAATATATGGCACTAGAGGCATAGAGCAGTTTGTCTCTATTTCAGATCATTTTCTATAAAAGTCATCAGCCTAGTACAGCCTATTGCTGTACAGTATTGCTGGCAGCAAGCACCTCATGAAGGCTGGTATTATTATTGCTACTAAGATATAATGCAACAAAGAAGGATCTTGCAAGGATTTTATTATTTTGCTACAAGGAAACACAAAAGAATATTAGCACATGAGTCACTGCAGTAGCTTGAAAGGTCCAGAATTTTCTTAGTTTGCCTTTAATTGCACTTACTACCCATAAGGATGAGAAAAAAAATAAACAGCATAAATCAAGACACATCTACAAAGAAAGACTCCACACATTCTGAGAAATGAGCAAGACTGACAGACGTGCACAAAACAGAACTAATAAACTGATCTTGTTCACTGAAAAAAAATTTGGAGACACTTTTGAAGTTTTGATTATCTTTGCCCTGGTGAGAAAAATGAGTCCAAAGAGTGCAGTACCAGCAGGGATGGATAATTAACAGCATTTCAATGTTTCTTAACTAATACAATATAGTGCAAATGTGTATATAAAGTGTATATATGCACTAGAATGAAATATTTTCCGTCCAGTCTGCCTGTACTTACATTTTAAACAGCTAGGATGTATTTTATATTTTGATATCTAGAAATATATCTGTAAATACATGTTTATATATTTAAACAGCACTTTGGGCCTGTAAGCCAAAGTTTAGAATTAAACACAGGATTTGATCTAAGACTTTAAAAAAAGCTTCCAAATTTAAGGACTAGAATGTGAATTTCTAGTTTAAACCAAAAACACATTAAACTAAGTAAAAAAAATTAAAGTATTAAAATTTAAAATATAAAAATAAAGGAACTACAAAAGTAAACAAAAAAGTAAAAGACAATACTATAAATTTATATATAATAACATAATTAACTAAAAAAACTTACAGTATAACATAAATCCATGAAACAAAATATTTTAAAATTAAATCAAAACCATAAATATCCTTATTAACAATATTTTATGAATCAATAACTTCTTAAAAAAATCTTATCACTAAACATCTTATAACCTTCTAAACCATACCATAACAATATAAACCAAACTCACCCTTCCTACCTATATAAAAAATAAAAAAAATTGACTACATCAAAGATAACTCAAAAATCTCAAATTCCTTCCAAAATTCCCCACAAGTAAATTATCAC
>VXAX01005069.1:429263-458328 GCA_013399835.1 Leptocoma aspasia | reverse complement strand
TAAGCCAAAGTTTAGAATTAAACACAGGATTTGATCTAAGACTTTAAAAAAAGCTTCCAAATTTAAGGACTAGAATGTGAATTTCTAGTTTAAACCAAAAACACATTAAACTANTATAAAAAATAAAAAAAATTGACTACATCAAAGATAACTCAAAAATCTCAAATTCCTTCCAAAATTCCCCACAAGTAAATTATCACAGTGACACTCACCCTTTGTCTCCTATCCATAATTACAAAGATCATCACTTTTCTCAGACTGCATGTGACGGAAAAATAGGAAGGAAAGGTCAGGAAAATGTCAGAAACCAAGTTCAAATTTGAAGACAAGCCCATGGTGTGCAATGAGGAAGGTCACAAACCTCTATTTCTCTTTGTAGGGGTAACTGCCTTGGATCAACACATTCTTGTTCTGCTTCTGCTGCTGCTCATCCAAACCACGAGAATTCAGTTTAGTGCAACTGCCCTTGGACGTTGGCAGATGACTTGGTCCTCAGCAACAGCAAGAAACGAGCTTTCTTTCTGGTATCAGCAGAAAAACTAGATCTAGACCACGGATTCACTCCTGCACAGGAAAGTTTGGGCACAGGCTACTAGAGAAGTTACTGGCCTCCTGGTGAGTTCTGATTCTTCGAGAGAGATCTATACAAGTATCAGCTACAGGCCAAGATGAGAAAAACTGTGTATACCTTGATTTTCAAATATTTCTCAGACTCTCCCAGAGGACACCTATTTACTTCAAACCCAGTAAACTATTAAAGAAAAAAACCCACAAAACCAAAAGACAACTACTTACAGATACCCATGCCTTATAAAGGAATGCCAGTGCCACAAGCAGAAATTCTTACATTCCAGTGATTCTGTGCAAGAAAACCTACTTATCTGGGAGGCAATCCTTAAACTGGACATAGAATGAGCATTATAAACTCATTCTATGAAAAAGGAAGTTCTGAATTTCATAACTTAGTGACAAGGCTCAGGAAATAAGCAACGAGAAGTATTTCAACACATACTAACAGCAGATTGTGTGAGTGGGCACCTATGCCAAAGGAAATGTGTCTGTAAATTTTTAATTTAAAAACAAAAAATATCCTTACACATCAGGAACCATTTGTCTCAGTGCCATCAAGAACAGTTATTTTCTTTTCCACATTGTAGAAGCTATATTCTAATCTCATCTTTAAGGCCTTTTGGGAACCCTCACTTCTGAAGAAAATAATGAGCAGCTCTGGCAATGTAGAATGTCTGTCACTCTGTAGAAGAGCACTCCTGTATTTTAGTTTGTTAAGAAACACATGAATAAATTCAGAGAAAGGATTTCTATAAGTTATTTTCACTTGTAGTCTCACTGTTCTTTTTACAGTAATAAACTGTCTAGTAATAAGTTACTATTTTCCTGTAGCAGAAAAGTTGTTAACAAGACAGGACTTGTAATTTGCTCCTCCATTTTTGCTTCTCATCCTTGTGGTCTTTATACCCAACTTCAGCAGGAGGCCTCCAACCCTTCTGCTGCTACATATTTGTACCATGTAAAATTCAGCAGAAACAAGCACGCCCTGACTGCCAAAAGCTCCTGACTCCTTTCTGCATAGACTGTTATATTATTGAAATCATATGAGAGAATTGCCAGGCAAAATAGACTTGACAATTTCCACCATGCCTCAATTAAAAACAAAACAAAAAAAAAACACAAACAAAAACAACAAAAAACCCCTCTTAAGATAAAATCCCATAGGATCAGGCATGGATGATGCCAGCAGCTTTCTAGACAGCTGGACACTCATCTGTCACAGCACCCACTCCATGCAGCTTCTTTAGGAGTCTATTCCTCAATTTGATTTTTTTTTTAAACAGGAGGAACTAAGAGTTCTAACAAAAAGGGGAGTCTGTGTCTACTGTACTATTGGTTCACGAAGTGTGGGAACGTACACATCAGAAAAATTATATTTAATGATCAATTAACGATCAATAAGAGCTCTATAAATACACAAATGGAAGACATAACAGGAGACTACATGGTCCAACACCCAGCCCTGACACATAATTGGCATGTCTAATCCATCCTGGGAAGATAAATATGAGAAAACTACAGCATCAGAGGTATGCACTATACCTCTCTCAGCTTATTAGAAGAAAAAGAAGAATACAGTACTTTTTTTAATGGTTCTTCAGTTGAAAGCTGTCTGATGCTACCAGTGTAAATCAACCAGTCTCATTTTCTCCTAACTACCAGCAGGGCAAAAATCCTCAGCATTCCCATGAAAAAATGAAGTTTAAACATAATAATCTCTCAATACTGTCCCCAATTTCATCCAGAAACCCTTCTGACCCTTTCATTCAAGCTCAGAATCTGTAATTTGAAAGCTCAGTATGAATTATAATGATCTTTTTGGTCATATTACTTCCTGCAACTTTAACAGTAGGGACATTAAATTTTCACACTCTTTCTTCTCAAAATTTCAGGTAATAGAAGGAAGAGATAGCTGAACAGAAATTAATGAAAGAAAAATCGTGGTTTTCAGAGTTTGTGGTTTGCAGAGTTACCTTTGACTTCAGCACTATAACCATTAGGAGTGATTGCTGTCATCAACAGGAAAACAGCTGCATCCAACAGTCTGCAAAGAGCACTTACTCATCTGGACTACAGTCACTTAGAATCCAGTAGCATTATGTCATATATTACATTGCCATTTATTTAAACTTACATTATTTTATTTAAGCTTCCATTAAGCTTTTTATGACAAATTATTAAGGCTATATTGTAAGACTGGCAATTTTTTTTTTGTTGGGGTTTTGGTTTTTTTTTTTTGGCTCTTGAAATAATAAATTTCCATTGCTTCAATAAATTGTAATCTAATTATTTCATTTTAAGGCAATGCCATAGTATCATGAGACACAATATAGCAAAATCTGTAGTCTAACAGGTTTCAGATTCAGCTGTTAATCACTCTATTCCATACTCCATAACAAGTAGAAAGTTCAATTAGTTGCAACATTCATACCTGGAAGCTACAAAATTAAGACAAAGCACCCCAGAAAAGATTTTCAGTTCAGTCCTACATGACGCAAAACAGCCAATCTCCAAAATGCACCAACTCCCCAACTCAGAAGTAATCACATTCAAATTTGAGACATACATTTGTCACAGCAAAGACATCTACATATGTGATTTATCAGGAGTGATGCTAGAGATGGATATAAATACTCCAGCTGACTCAGCACAGCACAGCAGCAGTGGATGATTGCCAAACTGACCTCGAGTGCGTTCCTCTGAACACAACACACCTCCTGTACATCTGCCACCTCCCTCTAAAGCAGCAGCTGGCTGCTAGAAACACCTATGTTTCCTATTCAATGGAGTGACTGTTCAATGTGTTATTCTAAAAGGCAAAATTCATCCATTTCGTTTTCAAAAGGGCTTGAGAAACACTAGAGGTATAGCTATAAGAGATTCTAGTCACAATTATTTAGACTGAGGACACTGATGCCTTGTGAAGGTTGACCTAGAACAGTTAAAGAATAAAGTAGGTATTTATTAAAGGCCTCAATGGATCCACCTTGGGCAGGACAAGAGCCCAGCCAGGGCTACACCCAAGATGAACCCAAAATGGTCACAAAATGGATGACTGGTCACAGGGTTTCTCGCTTTTATAAGTCCTGGTCTATTAGCATATTGGAGTTAATTGTCCAGTTATAGCTTTAGATATGAAGTCACATCCTTCTTGTTTTTCTCTCTTCATTCCAATGTTGTTTATGCTTTTGGGCCTGAGATTTGGATCATTTGTCCTTGGTCCCCAGCTAGAGAAGGAATTGTTTTGTCTGCCTACTCTGTGAAGAGAGCTTACCATCGCCTAATGTGAAGCTCAAAAGTACACACTACAGCAGTACAGAATCTGAAAAATATAAAAGCCAAAACCTGAGGCATTAACACTGTGAACCACAAGAAACCTTACTGTCTTCCCCAGTGATTTCTCTTGGAGAGCTGAGGGATTATGATGCTTAGATTTGGAAGCAGACAGACCCGAGAAGTTCTTTTGGGATATACCAGAAGCCTATGTATTAAGTGCAGTACACGATGGTAAATATTTGCTTTTTTTCTCTCTCCTATTTAACAGCAAGGATCTCCACTGAATGCTGATTTAGGATGGCAACCAACCTCTAACCCAAAATAAGCAAAACTGCTATATGTGTTCAGAGCAATGTTTTCATGTTCAAGCTATGGTCTCTCCCATTTCCAGGAATATAACAGAACAATAGCTATGTTTGATTATATTCAAAAAACTTTTATTTTTAAATAAACAACCAAAATTAATGAGTATTTTGGGGTTAGATTTTGTTGCTCATACACAGCATCACAGCAAAGCAACAAAGCTTTAGACATTCTGGAAAGAGTAGCTTAGCAGAATTTTACCCTCATCTACTCAATATCCAGTTTCAGTAGAGCAGCCAATAGGAAAAAAAAAATGCTAACTCCTTGAAACAGGAAAATTTGACAACAAAACTGAAATTCCTGCAGTCCAATCCGTAATTTGGCTCAGATTTGCAAGCAAGGAAGCAGAAGAGGAGCTGCTAGAGAACACTGACATGTGTGTAAGCACAGAAGTTTTTTAGTATCAGAGAAGGTGAGAATATTGGGGGGCGGGGTGCTGGTGGTGGGACTGTTTGGCTGGTTGGTCTGAAGTCTATAAACAAGCCAGGCCCTACAGAGTTATTATTAATCATGATCAAATCACATCAGGTTGTCAACATCTGATTGCCCTTACACTTGTACATTCTGTACGTGTCCCTCTGAATTAAAATGCTAAAATATTAATCAGCAGTGGCAGCACACAAGATATTTTCATGCAGCAAGAGTCAAATAAAGTGGAAATTACTCACAGAGCTAAACAAGAACAAAAGCTCTTTACTCTAAGTTTGCTTTGTGCCAAAATCTTCATGCTATCCATATTATTATTCAGCCAGTGCACATTGGAATTTTTTTCCTAAATTTTCTTTCAAATACAGAAGTGTTTAGATGAGCAATGCCATAAAAGAAAAAAAAAAAAAAAAAGAACACACACCTACACACACAAAAAAAAAGGATACACACTTTAATTTGGGTCCCTCTCTCTTTACTGCAGATTTTGAACAGCTGCCCAGCATTTTGCCAAGTCGGTGGCCACATGCACCCATGACTCTGACTCACCATTTTAGACTGCAAACACAGCTACTTATTCTTGAGTTGCTCCCTAATCTTTTTATGATTTAGGGCATCCTCATTATGACTCTGAAATGAGTTGCACACAGAAATATACTGCAGCCAGAACAGCTCTGTGGTATACACTTACACCTTTAAAAATTAAAAACAACAGAAGTGTTTACAAACCACAAAAAAAAAAAAAAAAAAAGCCAAACAAACAAAAAAAACCCCACCAACCAAACAACAATTCAGTTTTGCCTTGTCCAAGGATTTCTTTGACCTCTTCTGTACAGGGCTTGAACATCTTCATTGTCTTGCAACATGTCCAAGGCATTTGTAAGAATATTTTGTTAAGCCTTTCTATCAACTACCATGACTGACATGAGACTGTGGAGAGGGAGTGGAGGTGGGGGTGGAAATGATGACTTTTTACCTCTTCCAGAACTGAAACTATTTATATGAATGATGATATCCTCATAAGACTTTCAAAGCAGATGCATGAAGCTGGGAAATCAATTCAAAATCAAGGAAATAAATACCCAGCTACAACAGGCATGTATTTGCTGCTTCACCTTCAGGAATACATTTTTGCAAGATTTGGATCCTAGAGCTCATTATCAGCTTAACTGTTGTTTTTATTATGTACCTGAACTCTCAGAAGAAAAAAAATAAAAAATTCTATCTTAAGTCTATAGTTCCTTTAGGACAGAAGCTCACACTAACTTAAAAAATTAGGAAGATGTCTCAAGATACAGTATCACATATTATATGATATATTCAATGAGAATATAACTTAAGTTCTTGCAGCTGTGGAGCTGAACTAGAGGAAGCAGAAATCATGACCAAAACATGATTTCTTTTGCTATCCAAGACAAAGCAGTTTGTGCATATTTTTCTCCTTTAGGAGGTAAAACAACTACTTTATTTGCCTTACAGCAACGAACAACAAAGATTATTTCAGCAGGCCCATGCTTTGGGCCATTTATATTTTCAGTTAAACAGCCAGGCATCTAAATTCTTACAGGAATATTTGCAGATCACTATAGGCAATCTAACAAGTGTTATCAGACTCCCTCTGGCTCAAGCTGCACTACCTGCTGCCTCAACTCATGCAGTAGTTTAGTTTTGAAGGAATCATTGAAAGGTTTGTGTTGGAAGAAACCTTAAAAACCACCAAGTTCCAGCCCCCTGCCATGGGCAGGGACACCTTCCACTACACCAGGCCTTGAATGCTTCCAGGGATGGGACATCCACAGCTTCTCTGTGCAACCTTTTCCAGTGTCTCTCCACCTTCACAGTAAAGAATTTCCTCTTAATATTCACCTAAACTGGAGGCAGTACTCCAGATGTAGTCTGACCACTAACAGGCTCACTTTCCATGAGCCAGCACAGTTGGTCCACAAAGGCACATTATTGTCTCATAAGCTCCCCATATCTGCATTGCTCTCCAAGCACCAGCTTCTGCTATTGCGCAGAGATTTTTCCAACAGGGACAGTAAAACTTTAGTTTGCCCATAATTAACTGCATGGAGTTCCTCTCAATCCATTTCTCCAGTCTGACAAAGTCCTTCTGAAAAGCATCCCTACCCTACCCATATCAGCTGCTCCCTCTCCATCTAATACCATCCCCAAACTTGCTGAAGATGCTCTGCTTTCCATTGTCCAGGTAGCTCACAGCAGTATGGAACAGTATCAATGTCAGGGTTAACCCAGGAAAAGGGAATTCCTTTTCTTTCCCTGTCTGCCATTTGGCTGGCCTATCAATTGTCCAGTGTCTCCCAAAGGACTACTAAAAGTGCTTGGGAGCCAAAGCCACCTCCAGAATCACTGTCTGACCATGTTGTCCACACCCAAATGGCAACATTGCATAAATGTATGTACAACAGGATAAACTTCTCCTCTAAGCTCAAATACCAGTTTACCTCTGGGCAAATTGCTTTACTTAGAGCATAATTTAAAGTACAAGAATCTCATCAGTAACTGGTAGTCATTATCTGTCTCCATCTGCTACGTTTCAAGTGTTTTAAGTTCTTCTCTGTCCTGAACTGTTTGTGTACATGACAGAAAGAAAGCATAAACAAAGAGAGAGACAAGAAGAACTTTGCAAAGCTGTTCTGGTGGGTTTCTTTCCCAGGGGTCCTTTGAAGAGCTTTTGAGTTCAGTAACTTCATAGAACAGAAAGAATGTTTACATTTTTGGTTTATGAAGGCATGGCACAACTATTTGTATAAAAATAAATGGATATAATAAATGTCAGAGTAACGTTTTAGGTTTGGGTTCTTTGGCTTTTATTCGAAGAGGGGCAGGGATTAGGAAAAAGCAGGAAAACATAATAGCAATATCAATTTATCATTATCCATGGAGAAAAAGTTTGCAGGTAATTTCCACAGATGAAGTGCAGCACCACCTTGGACCTTAGTTAAAGTCATATGCAAACTGGTGACACATACCATGCCCCAGGGAATTAACTAACAATAAGCACAGCTGATAAAATATACCTTCAAACAATGCAGTTCATACCATGGAAAAAAAACATAATTTGGACTATTTTTCATTTATCTAGAATTAAATGATCTCCATTAGAAACCATGACATGTTACTGCTTTCCAAAGGAGAAAATTCACTCTCACCACTGTGTCCTTCTCACATTCAAGTGCAAAAGTAATTTAGAGATATCTGCATTTGTCACAGAGATGCTTTGAAAGAAAAAAGAAACAAAACCAAAAACGAACAAACAAACAGAAAACTATTAATGAAGAAACCTGGGAAATATGGTAATCCAAACAGAAAACAACGATGGAATTACAATGATATCCTGCATGGAGAACTTAAAACATAAAAATTCCTATGGTAAGCTACTGAATTGCTTCAAGAAATTTAAGTTCAAAGTCTTTGTCTCTACAATGAATTTTTTCCTCAACATATTCCTCAATTCTCTGTGCAGACCTCTGTGTGCATAACCCCAGCATTAATAACCCCACTGACTATGAACACAGGAGGAGGAAACAATCATTAATTACTTGATGCTGTGCAGATATTTATAAGGCAAGAAAAATGAACATGCAGTTCTTAATGGCACCCATGGTGTTTTTAGGTGGTCGCATGTAAGAGGAAAAAAATAAAGGGACTCAGAAATCAAAATAAAAATCAGACTTTGTTCTAACACGGGATAGAGGAAACTGATTTCCCATTAGAGGTCAAAAAAATATCACCAACTGCTTGACACAAAAGGGAAGAGGAAAACAACAGGAAAACTTGCCAGCTGGGGAAAGCGGTAATCAGCTGCCAAGGATCATTTTAGGGCTGCAGCTGCTTGTCTTTGCCAAGTTTAAAGAGTTAGCTGTTCTAAAAGTATATTTGAAAAATGCCACTAGGGAGTTTAGATACTGACCTTGTATGGAAAAATTCCACTGAGAAGACAGCAGATTTCCAGGATCTCAGGAATTTTCTTAGAAGTCATCTCATGATTTCCCAGGTTCAGCATCAAAAGAGCTATTCCAAAAATGCAACTAACGTTGCTTTTTTCCCGCTCACATCCCTACCCACAGGGTTGCCAGTCTCCCAAGTGCCTGTCTGGATTTAGTTCTGCACATCCCACTCCAAAGGGAACAACTTCTAGACTGAGAATGTTGCTACTACTATATCATCACTAATCTATTTTTACTGGCTGATGCACAGGGCTTCTGGGAAGACAGCAGATATAACATTTCTCTTGGTATTTTAAGATTATTCATGTACAGGGCTCTCAGCAATACTATTTGTTGATATTTTAGAGAAGCACTGCTAATAAGCTCACAAGTATTTTAGGACTTAAAAGGGCTAAATCTAGTAAAAAAACCCAACCAACCAAAAAAAAAAAAAAACCACCAAGGAAAAAGCAGCAAGGTTTTACTCATATAACAGTGTGCTTGAAACTAAACTATTTTTTTAAAATTAAGTATTTATAAGAGAAAAGTCTGTCTGTATGGCACAGCACTGATATCAAGAGACATGAAGAATGATCAAACCACCATTGTGATATTTCTGAGAGTTTAACAGAAACCCCCTCAAACAGGTGATGAAGGAAGAAGTGATGTAAAAGTGCACAAACCAACAAAAAAAAAAGGTGATTCATTATATAACACCTGCACTTAGGTTTCAAATACATCACACAGTGTATCAGCTGGAAAAAGCATAGAAAACACAGGTGCAGGAAGAAACCCAGATCCATAAGCACAGTGTCATGTCCTTTAACACCCCCACCATCAGCTGACATTTATTTCAACCACTCAAGACAACCAGGAAACATTTATTCCAGATTACAAACCTTTAAGGAGAAATTCTGCTACCCTTTCTCTTGATTCAAAAGCAACTGAATAACCTAACATTTACCACTTTTAAGGGAAGAAGCAGATGCAATTTTTTTCCTCTGTAGTAACAAGGATGAGTAGTACCCAATCTGTGTGGAGAGCTACTCTGCACTGAAAGTGATAATTTGCCAAAAGACTAGATGGCTATCATCAGGTATTGTTATAAAAACTTAAATACCTATGTAGCAAGCGTGACAAAAAGTAGAAGCCACTGGAAACCACAAACATTATAATAAACAACGGGCAGAATTCTACTGGAACCTGAAAGTTCCTTATTTTGTAGTGTTCCCCTCCACCATTATCCCAACAGCAGCAATTCTGTCATGGTTATTGTATTTCACTGCTGTTTCAGGGCGATCAGCATGGGTGTTACTTTCAGTGACAGATAAATCTCTAAGTATAAAGTATAAACTTCCTGATGAAAAAGTAGCCAGCCAGCCATTTACTGTCCTATTTACGGAACAAACTGGTCCATGAAACAGGAACCTCAGTACCCTCCTTCAGCCTCAAAAGTCTTATCAAGGGACACAGAAGGAGAGAGAAAAACTAAAGACAGAATAGGACACCAAAGAAGCTTTCCGTAGGTACAGACTGGCTTCACTACATTCAAGAGAAATTTTAAAAAAATAAATAAAATTAATATACACACTGGAAAAGTCTGTTAAAAAGTGCCTTCTTAACAAAATATGTGTTTCCTAACCCATTCTTTACACTGTACTAATACATATACAACAATGATATTTAAAAGTTCAAGTGTCAAGATGTGTAAAAGTGCAAAGAAAGTTTATGAAGTTTACAATGACCTGTCAGATACTCACTGTATCTTCCAGAGGTGTGACAATAAGAATACATCTCTGGAATACATTCAAGAGAAAGACAGAAGTTTTAAAAATAAACCTGATTGCAGACACTGCCACTGGCTCACAGGTTTCATTTTGACTATGTTAGAGACATAAAGTACTAATGAGGAACACTTCCTTTTTCTTTTATTTTTTAATTTTTTGTTTAAAAACAGACACAAGTTTCACAAAAAAACCCAAGCTATTCTCTGAGATATCTGTGTGATCACTGAGAACCTTCATAAGGTTCTACATAAGGACTACATAAGGACTATATTTCATTACATTTGATTCTCACTGCAGTTACAGTGCTGTGTGTCACAGCCTTTATGTTCCACAGATCTTACAGTTATAGTGCAGTCTGATTTAAAAAAATAAAATATAATTACCATGAGCTATTTCTAGGCAATGTCAGGATCCTAAAGACAAAAATTCACAGAAAGATCACATATTTAAAGCATCATTTTCTTTCCCCCTCACTTCAAACCACACACAGCTCCATCAAGGGAGAAGGACTTCATGGTTCCAACAAGACAGCAGAGAGGAAATATCTAAATAAGACTTTTCATCTGTCAAAAAGTACAGGTAGACCAATGTAGTTCATTCTTTAGTCATATAGGATTTGTGCTTTGAGGTTACACTTTCCCAACCAAGACCTCATTTACACTTCAAGGACAGTGAGCAGATTTACCAAAAAGAGAACAAGTGGAAAAATGAGTCTGAACAGCAGTATTCAATTTTGGTGGTGTTCAGTGTACTCAAAAGCTTGACTTCCTACCCTTTTTACTTTTCCCCAGACATACCAGTGTAAAAGAAACAGCCTTTCCTATGGCTCTGGCCTGGCTGAAATCTTAACCCTCTGTCTTTGAGCACAGAAGTGATATTTGAAGTGGGCTCCACATTCACATCCCACGACACCGAGTTTAGTGCAGAAAATGTAGAGGACTGTGAACACCAGTACATAAATCACCTACAAATAAAACCATTGATAAATAGAGGTTAACAAGTGGTTTCAATATACCACCAGGTAAAACCCACTCAGGTTTATATGGCCACCTTGCAAACACCATGGAAAAGAAGTTTTAAATGTCTGTTGGATTAGGATGGCAATCTAAAATGCAGCACCAGTGGTCTGCCCCTGACCATCCTGCAATTCCTAAGTTAGAGCAATCCTGACAGAAGTCAATTCCAAAAACGACTTTTCCATTACAACCGTAGTAGGATATTAAGTGTTCATTGTTCCAAATATTAATTGAGAAATAAAATATTTTCAATAACTGAAGCATTTTTAAAGAAGAAAAGAAGTCAATCCACATAGGTCAGTGCAGGCTTCCAAGTGATAGATTCAGGAATCATGAAGACTGAGCCCAGGAGTCAGTGGAAGGAAGGAATGTCTTATTGTATGTCTTATTTTAAAGCAGCTCTGAGTACTGTGAGATATCAGGACCTTACCCAGCATGTTTATAGAGTGCTGTAAGAGCTTCTGAGAACAGCCTTGATCACTACCAAATCATGTTAATAACCATAAAAAGCATGATAAATTGAAGAAGCAGAATTTGGGGGAGGGTTGTACTTGTTTTTCCTGCGCATGGCAACATACCTACACTGAAAAAAATTGGTTAAAACAATGTAGTAACACTTCATAGGAGAATTCCCAGAAGTTCTCCCTTTCATTTACCTTGCTCTAAAAGGAAATAAGTGGTAGTTTTCCCTTTTCATGGGAAAATGAGCAGCTCTCCATCTTCGGTACTTTCTTCTGTAATTGTGGAACTAAATAGCATAGCAGAGACCTCAGTGACACGCTCTTCATCTTAAGCCAGATTTAGAATAGCCTTGAAAGAAATGCCATGCAAAGACTCATTTTCTGATAGAGCCCCCTTTCTCCATCTTTGATCCTCACAAACTCGCTCTGACAGCTACAATGTAGAAGAGGTCACCACCACAAGCTGGCTTTTCTGATCATCTCCCAGAAGCTGGCACCCCAGGAAAGATGCAGGAAAACAGTTCATGGGAACAGCACAAATTAAAGAGTGGACAAAATGGAAATTCAAGGGCAGTGACATGCCTGGCTACTGCATAGCCGTGTCATACAGTTAATGGAATTACGTGGCAGCAGTCTTTCCCAGAGAAGTAAATCACCAAAACATTTCTGAAGCTTGTCTGCCAAACACCTCATATTTCATTTATTATCCTTTCACAGCAGCAACTTGCTCACAGACTAAATTTCCCTCATTCGAGCTATGCATAAACCCTTTAGACTGATCTTTTTAACAAAAATGAAAGTCACATTTTAAAAAATAGGGAAATTGTTCTTAAAAGGCCTCTATTGGAGCTTGTAAATCCCACCAAAACCCCTTGTAATTGCACACACACACATTATGTACCCATACACCTTGCAGTCCCAAGCACCTTTCATTTTTCCTGAACTATTTCCAGCACTTTTTGGAAAATAGGTTATTTATTCTTAAAGAAAGCATGTCCATTATTCCATGGATGAGCAGAGTGGCTGCTGCAGCAGGTCAATAAGGCACTGCAGGAAGGGCAGAGCTGCTCTGCTCCCCCTTCAAAGACAGATAACAAGCACTGCCTTCATTAAAAAGTATTGACTACCCTCTCTAATTACTGCATTCTAGACCTTGCATTTTCACTGCAGCACAAACCTCAGCTGCCCACAGAAGCCATTTGCTCCACTTACATTTAGCTTTTACTGACAATTTCACATGCTGAAAAGGGGCAGAAACCATTATTTTTATACACAGGCACTTTTGGTTTTCTGAAAATAGTTAAAATACCTAGAGGTATACTTACTGATATAAATTCATCAAATTAGATACCTGAATCTGTTGGTTTACATGTCTAAAGTTAGAAATAAAAATCCAATATTCAGACTTGTGAATTAATGAAGCAGTTTTCAGAAGAGCTCAATCTCAATACCTCAGAAAAACAGGATATTTAGCTGTCACATATGTATGTAAAATCCTGGCTGCAGAATGGAAAACTTCAAACTTGCTCTCACAACTCTCTGATTAACCCCACTGAGTAATACCTTTGCTTTTCCTATGCATAATTTAGAAACAGACAATCAATCCCAATTAACTGCAGGCAGGAATTTAATTCTGAATCACATTGTTGGCAGAATAGAATACTGCTTTTCTATTCCCCCCCCGCCCTTTCTTTTTGTCCTTCAGTGTTTCTCAGTAAACAAATCCCTGATTACTTTTTTGCTTAAATATTTGCTGCATTAACCTATGCAGCAACACCCTACCCTATTCTTCTGAAGGATTCTTGTCTACATACAGGAATTTATTTACTTACCAGTGAAGACATCTACAAGCATTTGGTAAGAAATTAGAGATTCACATTTTCTCCTTAGGTCAAAAGAGATTCTTTCTAACCAGGCTGACTTCGTGCTATATCCTCAGAGCCACCACCCAAGGTGACTGCACAACCTACACACCAAAGGGCTTGCTGTCTCTTTCACTTCCTTTTGTGGTTTTCAAGGCCAAAACAAGAGGGAGAGCTTTTTTTTCCCACCAGAATATTGCACTCTTCAGTTATTTTATGAACATGCAAAAATGCTTTTAAAGCAAGAGCTTTATTCCTACTTTTTGCTCTGTGGATGCAGAGAAAGATGGCAAGACCCCACACAAGTTCAGAACACCTCCACTTCATGCTTACTGTTCTCTCTGCATGCATAACCTCCTCCAGAAAGCAGATACTTCAGTGAATAGTAAAACTCTACCCAGACAAATGGAAAGCACAGTACCGTGGCTACCAGAGGAATATACTGTTAGACTGCACTCATCATTCCCTGCAGAGCAGGATCATTGCCTGTTGAGCATTCCCTATCCTTTCCACAGGAATGAGTGAGCTGACATCAATGGAAAGTGGGATTTTTATCACCCATACCCATAAACTTGCCAGTTTATCTGTAAAACAAGGCATCCACATCAAAAATACTTTTGAGATGGTCGTAAATACACTTCATCTTATTCCAGCTAGTTGGTAGAAGGAAGATTTTTTTTTTTTTTGAGATCTGAGACACAAAGAATGCTCATCTTATAACAATTGCTTCTCAGTTTTGCAAGTATAGTAATGAGCTCATATAAAACTGTTTTGGGATAGTCCTGCAGCTGAAACATTCTGTATTCATTTCAGCCTGGGTCAGTGTTTTGAAGGATGTCTCTTCACAACACTGCTCTCAAAGCAATCTCAGTATCAGCAGAGCAGACCAAAAGCAATAATCTGATAAGTAGTTCCTGTTTCTCTAATTTAATAGTCTGTGATGTAAAAACACCCTAAAATATAGAAACATCACCTGCAATCTTCTGCTCCCTAGTCCTTTCCAGTGGTTTACACAGCAATACTAAGCTTTAATAATTATTTGTCCAGTAAGATAGAGATATCAATCAAATAAAACATAGTAGCTGCCTCCTCTTTCTGAAGGGAAATGGAGTTCTGATCCTTTAAAATTTCTTTTGCAGAGAAGATAATTCTAAAGGTAAAACTATATTTATCACACAGACTAAGATAAATAGGTCAAAAATATTTTATCAAAGGAAATACTTTCAAAACCTTTGAAGGCTGATGATTTGCCCCTGAGATGAAAAATACATATACATATGAGAACATCACAAATGAAAACATTATGGGTTTGAAGAAATAGATTGTAAAGAGCTTCAATCAATTCAAAACTCTATTACCTGCTATACAGGGCTGCTTGAAAATAAAATTAAATTGTACAAAAATTTATTATATTTGGGACACGATATTGTACAGGATCCAGAATTTTGGCTTAAAATTTGACAAAACAGTCCTAGAAATAATTTCTTCTTATTTAGGTGGAAGCACACTTCACAAGTACATCTGCTTCACATGTCCAAAAAACTACAGCAAATAACTTGTATACCATTTCTTATCATGCTGCCCAGTCACAAAGAGGAGGGACAGGAAAGAAAGTTGCTGAGACAAATTTTGCCAACCATCAGCAGAGCCACTAAGGGATTCAGAGAGGCATTCAACAAGCTCTTTGAGCAGTTTCTGAAGGTGAAGTGTTAAATTGCACAGACACAGGTAAAACAAGAAGTGCATCTGCACTTACTTTGGTGGGTTTTTGGTTGTTTTCTGGGTTTTTTTAAGAGCATCTATTGCCATGGAAGCAGAAAGCAAAACTGAGTTTTAGAAAGGTTTCACCACCCAGCATAAGTAAGCACACCACAGATATGAAAAGCATAGTGCAGGAATTACAGCAAAACCAATAAAAGGTTACGGATATTTTACCTTTTATCCATTTCCATAGGCAATTTCTCCTCAATTCCAAAATTTCATCATTGATCTCCAGCTCACAATTAGCCACTCTCAAAGAAAGAAATATGCAGATAAATTGCTCTGTTTTCATACTAGACTTTGAAATAAGGACAGAAAACTATCATGCTGAGCTATTGATAATTGTAACCATTTTACAATTAATCACAGATTAATCTGTGAAAGAGAGACCTTTTGAATGAAGTTTGTGGGAAACAAACCTATGTCCTACATGGTCATATTTCCTTCTCCTGATCATAAAAAAGACCAGGTCTGATTTTATGTAAATATGCAACAGACAGGTCAAAAATCCCCTCACCTTTCATATGACATGGCCAATTTACTCAGTACAGCCATTTCTATTTAATTATGTCACTATCAGAGACAGCATATTTGCAAACAACTCACAGTTAAACTAAACCTTAGAAAAACCAAACCTGATTTACTGGCTGTAGGTCAGTACTCAAGACTTTCAAAGAGTTCAAAAAAGTTCAGTGTATGAACATCCACAAAATCATAGAATGGTTTGTGTTGGAAGGGGATTTAAAGATCAATTCCAACCCCTCACCATGGGCAGGTACCACTTCCACCAGACCAGGTTGCTCAGAGCCTCAGACAAACTGGCCTTGAACACAACTTCTCCAGGCAACCTGTGCCAGTGCCTCACCACCCTATAAGCAAAAAAATGTGTTCCTAACATCTAATCTAAATCTCTCCCTTTTTTAGACCAAAACTGCTCCCCTTGTCCTATCACTGTCAGTTTGTGTGTTAAGTTCTCTTCCATATAAGTCAGCTTGCTGCTTTGTTAAAAACGGTGCTGGAGTGAGGAGCTCCAGCTGAAGATACATACAAAAGACAGAGGAAATCGTATATAACTAATTCTGTTATCAGTTTGCCTTTTTTATGCCTGAATATGAAGAGCTCAGAACCCCTAAGGAGTTTAATATTATACCCCTAAACACTGTTAAATCAAACACTGTCTGTAGCCCAGCCTGTAATTGCCAGTCCAGGAAGGAAAACCAGACCAGCTTTGCTGAGCCACAGCCAGCTGGAAATTCAGCAGTAGCCCCTGCTGCCAGAACACAGCACTGCCACAGCCCCAGCTCCAGCCCAAGGGATGGCAGCAGAATGGAGAACTTTGATAGTCCAACCTCTAAATCCTGCCATCCCCACTGCTGCATGCTCACAGCTGCTCTGGTGAACACGCTGCAGCCTTCCCTTCCTGGCTCCAGCACAGAAGCAATTCATTATGCTTTTCTTGGTAAGGGTTGGTGGAGAGTTCAGAGAGCTGCCGTGAGGGAAATAAGATTTTAAATTCAATTACAGAATTAAAAAAAAAAAATTACTGCATTTACTTTGCCTGCCTGTTTTGAGCCTAGTAAGTGCAGGATCCCTATTAAGTCTGTGTACAAACATGAAGTTAAATATTCATCTGTCAAGACTTGCCTACATGTTGTTTTATTGATATTTGTCAATAAAGAGCAATATGCAGCTGCTCATGACTTAAGTTTACATAGGTATCATGTACTAGGACTGAATTTTCACATTTTCAACACAGGGCACAATTCTGTGTGTAAACCAACACAGGTAATGTTTTAGAAAGATACTGAAGTAGAATAAAGTTATTAAATATAAATTACCTTATTAACTTAATATTAAAATTACCTTTACAGAAGTTGAATAAAATGTTGCTTTAGATTTCAAAACTCAGATTCTTGTCATAGATATAATGTTGTTAAAGTTACCTTTTAATCTCTGAGGAGCTGTAAAATACAGGTGTGCTTTTATCTTATTTTTTTAATTCAAACACCTGAATTAGAATTAATAGAAAGAATTCACACCTGCTTCATTTTTAATATCAAATAAATGAATCAGAGAAGACATGCAGTCATTCCCCACAATCCACTAATCAGGAAACAAACATTATGCATCTTTTCAGAAGGTTATTTTGCCTATATATTCCTAAATGTATCTGCTAAGTCCTAATTAGGGAACAGAATAGTATTTTAAAATAACAAACAAAAACACCCACCCCACAAACCCAAAATCCCACACCTGCCAAGTTAATAAGTAAAAAAGAGTAGAAGAGTTGATTTTCCACACTCACCAAATAATGAATTACACAATCATAATTTAAACTGCAGATTGTTCAAAGTGATAATATCCACATATAGAAAAAATGGATAGGGGGAGAAGCATACATTCCACATAAAATTTGGTTCTGTATTTGCACATATGTCATTCAAGAGCTTATGGTAAAAATGGAGGTTCTTCTTCATGATCAAGAGTTTTATTATCTAGTTTTAGGTGACTTGTTCGCAGGTGCTGTAATGCAGTTCACAAGTTTTCATTTAGAGTTTAACATGCTTACTAAGTATCAGAATTCTCCTTCCTTCTTTCAATGCATGCCCATGCACCAAGGAAAAAAAATAAAGAATTTTTTTTAAATCCTTAGGAATAGGGTCCTTTCAGCATCATGCAGTCCTCTCCTTAGTTACTGAATAGCTTCTGCTTTTCTAATCCCTTGTATAATATACCTGAAAAAAACTCTTTATCAGAAAGCTGATCCTGCTTCTCTACCTGTGCCACAGCAAATATTGTGTTTTAACTTAAACAATCCTGCCCTTCCACACATAGCAAAACAAAACAAACAAAAAAAAAGAAATCCAACTGCAGGATTTAAGATCCCCCAGCTCTACGTACTTCAGTTTCCAGCTCTGCTAGCCTTACCCACATTTAGTGTTGCCTGTCAGCTCACTGACTTTAATAAGCATGTAGTCCTTGTCAGTCTCAGGAAGGACAATATATTCTCACTTCTCATACTTAAAAAGCATTTTTCCCTCCTGAAACTGAAGCTAACAGTTGAGAGCAAGCAGCTGCTTTTTTTGACTTCCTGAAGGAGGAAAAATGCTTGGAGAAATTCCTCCATTCCCATCCCAAACTATAGATTCAGGGTGGTACAGGGGCACACAGAACTACCTGAGAATGAATATATGGGAAGCACAGAAGGGCAGAAGTGGTTCTTTTCTTCCATAAGTACTTTTGTACAAGCAAACAGAGCTCAGCAGAGCACTGTGGAAAATGATCATTACTAAATATATGCACTCTCATGGTGTCCACAGAGAACAATTCATCTACTTCTGCTCAGGTCTCTAATCTCCTCCCCTGCAGTGAGAGGAAGGAAAGAGTGAAAGATTTTTTTTTTTTTCTATTAGGCCAGCAACTGTGTGAGCGAAAGCACTGTACACCACAGGGCAGCAGACAGAATGGAGTTCTTTTTCCTGCAGAAAACTCTCTCCAAAAAACCACTCGAACACAGAATTCTGTCATTTTTTTTTCCTGATCTATCGACTACCTCCACCTCTAGGCAAAAAGAAAACAATTGGAAAGGCTGGTGCTGCAAAGGAACACTTGTGACACTTTATGGGTCTCAGCACAGTAACTGGAGCTTTTGCTTGCACTGCTCTAGAGTCACCTCTCTGCAAGTGAGGGTCTGGATTCTGTAACTTCACCATATTTGAGCATTCCTAATATCACGCCTAAACAAACTAACTGGAAAATAGTTGTAAACTGTTGTGCCCCAGAGCTGTTCCCCATTGCAGGTACTTCAGCAGCATTACCAACCCAGGCTTCTAGACACCAGTCATTTTCTCTGTGTCCAATTTAAAAACTCTTTGTTATTTGAAAGGACTACATTAATCTTTTCTCAGAAAACCATAGTGAAAACAATGAGTTTTTAGAGAATAAGAGTCTGAAGTATCTGGGTCAAAGTAGTTTTAGAAGACTCTGAAGGCTTTCTGATGTCTCCTATACCAGAATCCTGGTCCCTTGTCACATACTGTATGCTATTTCAGATAAATGCTGGTCACAGATGTCTTGACCCCAGCAGAACACAAGCAATCAGTAAAGGGCTTTGGCAGATGCCTTTAATCAGCACTGTTTAGCCCCGTGGGGGAAAAAGGCAATGTGACAGTTTGAGATGCACACAACACCCCTAAAACTCTCCTGTTTTCTCAATGATGTAAGCCTTTAAATCAGCAAATCATAAGACATGCACAGTGAAACTACTCGATGCCTTTTTCATTTAGAACCTACTACTGTCCTATCTCAACATTTTCTGTAAGCTACAAGAGGCACAAAACTCGATTAAGATTCATTTTAATCACGATCCAGTCCCATACAAGACCTAAATGGCACTTGGGACCTAGCAAAGAGGGCACAATATTCACAGTGATAAGGTACATGATATATACCACGTTAAACACCCTGATATTACTCAGGTTTTTAAATGGTAAGCCTACTTTCCTCCAGCAGCTCAACTGCATTTGGTGACAACTGCCCCAAAAACTCCCATTAAAAAATAGTAAACTTTACAGTTGGCATTGGCCACCTGGGAAAAGCAACCATAATAGTGTTAAAAGGTAACAGTTGTTAAAACCAGGAAGTAATAATTCTCCACAGGTATGATGAACAGACACTTGTATAAGCTCCGTGAAAATCCTTTGAAGAGGTAACTCACTTGGGTTTTGAAGTTCCTTTAAATTCCTTATTAACACACACAATGTTAATATTGTTCTCATTTCTATGAACACAAAGCTGTTCACATATCCCATGCACAAGCAGCCCTTATACAGAAAATAAATCAGATGAACAGTTAAAGGGGCAATTCTCCACACTGAAGTTGAAGACCAAGGGCAGCCCACACCAGCACGAGCCAGGTCTCCTGCTGGCTGTCCACAGCAGCTGGATATTTCTCCCACCCTTGACTGCATGTCAGGAACGTTGTTCTAAAGACACCCTCTATGCTTGATCCAGGACAGGGAAAGGATGTAGGGGAGTTCAGAAGCATGTGCACAACCCACCTCTTGGGCTTTTGTGTTTTGACCCCTCCTCAAACACAAAAGCCATGGCAATGACCCCCTGGTGCCTCACCTACCTTGGCAGGCTAAAGAGCACCTTAACACCCAGCTCAGGCACCTGCCTGCCCTTGACTTGCAGGTCTGGTGAGCCTGTTTGCCCCCTGGATCAGTTATAGATTAATAAATTATGAAGAACGCTGTTTGCTGCATTATCATGCATAACTCAAGAGCACACGGAGGTAATTACAGAGCAACAGTCAGCTCAGATTACCAGAACATGGTCAGCTTAAGCTGCTGCACCACAACCACTCTGCTTTCTAAAATGGACAAAGGTTTTCAGTAGCAAATTGATGCAACTTGCTCTCAAGTTTAAAGTGCACCTTAAAAAAAAATCACACTGCTCTATATTTAGAATGAAAATAAGCCAAAACACAAATGCTGAATAATTTTATGCACCGATAGCAATTCTGATTTTATTGTACATACCACAAAAAAATCAGGTGTTTTGCAAAGCCTTCCCTGGTAACCACGTTTTTACACAAAAATTTCCAAGCTTTCATTATAAAGACATAAAAGCCCTCTTTTAAAGTTTTAAGAATTTTCAGGCTTTTGAAAGCCATCCCCAGGTGTCTCATCTCACATAACTTTCTTGGATGCTCCCATACCGCTAATCCATAGGAGAATAATTGAAGTACAAAAGGATTCTACCCTCACAGATGAAATGCAACCACTTAATAAGGAGAGTTAGTGTCAGACTGAACAAAAAGGAATGTACAGCATGTTTGTATTAAGACAGGGACATTTTTGCAAGAGTCAGTTGAAGAAAAGGCTGATAGCAGCATAATTGCATAAAACGGAGAAAAATTTCAATTCTATCAAAAACAATTTACTTTTTCTGTATCAGTGACTTTGCTCTGATTCTTAACTCACCAATTCTGAAGAGACACCTAATTAGCCAGTTAGTTGAATTTCCTAACTCAGTTACTGATGTTAATATAAATAATGCATATATACTAGTATTCAATTAAGGAAGTGAAGTATCACAGACAAGATAGTGAATGGTGGTAAGTGATGGCAAAGAGGAAAAACATTCTAATAACTCACTGCAACAAGTTGTCATTAAGCCCTTGCAATACAAGACATAATGCTTGAAAAACAATCTGCCTTCAAATATTGTTTGCTTTAAAAATTTTACAATTCAGGGAATTTACAGAGTTTGGAGTCTTTTCAAGTCTGCTATACACATTAACTTTGATTTTTGATTTAGAATACCTGTTTCATGGTAGAAGAGAAACTAGGAGCCTGCTCTCCTGTGAGCTGGCAATACTACAGCATTCAAGAAAGACTCCTGAGCTTAAGCAACCAAATGTCTCAGCCTAGTAGGAAGATGAAACCTTAAGTAAATTAAAAGTCACCCTACCCCAGCTTTCTAGCTGGAGCTTAAATGTTGGACAGTCCCCACGAGGAACAGCCACTGGTCAGGTCAGGATGCTCAGCCAGAAGCAGAGGCAGTGCCAGTGAGCTCTGCACTCTACCCCAGATCTTTTACCTTGACAAGCCACCAGGAGGACCTGCACTCAAGTTTTCCAGGTTGAGGCCTCTCATGCTTCACAGAAACAGAAAACACACTGAAGATGCAGTTAGAAACCTCTCTGTTGACTTCTGCTTCTCAAGTGCCACAAAGTCCCCAACGGCGACCAGCAGAGCCAAAAGCCTGGCACAGAAACATCACATTCTAATAAAAACTCAAACCCTTAAAAGGGCCAGAAGAAATTCAGTCACTGAACCAGTCAGTGATTTTTCATCATTGTTCACCACTGTCTCTCTCCCAGCCTTATCAAATTCTGGCCACACCAGCATCTCTGTGCGAGGGAGGGAAAGTGCCTGCAGTTACCCGTGAAGGGAAGGCTACAGCTCTAAGCTGCATTATCACCTATGCTGCAAGACATTTGTTCAGAAGTCATTAACAGATCACAGAATTTCCCATGTCACACTACAGTTCCACCACATTTTTCCTTCTTTCCAGGCTATTTAACTTGTTTCACATTAACATCAGACATGCTTAGCATTAATACTTATAATGAATGCTATTTCATTGCTCTGTCCTACCTTCTACTTAGTGTCTTTGCCTCTCATTTTAACACATTTAATGCTCCATTTTACTGAGTTTCAGAGCAATCAGAGGTGTCAAATTGCTCTGAAACTCATTAGAAATACATTTCTTTACATGTCTAGTTTTGCAGACTACTATAGCAGTAATGTTCTTTCTCTCCTCTTTTTACTCAATTCTCCATATGTTCTGATATCACCTTACTGCTGTGTATCTGCACCCTGGGAACACATCTGATTTCTGCATGGCTTGCCAGCATTTCAACAGAACCCCATCCTCCCTTCCCTACAATTACTTCAAAAGTCTTTTATTCTGCTAAAGGCTTATCTCTGTTAAAATGCTATTTCCAAGGCAGCTAGGTGAAGGAAGCATTAAAAATTCCACTTTCAGTTTCCTCCTTTATGCTCAGGTTATTTACACAACCTGGTGCTCTGGGGATACACTCCCTAAGCAGCATTCTCTCTCCCTTTGTCAGGAGTACAGGAGTTTGTTGACAATGGCCTGAATATATCGAGCTGTCCTCTGCTACGCATTTGATTAAAATGTTTTGACCATCAACAGCTGGAGGCAAAGTTTATTCACAGATTTAATACAGATGAAAAGGATCATTCTGATCATCTGAGTGTAAATATTCATCCTGGATCCCCTTACATTCAGGACAGCTAATATACACAGTATCCCATTCTGGAAAGAAAGCCATTTTTTCCTCTCATAGAATTTCAGCTACAAAATTCACAGTCAGTTATTTGATTAAAATATTGAATTGACAATATATTACCCAATGTTAAGAGAACTAGAGGAAAAAGCCCACAAGTGTCTCATTTTAAAATTTCCTTGCTTTATATTTTTCCTTTCTCTCTGACAAATCCTTCATCCTGAGAAGACAGCCTACTTTATATATCAAATGCATAACACTAAGACACAACAGTGGAAAACACAGCAGCTGGAGAGCTTTATCACAGATCTCACTGTACCCAAGACATAGCAACAAACAGTGCCAAATACTGCCCAGTTATGAACAGGATTTTAACTGGAATGCTGGGAGATGAGATAGTCCCTCACTGGGACTTAAGAAGTGGGGGAAAGTCTGATAACTGCAGTTTTAAGCAGCATGGGTGCTGACAGAAAAAAGGAACAAAATAATAGCTAAGGGCAAATCACAATTTTTTTTTAACAGCTTCCTTTGTCAATATTTGATTTTACTTGTTACCCAAAAGTAACACATTCCTTGAACAAGCTCTCTTTTTCCAATCCGGAAATCTCCCAGCCACATTTATTAATTTATCTACAAAAGAAACCAGCTCTATAATTCTGTACAACAAACTAATTTGTACTGGGTGTTCAAATTATTACTTTCCCAGTTGCAGCAATGGCTAGAAGCAATTTAGCAATGGTACTTACCAGAACCTCAGTGATTTTGGCCTCTCAGGCTATATTTAAAAGAAGCTTCTAGAGAAAGGAGCAGGCAAGTTTCAGCAAACCCACATCAAATTACAACTCTCCTTTTAAATCTTTTGAGTATTGTCACTTGAAAATCAATCAGTGAATACAAATTTTAATTTATTTGAGGAAATCAACATCCAGATCAGGATGTCTGGACTTCATCCAGGAAGACAATATTATAAGGCCAACAAGAATTATTGGGTAAAGTAGAAGTTGTCAGACAAGAGTTAAATACAAACATCAAGCCAACCCAAAATACGTATAGAGATGACTGGACAGTGTATGAACTTAACAGTATACTCTTACTGGCTTTAAGGGGATTATTTTGATCCTAAATATTTGGAGGAGAAGTGGGGGAAGAAATGGTAAAAGCAAAGTTCCATTTCTTGTCACTTCCCCACGTTTGCTTCAATAAGAGGCAGAGGTAATTAATTTGGCCCACAGAAACAGGAAGCTCTCTAATGAGAGGAAAATGTATTTTCATTCAAGTTCTGCATAAAGCAATTCATTATGCCTTACTTTCCCTCATTTTTGAAGGGATGGGAATATTTGGAAGCAGTTTCCTCATATTCACCTTCCTCTCTCAACATTTTAAAGTATCAACACTCCTTGATAAAGCTCAACTTTCGAAAAATGTCAGAAAGCCTCCAATCCCCAGGAAGGCTTGTAAAGCAGCTATTTTTCTTTGTCAGTGGTTTCTAATGCACCTAGAGATGCAAATCACTGCTAAGATTAGCCCTAATGATTGTATAGGTTTTCCCTGAAGACACTGTATAGCAAATTTTCAATCATTGTAGACCAGTCAACAAATGCAGTGTTAAAACAAAATGCAGTGGGTAATACAAAGCCAGGAACAAGAAGAATCAAAATCCAATGTTCATGACTGTATTTTCAAAGGTAAAACAACAACAATGGGAAACTGTCAGGCAGGGCACAGTTATCCTTCTAGCATTTAAAAAATAAACAACAAAGACATTTTTCAAACACCAGAGCAGCATGCTATTAGGGTCTCATTTACTTATCTCCTACTGCAAGGTGGAAACCCAAAAGATTACTGAAGTTTCTTTAATGTAATCCCATCATTTCATACCCATTTACAGGCAGAGATACAACAGAAGCAGCGGGGAGCTATTTTTTTTTTCCTGTCAGTGTTAGAAGACACCTTGCTGCAGTGAATGCTGTCCTGAATGCAAATTACCTCAGCTCCCCACGAGGCACTCTGCAATGTCTGAGACTGCCAACAGACAGCACAGTGCCAGCAGATGTACATTTAGAAGTCAGTGGTCAGAGGAAAACTTTCCAGAAAGGGTGAAAATTTGCACTTCAGTGTGCAAAGCCAGGGAAGTGGCGCAAGGTTCGAATGCCACAGAAGTTAATCTAGTTTATGTGCAGCAAGGCCAGAGGTGACTGTGCTGATGCCAGGAGTAAGCTATTTCTGGCTATGAAAGTGAGTTACTGTGTCCCTGTATTCTGAGTGATGGCTTCACACCTTAATTAAGTGGGCTAGGTGGAGATGGAACCTCCCAGGACAGCTTGGTCCTCTGCAGAATCCACCTGGTGCCACACTCGCACCTTGCAGAGCTCTGGGCTTGTGGAAGTGCTGAACAAGCAAGCTGTGAAACACCTGCTTCTTGGTGGGAGGCTAATTGTGAGTTAACATCCACACACACATGTGAAGTAAAGATTCACTCTAGTCACACAAACTCTGAATTCTAATTTAGCAGGGAAAAAAAAAAAAGACACCAGACCCAAAACAGTTATTCCTTTCAAAAAGAGATTGTAAATCACGTTACTCCACACAACACCCTTCTCTAAACTGTCTCCAGATACCAGGTTTGACATTTCCCATCCATTTCAAAGTATCTCTGAAGAGTCAAGTACTCTTTTGTCTAAATTTTAAATTAATGTCAACTTCTAATGAAAGACAAATTTTACTTTGTCCTGTAGGCAGTTAAACACTTAAAGCTTTTTGTTTTAAAACACCAAGCTTTTTCAAACTCACAGGTTAATAAAATTTAATTGCCACTCTGCACATGACAGTGAAGGTGAATTTGGGCTATAGTAAGTGGAAGAGCAGGAAGATTTTTCTGTTACATGTCATACACTTTGAGTTCAGTGCACAACAAAAGGCTGATGCTGTAACAGAAAACTTCAGTAGCTCATCTCAGCATCAAAAATGTTTTCAAGCAACACCAATAATGGAAAATCCTTGATCTCCTGCCTCCCAGTGTTGCAGCCGAGCTAGCTGCTAATAAAGTCCTGGCTAAAGAAGCAAAAGGCCTTTGCAAAGTATCCACAGATGTTTAATTCTGCTGTGTGGTCAGATGTCCAGGATCCCCAAGCTTCCACTCGTGGGGAGAGACCAGGTTTTGTATATTGAGAGGTAGGGCTGAACAAGGGCATGGGGGCAGCACAAAGGTGAAGGGCCAGTGGGGGAATAGGGAGGGAGCGGCTGAGAGAAGCTCCTTGTGTCTCCCTAACCCAGGGAATGCCTCTCAGGGTCTCCACATCCCAGCACGTAAAAGCTGTGACATTCCCTCCTTCGTCAGTCCAGTGTCAAAAGCTGTGAGGCAACTACTTGAGTGTACAGGAGTTACAATAGTCTTTATTATGTCTTTGCACTAATTAACACACCATTTACTAGCTTGAGAAGAGTTCTGATATGCTCGCTGTATGCATCATCCAGAATTGTTTCAAATGCATTTACAGCTCATAAAACCCATCTATTTTCTCGAGTTCCTTTCCAGATACAGATCTGAGACAATTGCCTGAGTACTGTCCCCCAGGCAGGAATGTCAGTAACTCATTGCACAACACTTGGCAGAGACAAGGACTGGAGATGGGCTACACTAACTCCTTTTCTGTAAGATTTTCAAGCAGGTCAAAGGCATAGGGCTGCCTTAGAAAACCCTTTTCAGATCCAGTATAAAATATTAATTTTATAAGCCAGAAAAACATAAACACCTGCCTTTTTTTTTAATAGAAGAAATAACACATCTAGCTTCATGTTGCAACTGTGAATTAATTTTATTGCAGAATCAAGGCAGTCTGGTGAGCTTTTGTCAGCCACAGAAAGAAGTGCAGTCACATTTTGGCTACAGAGAGGGAAGCTACAAAGCTGTCCTGGGTTTATAGGATGCTGAAGCATTTGCTCCAGCAGCTTCTGCAACAGGAAGAGCAGACAGGAAGCCAAAATTCTGCTCTGAGAATAGAAGTCATGTTCAGAAAGTTTCTTCATCTCATTTTCTGGGAGAAATAGATTATGAATTTCCCATTCATAATGGGAAAGAGAGGCTTTATGCACTTAGATGGCGAAATCATGACCAAATCTCCCTTTTATTTCCCACATATTTGGAATTCATTTCCTTATCTTAATTTGTGAGGTTTTCATACTTAGAAGTCACAATACAAGAAACTACTGTGAGTTTGGTTATTGCAGTGCAGGGACATTTGATCAGAAGGATATTTTTCCTGTCATGGCCCTCACAACCTTCCAGCAACCCAAAAGCCAACAGGAATGGTCACACTGAGAGGCCACATCTTGCACAAATGTTTAGTGAATAAGTCACCTGGTGGAGCTGGTATGAGCACAGATGAAAAGAGCAACAATGAATAGATTGCAGGTGAGTATAAATACACTACCCAGGAGTCTAAGGTAACAGAGAGCAACTGCAGAAGACTAAAGAAACTAAATTACAAACTAACAGAAAACACAGAGTGCTGGCTGTAACCATACCTCTGTTTGAGGAGGTTAAAAATCCAAGTCTACATGCTGCAAACACATTTACCAATTCCTTCTTTCCCAATGTGAACAAACACATAAAGACTTGGGGGGAAAAAAATCCCACCACCAATATATAATTGGGGTTTCATGCACAAATCCAAAGACACTACACATTAAAGCTAAAATAAAGGATCCTGTGAACAGCATTGTGATAGTCTGTGCATGCTCATTGTTAAATTAAGCAGGCCTTTTGCCCAGGAAGTCATGGAAAGAGTGTCCCCAAGCAAAATAGCCCATCCTAGTATGTGACATGTCATAATTCCTGACATTGTAACAGCCGTATGGCAGAGATCGCAAGCTTTATTTCACCTGCTTTGCCCTTACACACCACGAGCACGAGGACAGCACATCACACTTGCTGTCACATCACAGAGTTCAGACCTAGAAGTGCGTGCGCGTGTGTTAACTTGCTGATAAAGGACAACTTCCCGAAGTTCAGATTTTACAGCAGCGCTTTCAGGGTGGCCAAGGCAACACAGGTAACCAGCCTGAGCCTGACTGTGCCTTTCAACATTACGCAGCTGCCTTCTGAAGTGTAACGTGCCAAACAAGTCCAGCACAGGTTGTTGCTGAAGGGGGGAAAGAGAGAGGCACTGGGGAGGGGCAGGCGCACGACATGTTCTGTGAGAGGGGGAACATTGCTTTCCTGCCATCCTAAGAACTGCTGGTACAAAACTCTTAGATATAAAAACAGATATTATAACGTTCTAATGCGTAACAATGTAACAAACACGGATATGAATAAAAAGTACAACTCGAGTACATTCCGTGCTGAAGGTATGAGCTCCGGAGGCCCGGGGGGCTTTCTCCTCAGGAGCCCCCGAGTTCCCCACAGCCCCCCCGGCCACAAGCCCCGCACGGCAGGAGCCGATACCCGAACCTCCCCCGGCTTCGGCAGGGGAACAGCAGCCTCTGTTCGTCCCCGCCTGTTCGCACGGAGCCCACGGGAGCCCCGCAGCCACGCCGCGGACAGAGCCGTGCTTCCCCGTGCCCCGCTGCCCCCTTACCTGCGGCCGTGCCCCGGGCGGGCGCTCCCGCCGCGCCGGTGGGCGCTGCTCCGCCGGCACCGGGAGCGGCGCTGGGCTTCCTGCGGATCGCCACCCTCCTGAAGTGCGAGCCCTCGGCTCCGCTCATCCTCGGGCCGCCGGAGAAACGGAGAAAGGCGGATGGGGGGAGACGCCGGGGGGTCCGCAGGGCCC
>VXAX01005069.1:366148-429231 GCA_013399835.1 Leptocoma aspasia | reverse complement strand
GCAGCGCCTCCCTCGCCGCCCGCCTGCATCGCTTGGCCCTCACCTGCCGCCGCTCCCCGCCCTGCCCTGGCCCGCACCTGGCCGGGCACCGCCTCCCGCAGCCCTGCCCTCCCTACCTGCCCAGCGGCCGCTGGCCCCGGGCGAGGTTCCCCGCCTGCATGGCGAGGCACGGCGAGGCACAGCCCTCCGCGCCCGTCCCGTCCCGTCCCGTCCCGTCCCGTCCCGGGGATGTGCAGTGACTTTCTCCGAGCCGGGCGCCCACGGCGCAAGTTCCCCCCGCGGGCACCGCACCTGCTCTGCTTCCTCCCGGAGCCTCGCCGGGAGACCCCGGCCCCAGCCCCGTTCCCGTTCCCGTTGCCGCGGGCGGTGCGGGAGATCCCCCCTGGGCCGGCCGCGCTCTCCCCCCGCTCACCCCCGCAATGCCTGCCCTGCCAGGAGAGACCCACTCCTGTCAGACGTGTCAGTGCACATCAAACGAGCTGCCCGTAACCCTGTCCCCCGCGTCTGATGAGAACATTCTCAAAGGCATCTCTGAGTTCCAGCACTTAAAAGTGAGTTTTGATGCCAGGGATGGAGCTGCAATACTTTAATCAATAATAATTCCATCCAGGCCAAAGCTTTGCCTCTTTGCCAAAGTCTCTAAATTTTCATCAATGAGAGAGGCAATCAGCAGGCTATGCTGCTTTGAGCTTACAATCACTTCTACATCAACAGTGTCTGAAAGCACCTGTTTGACTGGTTAACCAAAACGATGTTCAGAGGAAGGACATCTCCACCTGTGCCGTTGTGAGAGCAGTCTGTGCAGAGCTTTGAAGTCTGTCACGGAGCTTGATGTGGTGCAGTTTGGGGCAAATCAGTTGAGAAGCGGTGCTCCCACTACAGGGATTTCTCCACCTTTGGAAACCCAAGGTTTTAGGGCTTCCCTAAAGGTGGCCTCCTGTTTTGGACTATGCTGCCTCATTTGCCATCATCTGTAGTTGGAGTATGTCCACACAAAAGAGGAGTGCAGTCAGCTACACTCCGGGGATGGTATCCCTTTGGCAGAGGTCCAACATAACCTTTAGTTGCCAGGAAACCATGAATTGCTGGGGCTTGGGAGAATATTTTGGGGAAGTACCCCTCTGTACCTACCCTGCTCTTACATCTCTTTCTGACCACTGTCAGAGATGGGGGGTGGGCAGGCAAGACCTTTCATTTGACACATACAGCAACTCTTAGGTTTTTACATGTTCCAAAATGAGATTTTATGGACTGCTCAGGCAAGCTGCTGACTTCACAACTTCCTTGACTCCCAAGGGACAAAGATACTTTTTGTCAGCACCCAGAGCCATGCGTACAGCGCAGACACGGGGGAACCACGAGATGGGGCATCAGCTTCCTCCAAAGTCCTACTCCAAAGTGCTACAGGGTGAGGATCCTGCTGAGTCTTTTCCAGGAGGCTTTCTTGGCATGCAGGACAGTAACACACCACCTGCTGATGTGAGGGGTGCACACCACCTGTGTGCAGCACCAGCAGTGTCTGACCCCTGGGAGGCAGGGCAGGAGAGAGAGGATGTGGTGGTTCTTCCCATACCACACATGCAGTAGTGAAGGATCATGAGGAGAAGCCAAATGAGTGGATCTTCTGCTTTCAGTGTCAGCAGTGAGCAGGGGGGAAGAGCTGGTGCAGCTGGGAAATCTGCCACCCTGTGCCAATGATCTTTTGGTCTCTGTTATCATTCTCTGCCAGAAGAGGCTTGATATCTTACAGCCACCCCCTTCAGTTCCTGACAAAAACGAAGCAGCCAGATCACCTCCTGGATCCTTTTTGTCTGCTTGTAATTGCAAACATTAGGTTTGACTTTTGTAAACATACAAAAAAAAAAAAAAAAGCAGTGACTCAGAGATTAAAGACTGATTTATATCCTGACTTCAGTCACCTGACTAGGGCTGGGCATATGGACATGCATATATCACTTATTACTGAACTTTGTACTTACACAGAGCTTTGCTCCTGAAAGGAAAGCAGCTAAGGAAGCAAGGGCAAACACACCCTACAAATCTTAACCAAATGGTAGGAATTGTGCTAATTTTGTTCTCGGCGATGTTATCAGTGAGTGGTAACTTATTACAGTGTCACTCTGGAAAATAAAGGTCACCTCAGAAAAGAGAATCATGCCAACTCCGTGGAATTGGGAAATTGGTCACAAAGGCTCTTTTTCTTGAGAAAATCCCCCTGAAGCACACTGACATATTTAAAGCAGTGAGGTGACAGCCTGTGATAGAAGCAATCCAAGCAGACAGTAAATCCACAGTAATTGCAAAGCATTTGTATGCTGCAGCGTGGTGCAGGGTTCCCAGAGTAGTTTACTGTCTCTCTTCAATCAGTTACACACAGACCTGGAGCAGCTGGCTCAAGCTGGCTCTGAGCTGCTGTACACCAGCAACTGCTCTGTTCTGCCAGCTTTGACAGGGTAAAAAACTTCCTCCCCTTTTGGCATGACCTTCCTCCTTTTCTGTACACTCTTAATCCCTCTTGTTCTCCATCTCTGGGCACAGACAGAGAGTCCTTTGGCAATGTCAGCAAAAGGAAAAACATTTTAAGTGTAAAAGGTCAATCAGAGATAAGTATTATCTTGGAAAACATCACCCTAAATGATTAAAAGTTTAGTGTAATAACTGGAGAAGGGATCTGAGAACAGAAAAATAAGCTTACATGTAGACAGTACTGCCAATGCTACTTAAAATATATCAAGGTCAGAAAATGGCACTGCTTGGCTAAGAGCCTTGCAGCACACCTCCCACCCCAGGAAAAGTGCAGCAGGAGTTACACACCCCTCTGGTGCCTGGTCACCAGCAAGCCACAGCCAACACAGCGTGGGCAATAGCTGGGCCATCCAGCTCCAAGGCTTTTGTGGGAGTGGTGAGAAATGCAGTGGTGCAGACTTGATTTAACTGTACCTTATTTGCATGTGGGAGGAACAACAGGAACCCTGTGGAAGCACACAGAGGTGGAGAAGGAGAGCAAGGACAGCTGGCAAGACAGCCTCAAGAAAAAGCTGAAAGAGCACTTCTGGTGTGTGAAAGTCTTGGAAGCATTCATCTTGTGCTGCTGGACACCCAAAGAATTCAGGGAAACAGGACTTTGTAGGCAATCTTTGTTTAGTTTGTGAGAAAACAAATGCATCACTTTGCATGTAAACCATTGTTCCTCCAGTAAACCTCGTTGGATTAACCTTTTACTAATGGAAGCAACCTTCAGAAGACTTGACTTTTACTAATTGAGTAAAAATTCCTCAATTAGGAATTTTTGAGTGAGAACATTTCTGTTGTTGCCATTGGTCAAGACTCTTTATTTCTGCTGAAATTTAACTTTATTTTCTCCATAGTTGCACTATATATCAGTTCCATGATTCAGTTCAAGGCATCTAGCTTTGGTTTCTCTGAGTACTATCTTGGACTGTATCCCACAGAAAATCTGTGTAGTAACATATTTTTAGAGCATTAATCCACAGGACCCTGAGAGAGAAGATGCATGAACTCAGCACCTAACACACGAACATTTCTAAAACTTTCTAAACATTGAAAACATCAACTTGTTCATAGTTTATTTCCAACTGATTTAGACTGTACCTTCTCAGAGGTCTGAGGGAAATCTGCCTTTCTGTTAGGTATGAAAATCCAAATAAAAACTGAATTAGAATGTAGGCTATAATATAGAAAATCCATATTAAATAAATAGGTAACCAAGCCAAGTCCTGCCTAAGTTACTGTATAACTCATCAAACAGTTTGAATCTTCTGTGAACTGCATTTAAGCCACAAACCAGTTCTGCCAGCAGGGAAGTATAATGAACAAGAACCGGTAGAGCAAAAGATTGAGTAGCATACTAATTAGAGAAGAATTTCACTCATCTCAGACCCTCATGCACATTCCAGATGAAAAGCCAGCAGCAGCTACAATGCACAAAGCCACTGCAGTGTGTGAAACTGATACACAGACCAAGCAAGCGAATTTGAGGCAGATACTCAGCCTCCCCCAAATCCTGATGCGGGACCCAGCACCCAGAGACACAATGTGACTTTCAGCCCGAGGCTGCAGGCTCTGCTTCTTAGCCTAGGGAGGGGTTTACAAAGAGGAGAGGGACTGAGACCTGGTGCTTGTTCCCTGCACAGCACCCAGTGTCTGTGTGTCAGAACGGGGTAGGGAGCCTCAGTGTGTGGCATTATGCAAAAAATGCACTTTGGGCTCTTTTGTTACTTACTGCCATATCTTAGGAAGGAGCTGCAGGGTCAACAGTGGAAATTGGAGTCAAACATCAGAAGCAAGCCAGGAGAAGCAATCTAAGAGGGGTAAGACAAATCCCAAGTAGTAACTGCTGGGACAAAACTGGATGGGTAGATAGCCCTCAGAAGAAAATCCGTGGCAGGCTTCTTTCATCCAAACAATGCTTCTATTGCTTGACTGTGTAAGAGGGAAAAATATTGTGTTTAATCTCCTCCTCCCTGTTGTCGTTTTGGGCCCCATTGAAGATAGTGATGGGGACTATCCAGCAGCAGGTTTTGTCCACTTCCAGCTACTGTAATAAAGAATCCTATTTATATCCCCTGAGAGCCAAGGTTTCTCCCTCTATCACACAGATGGGTGCTAACATGTAGCTTTGCAAGAACAGCAGTATGATAATTAAAGGAAGAAACATCCCTGCTATGTATTGCCATGTTGGTTATTTTGTCTCACCCTGTTTTTTGCAGCACAGAAGCATTTGGTCTATTGCAAGCAAATTCTTGGAATTTATAAATTCTGAAAATACATTGAGATAAAGGTATCAAACACATCCCTTAGTTTTACTGAAGGATTACTGCTTAGAGGGAGTATTTGCTCCCACTAATCAGTTTTGTTAGGTAAGTCTTGCAGAACAGCACTCATTTAACAGAGACTGATTGTTTTTAGAAGTTGGAATATTCTTCATTATCATCACAACAGGTTAATGAAATGTGTCTCACTATCCAATCCATTTCAGGCATTTAGATACCATTAACAACAGTGCTTTAGCTTTGATTTGTATTATCTATAGGTGAAAACAAACTTCCATAAGGTCATGTTAGCAGAAAGGAGAGAGAAAGAAAGCTATGCTCGAGAAAATGGTCTACTTTTCTATTTCATCTTTTATTCTGAAGTGACAATCAACAGCCACGTTAAAAAAAATAATTAAAAGATGTGGTCATTTGAGACACTTTAGTGGGGTTTAGTGGGAAGATGCTCTAGGATTTCCTTGCAGCCTTCCCTCCTCCAGGGTGAACAACCCCACCTCCCTCTGTCTGTGTCCATAGGAGAGGGGCTTTGTTTGAAGAGTCATGTACTGCTAAGGTGCTGGATACATTAAATATTAACCACTGTCCCTCTGTGAATGCTTACCTAAACAGTAAAGCAAAATGTTTTGGTTCTCTGCTTAACAAATCAACACAGGTAGAACATATGGCTGATAAAACATGTTGTGAAAATAAAGGCCTAATTATAACTTCCAGCTCTGGAAGAAAATATACCAGTCTCAATATTGCAGTACTGCCTTAACTTTGTTTTTTTCCCTTGTTGTAAAAACCAAGCTGTCAGGTATTTCATATTACTCCTAAAAAGGCATATGGTACATGCACAGGAGTTTCAGCATGCTTCTTAATAATTTATGATGACTTAAAACAGAAAGACTTCAAAGCTGTTGCTGCATTTGCAGACTCCTCTTAAGTTTTCCTCCCTTGTTTTCCTCCATTCTGTTCTGCATTCCACAGACTCCCTTGGATGTTTCTGGGATAAAATGTTATTATTATATGACTGTGAAAAGGATATAAACGTTGCTTGTATTCCACTTCAACTTGCTGTTTTATCCTGAATCTAAAAAAATAACATTCTATTCATACTTACAATTTTTAAAACTTATTTTTACCCCCAGAGATCTAATGTTGTCTAATTTTGGAACTTAGTACTTCAAACAATCTTTATAGTGTCTATCTGTGCAAGGCTTTATGCACTGCAAATGGCTGTACCTTTCCATACTGAAATGTGCCATGTGTTTATATTCCAGCAGAGATAAACCAAGCATAATTGCACAGATGAGGGGTCTGAAACTTCAGAACCTCCAGAATCTTCATTTGTGCTTTGTCACAGATTTATATTAATGGTTTTGAACACCCTTTTAATAGGTTGTAGTCTCTTAAAAGGAAATTCATGTTCTTTACCAGAATAAGAGCATCTATATTTTACTGAGCTATCATTGTTGGGGAAAGAAAAGTTTTCCCATGTTCAGGCATTATTTTTGTCTTGGGTCTGGTGAGTCAAATTGCCATTTTGGTTTACAAGCTTGGCAGACAGTCAGAAGGAGGGCATAGGTCTACAGAAATTAAAACCAGCAAGAGGATGTTAAACTCCATCTATTTCTAGTGAGGCTGTGTCAATACTAAGCACTGCAGAAATAGGAAAAAAACTCTGAACCAACTCCAGCACTTGAGCAATGCAGGTTCTGGGGCAGTGTATGTACCACATGGAGTAAGCAACTCACCTTTCTGCCCACATCTAAAACCACTTTGGTATTTCAGTGTGTGCAGGGTGAGGTATGTGGAGAGGTGAAGGATTACACGTAATCCCTTCTTTGAGTGTTGATGTTTTCCCATCACACACTCTTAATTTGCCTATCTGTAGGTGAGAGATAACAGCACCCGATTTGCAAAGATGTTTTGGGAAAGAATTAATATGCATAGAGTGCTCTGAAGATAAAAAGAGTTACCCTGCATTTGTCTAAGATAACAAAAGCCTGTGAAAGACATGGTGGCTTCACAGAGGCATTTTCTTTTTCAGTAGTGTAAGAATTTGAAATTGTTGGTATTTGTATTGAGTGCATTTATATAAGTTCTAATGTTATGGTTTGCAAGGCTGAAGTTGAATCACAAACTGAAGTTGAATCACAAAAATGTGAGCCCAAAAAATATTGGGCTCACATCCTCTACATCCAGAATTTGCTCTTCAAGGAAGCTCTGCATTCAGTGTCACTTTCCATAACATGTTTCCAATCTGAGTAAGTAGCTTCAGTTTTAATACTTCAACCAATATGACAGCATTGAATAGCAAAAATCAATTTCCTTGAGAGACATAATCAATGCTTAAAAATATGAAAACCCGCCATACATAGGAAATCCTATGAATTAATTTAAATGGATACAACTGTCTCACTATTTATTTCCAAAGTTTCCTGATAACTCAGTTAAGGGATATGAAAGTCCTTTCCCCCCCTCATATGGAGCTTTCTCACAAATAATATTTTCTCAATCATAAATTTTTATTACAATAAATAAACTTCTTTTTTTCTCTAAAAGCAGCCAAGAAATCATATTCCTGAAGTTGGATACATCCACTATGATACAAGAGAATATATAAATAATAATGAAGGATATATGTATTTTCTAATATATCAGTCTAGTCAAGAAGGAAACAAGAAAATCCTTCTTGCAAAGGTCAATATTTTTTACTGGGTTATTAAGATTCTGCTGAGTTGACAACTATAGCACTGAGCCTTATTTTTGTGCAAAGTTAAGACTTTCTTCTTCCATCCAGGCAATCACTCAAACCTTCTACTGAGAAGAAAGCAGTTGTGCCTGTGCCTTTACCACAAACAAATAGATGAGAACTGGCTTTATTCCAAATAATTTCTCCCAGGATACTCACAATTATGACTATTTTAGCTCCATCTTTCCCCTCTATCTTGTTCTATATATAAAATCTTCTATGTTTGTCATTCATAGGCTGCTAGAAGATGTGGCTGTCAGGCCCTCTTCATAATTAGTACCTCTGTTCTTATTATTGGTTGAATGAAAACTAGGTTTCAACATTGCTCAAAATTATGCAGTACTTCTTTTCCTGAATACCTCACTTACAGTGCCCTGTCAGTGTTTTATAGTGTTAGGAGAGTCAAACCACAGCTCCTGCTGCCTTTAGGTACAACTGGAAGTGCTCTGCATTTCTTTCTGCATAACTACAGGATTTATTAAGGGAGGTATCCTGAGACCAAGACTTGTGACAGTCACTGTGAACTTCAGCTTCAGGATCTTTTCCATTAAAATCTGGTGTATATATAGCAGAAAACCAACAGTTCAATGGTCAGAATTTACCTTCTGCTCCAGAATATGGAGTAATGGTTTTCCCAAGGCAGAAATTACATAGACATTTTCTTTGGAAACAAGTTATATTTTTTGAGGGTTTTTTCAGTTTGTTGGTTTTTTCCCCAGTTTATTTCAGTGACCTTACTCATACCATTGCCTCTCAGAGCCCTGCACAAGACCAGCTGAAGGGATGACACGGAGGAAGGGGAAGGAGCAATATGGGTTAGGAGATTCTCAAACCATCTTTGAAATCAGAACATTCTCACAAGGGGTAGCCCTCTGTGAAACTGCTTTCAAAACATGCTGAAGAAGAGAAGTCTGCTTTCCCCTTCTTTTTTCAATTCACAGAAACTCTTAATTCAAAACTGAAAAAGAGGAGTATCCAGAGTACTAATTCTAGCAGTCTAAAAAAAAATTCTAGCAGTCACGCTTCTGCTGAATGATTGTGGAACACTGTTGCCCAAGGCATTTCTGCAATGAGCAGAGATAATGTGGGAGAACAACCCCTGGTGAGAAAAAGGAAGCAGAGACAAATGGGAAGAACCTAGACAAGTAGGGTTGTCTCTCGGGAGACAATGTTTGGTAACACAAATTTGTGTTACTGTCCAAAGCACCTCTCCAGCCAGCCAAAAACCAACCCAGCTGTCCTACAGTTCCTGTTGAGTCAAACACCACAGCAGGCTTGGAAATGCAATCCTTCCTCCACAATCTTCCTGACCCACTTGTAAAAGCTGGACATTTTCTACCCCTCAGGGACCCTGTGAACAGCAAGGTTCACTGGAGGAGCTGCAGCAGCCACCTTCCTGCCAGGGCTGAGCTCCTAAATCAGTGCAGGGTGATTTTTACCTCTTTGCTTTCAGAGCATGGCTCTTCTGCAAGGGAAAAGGATGTTTCTTAGTGTAAAAAAGCAGGTATGGTACAGCATTCCCAAGCCAAATTTATGTTGACTTCAGCTCTTTCGTTTCCACATTCCCTGAGGATGGAGATTTTCATCTTACAGAGCGTTCTTGTGCTGAAAGTTTATGCATATGTTGCAGCATTTCAGAGATCATTCAAATATGCTGGAAACACTAAATGGGGAAACCACATTTGCTGGAAACACTAAATGGGGAAACCACGTTTTAGTATCTGCCTCAAACTCAGAAAACAGAGGAAGCATCTTGGCTTTAATTCTGGTTCCCTTTCCCTTTAATGTTGATTTCCCTTCTTAATTTCCTCTTTGATACCTTTTAAACTTGCAATCATTGACCTCTAAGCACTAAATAATTGTGAAAGTTGAAGCCAAGTTGAAGCACTGCAAACCGTTTTAAATAGAAGTAGACCAGACAGAATGGTGTTAAATGAACAAAAATGGCCAGTTTATTCACTGGAACAGTTATGCATTACACTGTAATTTTAATTGGAACATAAAGATGTAAGAATCAGTATATCGGCTTCTTTTCATTATTTTCTTCAGCACTAAAGTGTTTTTCCCAACCATTTGACTGCATGATCATATTACACATGTACAAGCACAGACTTTATGAATCCCTCACAAGGTATTAATCTAGGATTGTCTACAAGGACAAGGAAAAGTTAACATGAGAATTACTTCAATTTTAAAAATAAATGATGCATTTTTGGAAACAATAATTATTTAACTTTTTTTTGCTTTTAGCATAAAGTAGCAACAAGAAGAGTTTCCAATATTCAGTCTTTAGCAAAGGAACATATATACTTTTATATTCTTCACCACCTAGAAACACTTCATCATTTAACCCCAAGAAGGCAGGACAACATAATGTCAATTCAACATAGGAGTAGCTGAATTATTACAGCAGTAAACATACAGTATACAAATTTGTGTTTGTCACAAACTCCACCAATGCTAAAATTCTTTTGAAAGGAACACAGCAATCAGTATGGTTCATTAAATACAGAACATCATGCAAATGGAAACATTCAATAGGTTACAAAAGTCACAAAACATCAGTTTTCTTTTTTTTTTTAATTGTTTACAAAGGATTGAGTTAATTAACCCTTTAACAGTCAAACCACAGGGCTGAGAATCAATAGGGCAATAAGTAATAAAATGGACTTAATTTAACCACTGGCATAGCACACATAGCCATATCTGTGAACAGGAGAAATAATAATAAAATAAGCTAGATTACTCTTCTTTCTTGTCCATAGCTGATAAGCTAGCAAGCCAGTCTACTTGAAATTTTTATCAAACGCTTGCCTTTATTGATTTTCCAAAATATTTTTGAAATCAAGCAACCACATATTCAATAAAAACTCAGATTACTAACACTGAGAAAAAACATACTCTCTTATCCATCCTTTTACAGCAAATCATGATAATCAAAACAAATAGCTTTGTAGAAATACACTTTTGAAATACAAGCCTCTATCACCCAGAGTCTGCCCACACATTAACTCCAGTAATGAAATATTGGATTTTTCCTTTACCTTTTGTCACTTTGTCACTTGGTTGCCATTACATTTCACGAAGGGGATTTTCGAGAACTCCACAGGAAACAGATTAAAAACCAATAAGGATTTAAGCTGTGCACCTCCAAATGAAAGATACAGACTCTCTGTGATAGTTCTCTTGCCCTTCTAGCATGAGGAATATGCATATCACACAAGAAACAAGGATTTTCTAGCTTAGTTATGGATATGGAGAAGCTACACAATGTTAACGATGTCATGCACACATTTTCCATTGCATATTTTGATGTATTTGTGCCTGAAGGCAAAAGGCAATTGCTTTTTTATTTCTTTTCCACAGGATGCTTAATTGGACTAAAAAGAAAACCCTTAATGGTTAAAAAACGTCTGAATAGTATCTATCCCTTTCAGACTCACCGCACACACAGCAAAGGAAAACTGGAGAAGAAATGATGACTGGAATTTTTAAAGAGGTAACTATAGCAATTATCATACTTCAAAGGTAAAACATCAGTCCCTGCCATTCTCAAAGGAAGATTTCCAAGGAACAAAAGAAAGAAATTTACCGTAACCTCAGTGGATATGCATCTTCTGCCAAAGAAAGGAACAGACCTCAGAAAGGCTGATGTAATCTATACCTTATGATGATGATGATCAATCCAGCTATAAGTGGAGCTGGCAGCACAGGTACTGACTTTGGCATTGCAGGATGAATGATAAAGTTGGTACCAAAATTAGGGCCTGGGCGCCGGGTGTCGTTCCCAGCGGGATAAGGACTGGGGCAGATTTTACTAACAGCTTACTTAAGTATTTCCAACATAATTATGGTGAGCAGCCTTCATAGGTGAGGTCATATTTCATAAGTGAGGTTATATTTCATAACATAATCTCCTTTATGTACACACATTAATATGGTAAATGGCTTAAACAACTTCGTCATTGTTTTAAAATAAAAAACAAACAAAATCCACTTGGCATTAAAACTCGCAGCGTTAATTACAGTTTCATTCTACAAACTCTGCTGTATAGCTATGATTACATTAATTTACTGTGAAAAATGTGGATAGAGAAAGCACAGAGATGCCAACCTGTCAATCAGATCAATCAGAAAGAATATCGCTATTGCCTCCATTTAGAAGGCAGAAAATTCTATAGAATTAGCATGAAAAACAGTTATGTCCTCTTTCTGTAAAACCTCCATATATGTTCTGACTGATAGAAAATATATTTTCCATATTATTACTTTTTACAATTTATTTTTCATCTTTTTCTCCCTTTATATTTTTTTTTCTATTTCTTTCCTTTTCTTCTTTTCCTCACACATTTCCTATAAACTGGATTTCCACAAGCAAATCATTTCACTGAACAAGGAATAATTTTTCACTACATCAGAAAATAAAACTCAAACGAAAATGCTCCTGTTTTGACCTAAATGACCCTATTTTGAGTAGGCTATTTCAAATCCAAAGAAATTTCAAGGCCATCATAGAGAACACAAGCTGTATTTCAGACACAAAAGTCAGAGCAGGATTTGAATTGCTTCCTTACTGAGTAGAACACATAGTAGTGTTCCTAATTATACTCAGCCATTACAAATATATGTATCATTTTTTCTTAATCCTAAAAGTCAGAATAGATATCAACACAACATAAACTAATTTTAAATGGGCAAAATGTAATATTTTGCAACCCTTAAAAAACCCCAGGCTTTTGTTTCGGCTTTTGTCTGCATGTAAGTATTTCCTACAAAATCTCACACAAAGTTTTTACATTATCAATCAATATATAACAAAGAAGAGGTTTTCATCTTAAGTTCAAGGTATGTATTTTATTTTATTTTATACTGGTTAACTGACAAAAGTTGTCCCAGGGACCTACAGAGTTTTGTCACTTACAATGCAATAACTACAACCATTTGTACATCGAAGTTGGTTTGTTTCTCGTTGTCTCACGTTTCCAACAATTACATTTTATTACATATAAAAAAATGTAAATTGAAAACTTAGAAATTAAAAATTTAAAACTTAAGAGAATAAAAAAATTTATTTCTACAAAACAGGGCCAAAACTTCTATACCACTGAATGTTCTTTCATTACTCTTGATCCAGATGGACATGCATATGTTTCTAAACAGCCTTGATACACCTTTTTTCCCAATAAATTTGTATCTATATAGAAAGGAAATGTATTTCACTGAACTACTGCTTAACTAAAGTTTAGGAAAATGCCTTTGATTTGGATACAAAAACAGGAAAAACTATTCCAAGTGCAGTCAGTAACTGTAACTGTATTCAAAGTGCTATGCAAACTCCTTCTCTTATTAACAATATACAGTAGCTGTCTTGGTTGGATATTCAGATATTCATACACCAGTTGGACAAGGTCAGGAATCTGGAGATGCTTTTTGAAAGCTGAATTTGCCTCAGACAAAATACTGTGGGGTTTTTCTAAAAAATCAAAACAGCAGCTAAATGCAGTGCCAGACATCATGATGGAGCTGGTCAAGGTTTCACTTGACCTTTCTGTGACAAGACAACAGGCAGTTTAATTATGATACTGAATAGTTGATGTAAAGGTGTATGAGAAGAATCACGTGAGCCCCATGGAAACCAAAGTCAAAACACTGCCGAGTGTTATCTGTTTGATCTGATCAGTTTGGGTATCAGTTTGTTCCTATTTTCTCTGTCTCTGAGTGTTTTGTTACAATAGCTCAGCTGCTTTGCCAAGGTTACACGACAGACATTATTGATGACATAAAATATTTCTATTTACAGCACCTTTGTTCTTGGTACTATGGTAATAATGATTTGTTAGGCACACTGAGTGGTCACCGATTCTTTCCTCTGCTGATGTTTTCTGTATTGTAACATTTGGTAAGCACTGTTACTAAAAAAAACTACTAAAAAAAAAACTTCATTTTCTCAGATTCAGGCAAAATTTGAAAGAATTGTTCCAGCCACACCTGCAGCATTTGCTTTTTCCCCAGCTGCTCCGTACCTCAGGCTGTACTGTGTTTCCCATTTATCAGTCACACATGTGCTGCAGAGAAGGAATAAAGACATGTGGAAATACCTAAGCCTCTCTTCTGTAAATAAATTAAGGCCACCTAACAAAACAAGGAGCCTGCTAGTTACCAACAAGTAGGCAGCACTGCAGACTTGTTTCTCTAGCTGACAACCAGACGGGAAACCCACAGACGCTGAACCACAACCCTCTGCTTAGCCACTTGCCTTGCTGCCAGGTACCGTGCAAAATAAACTCCCCTATCCTTGATTTTGTTCTGAAACTCACTGCTTTTAAGAAAAAAAAAAAAAACAGGCTTACTCAGCTTTTACAGGAAAGAATCTTTAACTAGGAACACTGTGCACTGTTGCGATAGAGTCTGCGTAGTGTTGATCACCTGAGTATTTGTCATAAACTGACATGAGCTAAGGTTCTGTGTCTGTTGATTTTTGGCAAGGAAAAAATGCACTACAGTAAAGTCCTGCTGACTTTGATCCACACCATCAACCCTACCTGCTTGAGTTCTTTCACCACAGAATACTTCACACGAAATGCACACGGCTTCCCCACTCAAACTAGCCTTTCCTGGTAAGGCCTCGAGCTAGGATCCTGAATATGGGAGTGGGAAGAAAGAATGTTTTTAATTAGCACACAGCATTTTACTTGTTTTAGATTTTCTTCCTCAGATACCAAATAGAAAGTAATCCCAAAAAACAGCACCAATTCATGATGCGAGAAGTATAATTACAATGCAAGCAAACAACTGAAAACAAATCAGTACATTATCCTTTCATCTCCTTCTTAGGCTTAATAATTATCTTTCAGTGAAGAGCTAGAACAAAACCAGAAGCTAGTGTGATAGGAATTAAAAAAACAAGTGCATAAACAATCAGTGCAGCAGCAAAATATACAGTAATTGTTAACATTCCAATTCAACCAATTTCCAACAATTTTGTGCAACAAAAATTTGCCATATGCTGGCCAATGCAACAAGCCTCTTTTTAATATTATCACAGTCATTCTTCACTGAAGCTATTTCTGCTTGGATTTAAAAAATAAAATTAGTTACGTACAACTCTCAGAAAAAAAAAAAAGAGACTATTTTATAAACACAAAATTCTGGTGCAAATAAAGTAAGAAATAAATATCACACCCTTGAAGACAAAAGGAAATTTGAACTGGTTCCTATGGCTGAACTTAAAGGATGTGAGGGTAGGATTTTTGTAACATCTTTTTTTAACATTGGCTTAAGTCTCTCATCATTTCAGAGGTAAAGCCAAGCAGCCGGGAGGAACATTTTTGTGGAGATGTTAAATTTCACTACACTTCAGTTGTGATAGCACAGTTTGAGTACAATCAGAGGAACCATAAAAAGTCTTCTTGAGAGGTTGGGCTCTGTGCTTTGTGTTCTTCTTCTCAACCTTCCCTCAGTTGCCAGAGCAGGGGATATGAATCCAGACTTGCCAATGCAGCAACAGGGCAGGATTGTCCTCCTGCTTGCTGGGAACAACCCCAACCTTTGTTGCATGAGCTCCACTCTGTTTGCATTTTCTCTTACGTTGCATATGAAGATTAGGGGTAAGGAGGAGGCTTAGAGAGACAGTTGAGAGGGGCACACTGAGAGCTGGAATGTGGCTGCTCTTCTGGAAGAGCATTAGGACTGAAAATTAAACAGAAAAGAGAAAAAGTGCTTAAAATACAAGGCAAACTTTTTACAAGCATGTAAATAGTACAGAGGGCTGGAAATGAACTTTAAAAGGGGGTGAAGCCTCATCTCTAAATCCATATCCTCAGACACACAGAACACATAAAGTAAACTCAGTGCACAGCAAGGCAGTGACACCTGGATGCATTTGTGAGGTGGCCCAGATATCCCACTTCACAGCTCCTGTGCACAATTGCTGTTGGCATGCTGGGATGACAAAGACTGTGTGGAGAAAAAATGCATCTGTGAAATGGGAGAGCAAATTTGAAGGACAAGATGCAGGTGCCATTTTTGCATGATTTTCTATATGCAGCTGATTCACTGGTTGAAATGAAGGACAGTGCCAGGCTGGAAATCAGGTTTCATAGCTTTGTGAAAATGTGATGTCTTACTGAATTTGACCTATTTACTAGTGAATTTATACAAATGCAGTGCAGCCTTCTTCATCAGGCCCCTTAACCATTACATATTTTGTAATTTACACACCTGAAGTGGAGGAATTTCTTGTGTTTTGCTTTCTTTGGGGTTTTGTGCTGTTTGAATCCTTTTCATTCTGTCATGTATTTCTGTCATTTGACTTTTTTTTATGTACAATTTGTCTGATAACAGCATTCACCTGTTAATTCAGCTGTCTAGAGGGCATTTATAGCATTCACTGGCACATAGTGCAGAGAGGCCTGAACCAGCTTACAGGGGATGGAGTATCAGCAAAGAAAAGGGGCAGCTAACACAAACACAGCCCACTTCTTGGTGCAGAGCTGTAGAAAAACAAGATACCGAAACAAAATGCAAGAAAATGTCGTTTACAAAGAGAAGGAAAAAAAAAGGGGAAAGATATCACAAAAATAAAGTTCTTTAATGTGTCTGGCAAGAGTTTTTTTCCCCTAATGCTTCAAATATTCTACAGTGTTGAAGTTATTCCAAGCTCAACAGTGTGATGTATGATAAATTACCATCATTGATGTCTCTGTCTTCAAGAGAATTTGCCTTTTCTGTTTTCCTTCTTTAGAAACCCTGCTTTTACATATTATCTCTGCAGCACAGACTATTTGAGTCCTGGCTGAAGGAATGCAATTAGACTATTGCTGGAAATGAATCAATTTGAAATGTCAGAGGTGTTTGGAAAACTGCTACTGGAAATGCCAGTGGTACTGAAAATGTCTTCAGTTTCCACACGCAGCATTTACTTAGGTAAACAAAGAGATGACATTGTGTTTGACTGAAGAAAGAAAGAAGTGTGCACCACCACCATTAATTTGATGGCAACGTCCACATTTTCAAATCAGAGCAATTTGAGAGGCTTTGACCACAAATACACAGGTATTACAGTTCAGCAGGAGCTACAGTCCTTGCACCTCTGGGCTTATTTGAAGATCATAGAATTGCATGTCTTAAGTTAGATTCTCTTTCCCATTAATGCTCCTGAAGATTAGTTTCCTGATTGCAAAATGGGTGGTGAGAGGGGGTTACAGAAGCTCAGGACCTCACAAGCTTTGTTTTATGCCCAGCTGTCTAATAGTTCAGTCCCAAAGTGTGTAGTGTTATGGAATGTGACCCCTCAGAAGAAGTAATTCTTTCCATGGCTATATCCATCCTTTCCTTCTGTCATATTCTGCCACATGCAGATACAGCATCCACAGAGAGACCTTATTGAGATCTTTATCTGCTCCACATTAATGAGACTGTCAGGAGTGACTGCAGATTGACCCAAAAGCTCTGTATTTACTCTCAAACTTATCCACTCATCAAGAGCCAGCTCCTGGCTTCAGCACCTCCTAAGTTTTCAAGATAGGCTTAGGAGAAGCACTAATCTTAATTCCTTCAGAGATAGAAAACTGAATTAGAATCTTAAAATCACATTTGGGGAAGACAAACAAGGTGGTGATGACACAACCCAGCAAAGACTGGCTTACTCTTCTCCCTTGCTGCCTTGTTTCTTTTTAAACAGGACTCCTATAATTGCCAGAGAGGAACAGAAACTCAACGCACACATTCCTTGCTCGTTAGCAGAGATGTGTTTGTCTTCTGGGACTTCCTTCCTAACTTTAAAAATAAGCAACAAAAGATGCTCATGCTCCAAGGGAGAGGACTGGTGAGGAAATGGCTGTAGTTATAACTAGTTAAGTACAGCCTCAGTGGCCTCAAAGAACCTCTTTGAGACACCTAAGATTCCTCTCTACACTAATATATACAACCATAATAACTTTATGGCATGACCTTCAGTACAGAGCCAGCCATGACTGTAAAAACTGTACTACAGACTATCCCAGGCTATGCTCAGATTAGTAATTCTAAGCACTCTGCTTGGAGTTACATTAATTTTCTTTTCCTGGTAATTCTGCATTGCTTCTTACTTTGAAATACAAGCACACTTTGTGCACAGATGAAATAGAAAAATTTGTCTCGCTATTTCCTTTTCAACCAATAATAAATATTAAGGGCACTAGGAAGAGGAAATTTCAAGGCTATCAGGCACCTTTATAGCAGCATATATACCCATATCAGCTGCAGCTCCAATAGATTTAAATCTTTTTCTAAAACTCTGCTGCCATACCTTCCTCTCTTCAGAAACACAATTCATCCAGTTCATTAATGCAAATTGCTGTAGCAGTACATAAACTAAAAATACATCAGAATCAGCAAGTGACACGTGGCATTCAATGTGCTTTTTATGGCAGTAGAGGTGCTGGTGGCAGCGGGTGCTGGAGCTGAGCTATCAGACACACTGGCAGTCAGAGACAGCAGAGGATGGCAGGGCAGATTAATAACACAAAGCAAGAGAGAGACATGGAAGAACTTGAGGTTTTGACTATAAACAGAGAATAAGGAAGAACATTGTCACATTCACCCAATGGGATATGTGTAGTTTTTAAAACATTTGGTTTTTACAGACTTTTTCTGAACATCTCTTTAAATGTCAGTATCATTTGGGGATGTATTCATTCAATTGATGAATAAAGTCTGTACAATTTTTTTGTGTTAGTATTATTGTCTACCTTTATGCAGCTCTTTTATTTTTTTCCCTGGCACTCAAAATGCTAATCATGTATTTCCAAAATTAACTGGAAAATAGTGTGCAAAGCCCTTCAGTGTTTGTAAGTACTCTGTTCTGGCTTAGAGATGTCATTCATGTGCAACATTGTCTGGCATTGACTGTAACTGTAACAAATCAGCAACGGAAAATATAGACTATGTTTGGTGATATTTTCAGAATGCAAAAGTTCTCCATGTGTTAAATTCATATTTTACCTTTTTAAAAATTTATTTCCTACTTTTTAGAAATAAAAACATTATTTAATATTAAAAGGCAATATTAATTTGAGGTACTGGGGAATTGTGGTTTGGTTTTTTTATTTATAGATAATTTGGGCCTAGAGTTTTGGCCTCTGATAATGAAAATGAGGTTTTCACGGCATTCACCAGAAACCTGAATACAATCCAAACACAACTCTCAGCTTTTTAATATTAATATTAATATTGGATAATGGCAATATTTTAGTCTTGTCCAATATAGTCTATCAGACAGCTAGCTACAGGTGCTGGGAAGGGGGAACAGCATCCAGTAATTTTCAGAGCAGGCCTGGATTTGGTTGCTTGTCCCATATCCCTAGAAACTGAGGTGATGCATGGAAGGCAGAGTGAGACTTTTGTGCACTGTTGCATCAGTTTACTTTAAAAAAAAATCTCTTAAGGAAAGTTCTCACAGATCTTCCAGTCAAGTTTCAGTTGAAACATGCAGATTCAAACAAAGAGACCAATGTAAAGCTAAAATGAATTGACTAGATCTGCCCTGGATTCTCATTTGGCTTGAAACTGCATTGCTTATCTAGTGGGATTTACCAAAGCCTATGCACTGGAATCACAATTACTAAAATGCCAGAGTTACACAGGTTCCACTTAAAAACCATAATGCAGATCATGAATGAGGGAAAGCTTTCTGTGAATCTACCTGTGCTATGGTCAGGTATATTAACAGGTTTGACACTGCAGGATGTGGAAAACATTTGTGTGAAGCACAAGCCTTAACCAGCTCTTGTTTAGTCCTGGGTGAAATGCCACTGAGAGGTCACATTACTGCAAGAATTGTCTTGGAGACTTTAAAAAACAAGCTCAGCTCTCTCTTCAAATGGGTGACTTCAGGGACAGTCACAGGACAAGGCTTCCTTCTCTGCTGCATTTAGAAAATCCAAACTTCAGCAAGTCTAATTGGTCCTTAAATGCCCTCAAATTTTACTCCAGATTCCAATTACTTAATTTGAGCAACTCAACAATTTATGTCATCATGCTGACTTGCATTAAATCTATTGTTATGCTTCACTGCTTTACAGAGCTGGGCAGGTAATGTGGCTGAGGCAAGCAAGGCAGCAGTGTGAATAAATCAAAATCAGGGTTGTTTTGACTTCACCAGACAAGCACAAATCTAGTGGTAAAAAAAACCAGCCACCTGAAAGTCAATTTTTCAGCTAAGTGTGTAAGGTGTGTGTTGTTTGTAGGATGACTAACTTGAAGTTTTTTAAGTATTAACCATATTTTAAATTATCAGAAGGTAATGTTTGCAGATAATTGTACACCTGTAGCAAATCAGATAGGTTTTCCATTCTGAGAAGATATTTTAAAATTACAGAAGCAATTGTTGGTTAGCATTTAGAGAGGGATGGTAGTTGAGCATATTCTCCACTAGGACAGTAGCTCTGCAAGGAACAGAATAGCCTTTAATTTAATTCAAGAGGGTTAAAATAAGACTTGTTGACATTAACCTTCCATGTTTCCAAAGCACCTACTGCTAATCTCAAATTGCTCTAACATCTAAAATACAGCAGCATCACTTTACTGGCATATAAAGGATTTTTAATATTAACTTGTAATTTTTTTTTCAGTGAGCTGTAGAACTCCAAACTGCAAATCAGTAAATGATACTTTCCAGTTACAATGAGTTTACACCAACTTCTCAGCAAAATTTTCATATTGCTCTTACACAGTAAATATAATAGTACTTCCACTTTGTAAGCAATAAAAGAGAGGCACTAACTTGGTCACTACAGTTCAGGCAAAGGCCTAAAAATAATGTAAATTATTTCAAATGAGACCATAGACATAAGTGAATATTTGCACTGATTGTACCATGAACAGATAAAATTATTGTAATGTCCTTTCCTTTTGCTTTGCTCAGGTTTGGGGTTGTGCCTTGATTAACTCAGCCATCCCAGAAGCACAATGTGGCTTTTGCACCACCTATGAGCAAGGACACCAGGAGTTTACTTTTAAAAACAAGATTAAAGACTAATTGCCTTGGGTCTGAGTTTCCAAGTCAGGGAGAACTTAGAAGTGCCTACTAAAATCTCACAAATGCCACCTTACAAAAGGAAAGCTTACACCTACCCCTGAAATTAAAAGCCCCCATGTAAGTAAATCTTTCTAGCAACAAAATAAATTCTTTACTATTTTGGCATCATTGAGAAACTGCATAAAAATATCAAAGGAGGGCTGCAAGATCCAGGCTTTGCATTTTTTCCATATTTTTACAGGGAAGCAAGTGCACGAATGCTGTGACTCATGTTGGTACTGTCACTGCAGAGATTACCACTGCTCCTCAAGCTGTTCAAAGTTTGCTGTTAGAGGAAAAGTGAAGAGCTTTTGTCTGAGGAGGAGGAGGGGGTGGCAGGCGTGCATGCAGCTCTGTGCAAAGAGAGGACAGTTAGTGGAGTTTACCTGACAGTCTGGCAATCTGGCCCCCTGGCTAGTTGTGAGCCGTGTGGCGGTATGGAGGCAGCAGGCTGCTGACAATCTACAAGAAACTGATAAATTAGACATATATACAGAGAGATTACAGAGCAAGGGGTTAGTAACAGCAGTACACAGGCTAGGCATCTCAGGGAGAGATTTAGTGAGGAATGTGCTCTTGGTGCCTTATCTGACAGAAACACCTTTTTTCTGGTAGCAGTGACTTTGGCTGTTGCCTTTTTCTCCTTTTCAGAAGAAGCACTGGAAACATTTTTGTTTGTTTTCCCTTAGCACTGACAAATTTTTGTTTGTTTTCCCTTAGCACTGACAAATTTTTGTTCAAGCAGACAGCAGTAACGGGCCGTATTCAGGATCCTGGATTCAGGATCTGGATATTCAGGATCTTGTGCTTCTCATTCTTCTGCTCGTCATTAACTTGTTTTGCTCACATCTAACGTGAAAAGTGTCAATAAAGCTACTCAAAATGTATCCAAAGGACTTATATCCATATAAAAACAATTATGTCATCTCATTACAACATACAAGAAAGAGCTGTAAGAAAGTCTTTTTAATTTCTGAACAATGCTTGCGAGATTGGGGTTTTTTGTAGGAAAAAGGGAGAACTTGATACAGTCAGTTTCACTGTTTTGTTTCAATTATTTTATCAATTCCCTGTCAAAGAAGTTTCCACATTAATCACTTGCAAAGCTGTATTATGGTTCTCTAATTTATTAAATAACAGTAAAGCCAAATAATGATTCATTGCTATGTTTTCCTGTGACATTCAAAATATGAAGACAGCTTTAGAATGGATAATACTTGTGAGGCTTCATGAAAGTAGTTGAACAAGACAACCCTGCTCTCTAAGTCACTAATGTCTACTGAGATTTCCAGACCTCAAGATTTGCTCTTTTTCCCTGCAGCATTCTGGCCTTTCATTCCACTCTCTGTGTGATTCAGATTGTCACACAACAGAGTCACCAGGATCTTTTCAAACATTAGAATCTATGGGTGAAATTCTGACCCTACAAAAAACTACTGGAGGTTACTTTTTGTCTCCAGTAGGATTTGCAGATCTATCATCCTTCCTGACTGCTTCAACCTTATTCTCAACCTATTTGATGGAATGGGGTTATTTTCCCCTAAACCTTAAAAATGAGACAAGGGAATTCCATATATTTGGAAAGAATTTCTTTTTTTTTTCAATTGGTTGCTACTTAAAGCTCAATGCCAGTAATGATTTCTCTTTACAATGTAGATTCAAAACCCCCTTCTTTGTCTCAATCAATGGAAGAACATGCAAGTAATTTGGTGTCACGAGTGTTGAGATGACATCAGGTACTGCAGAGCAACACATCTTCATAGCTCACTCAGCATCATATCCACTATTCCTACATTTCCTTTCCATACCAGCCCACAGGGCCTCTCCTAGTTCCTGTGAAGATCTGTGCTGACCTCCAGTGGGTAACAAGGAAGTCTACCCAAATCACTTGTTTCTTCCTGCTTCAGCAAAGAGGAGAAGGGTTTGGACCTATTTTCTAGTAGATGGGTGAGAAAAATATATGCAGAGTTTGTGCCAGCACCATTGTGTCCAGAAGCAGAAATGGAATAACAAAGAATACTCTGCCACTCTCATTTACCAGGATTGTCACTATAGTCTTTACTGCATCTTTTAGCAGAGGAGTGCAAGAGTTGACAATGTATTTGAGTCATGAATAGAAGGGTTTGTCATTTCAGCACAAAGCTCAACTAAAATAAGAGGTGTCTGAGGAACAGACAGATCAGACTAACTGCAGACAGAAAATGATAGTAAAAAAATTAATTAATGCTTTATTCTAACCAAAATAGTTTGCAGAAGTCCAAAGTAAAGTTATGCCTGACAGGTTATACAAGGTCATCAGTGAGGAAGGAAATACAGAACAGAATGCTGTGTGATGAAAAGGTGCAGACAGGTTTCACTAATACAGAAGAAATTGTTCTGACAGGCTTTTCCAGAACAACACAAATGCCTGATTTATGATCCTGTTCTAATATCTCAAACATGGTGCAAATATGTTATGATGCATCTTGATCTGCTACATTTGGCAGAATGCTTGAATAGTGAGCCAAGTTCTGGAAGGATTATGCTGGGTAATAACCATTTCAGTGTGAGCACATCCCTTGACTTCGTGTGGAACACTATTCTAGCTGGCATCAGCAGAGCTCAGGCAATCTGGCTCACGTTCACATCAGGACCAGATCTAGTGATCCACATGTCTTAAGATGACTGAATCGTCCTCCTACATCTTCCAGGAGTGAAGTTTCTGAGGATTATGCTAGGAAAGAGCTAAGCAGAATGCATATGGCTTACATAGACACATTTCAAATTCAAAGGAGCTTCTTATCTACTTATGTCCAAGTAGCTGTGCAAGAGCTAACTTTATTCCTTCTATATTTAATCCTTTTAAGTATTTTGGAGGATTTATAACACCCTTCTCTAATGTCTTGACAATCATAAAATGAATTCTTTCTACTAAGGAACTCCTGTCTGTATTAAGTATGTTTGTTTCTTTCTGAAATACTCTGCTGAAGGTTGAAAGTCTCAAAAAAATCTTTACTAATTCTAATGTCACATGCCATAAAGACAAGGTAAGAAAGACATGTTCTCTTTTACTAAAAAAAGTAAAAATAAATTTTAAAACCACATTGAAAGAAGCCTGTTACCTGCACTTCTCAAGTATCAGGACCTGTCAGTTAAGCTACAGAGTGAAAGGACAGACTGTCATTTATGTAGAAGGTACTTGGGGTACAGACACAGATTACACTTTTTGGTGTGTCTTCTGACACTACCACCAAGAAAATCATCAATAAAGTTGTTAGATACAGACTATCTTATTTCTCCATCATCTTCACTTGCTGTTAGGAAATAAACCACTTTGGTGCAGGGGATGAGTTGGCTAATGTCAAGTCCTTTTACAATTCCATGAACCTATAACAAAAAAATTAATTTTAGTGCTCATTTCAACCACAGATGGCAACGAGGAGCTATTGTACACAGAAATTCACATGCCAATTTCCACTGAATTCAGGACTTGTGCCTGCAAAGTCTTGTGACGCTATCCAACAACACCTTCCACTGGCTCTATTGGAAATCTGAGGTTTGACTTGTGGTATATGTTAGTCCTGTTTCAAATTTTCAGTTCCTGACATTTTAGCCACTTGCACAATGATGATGTAAAGGGCTCAGAGATTTCCTCTCTCACAGATTAGCCACTGCTGGTTTTCATTTGGAACCTAATGCCTAGTCCTAATCGGGCTAATCAGCTCCTGATGTAAGAGCATTTAAAAAAAAACAGGCTCAGAGAAACTACATCTGCTCACATGAGCACTGAATGTGCTGCTATAAATTATCTGCTGAGAGCAAATCTCACCAAAAAGAGAGTGTTTTCCTGTGCTTCCCTTTGGCTCAGCCACAAAAACAACACATTTCCCTGGTGTCACAAGATGTGCTCTGCCCTCCAGTCTGTGAACTGGGTGACTCTAACCAGCACAGGTCTGCTTTACTGGGTTATTTGTGTCTGAGATGGGCTTGCCTTCTGTTGACATCAGCAATGTCCTCAGTGAAAAATCTACATACAAGCATTTCCAGTCCCACCTGCTCAGGACCCAGCACGCTGCAATGAACATTTCAGCACATTTTGACTCTTAGTAAATTCCTAATCTTTGCACAGTGCTCTCAAACAGCAAGACTACTCAGAATTCCTAGATAAGCATAATAGACTTTTAACTGCTTTTAGTTCAATTAATGATTTTTTTTTTCCTCTTTTATCTGAAAGGTAAAACTGAAAGCCAAACAGCAAACCAGTCAGCAGGTATTGTTACATATTTTCCACTTCTGATACGAAAACATTGGGGGAAAACTGTTCTTGATAAATGGAATCTGTCAATAAATTATTATGGCCAAATGTGAGATTGAGGCTTTTTCAGTCTGTTAAAACAAACCTTTGCTAGCATCCCATTGATCACTTCAGGCCAAGAGAAACTCCTCCTTTCCTAGGTAAAAGTTTTCAGGCTATCTGACTTTGTGTTACACTACCCAATGTCAATTGAACTTGCTCCACCAAGCCTGAGGAATTTGATAACATGTCTACGAAGCTGTTATTGACAATTTACTTGAAAAGAGAAGCTGTCTCCATTAATATGGTCATGAATTGTTTTCATCTCTGAAATATCAATCTAATGGGAAACAATGAAGGGTTAACAGCATGAGTTAAAAGCATTGGGCAAAGAACAGATCAGTAACCTTCTAGTTGTGCAGATGTAAAAATGTGTTAGATCACAGAGCAAGACCTACAAAGACAATAAATCAATCCTCTCTGCTCAAAGGTGAGGAACAAGGAAAATTTCCAAACCAAAAGACAAATGTGAGGTGTCAAGAAGAATGGGGCAGAGGGTACTAAGATGCTTGCATTCCTTGCTGAGATTTGTAGAGATGCTTTCAAGCTGCAATCTGACAGGATGAGAAAAGTCCCCAAACTGTTTATATACAGGGGTGACAAGGACATAAGTTTATACAACTATTTGACAGCTGGCTTCACTTATAATTTATCTTCATTTTTCTAATGAATGCCAAGAAAAGTTTGACCTTCCTCAAGGCCAAGAGGAACTTTAAGAGGCAATAGTTATCACAAAGAACAGCTGGTGAGAGGACAGCTGTGACCTACCTTCAGAAAAAGCCACAAACAATGGCACAGGGCAAAGATTAGAAGAGTCTCTCCCTTTCTCCTGCTTCCAGAGTTAGTTTGAGTCTGTAAATAACACAGTTACCTCTGCCCTACACACAGCCCCAGCAGATCAGTCTGTCATCTGAAAACTGGACACAGCTCCATGTTTCTGCAGGGTGCCCTGGAAGGAGAAGGCTAAGGTGGAGCAGACACTGGGGTTCCATCTGGAGCCTGGCTGGCCTAATTAACCTCAGAGCAGGATTGACTCAGCTTGTCCAGGCCTGTGAGCAAAAGGAGCAGTGTAGGACTGGCCCTTGTGCAGAGCATTCCACCACTCCATGAGGGCCAGCCCCATCCTGGCACAGCTGCACACCAGCAGCCAAGTAAAGTTCACCAGGTGCTGCTTAGCTCCTGCACGTTTTCCAGCACCCACATTATCTGTGATTTCCCACTGTGTGAATTTTACCTCAGTTCCACTAAACTGAATAATGGATCATTGATTGGAGATAGAGAAATGTGTCAACTGACTATCATTTTCAGCTTTCTTCATAGCAAAGGTAATCTACTATGAAATTCCTGTGTCGAGAGTGCAAGTACACAGGTAACTCACATCTTAAGCTTGCTTTTCAGGAAACTTAATAGCTTAGATTACTTTTGATTGGAGGACTTAAAACAATAAATTCTTCCACTACTTATTTCTTAGTCTTCTTAAAAACTATTTGAATAAGAGATGTGAGCACGCTGCTGAACTCTCATTAACTACCAATATCTATACATTGCCCTAAGATCTAAAATCCTCATCTCCTCTCATCTCCCCATGCCCATCTTCTCTTCTTGCAAAGCAGGAATGTCCCACTGTTTCTACAATCACAAGCTCTCCTCCTCCTCCTCTGAGCGCTTTGGGACAAGGTCAGGCAGAGTTAACCTAACAGAGGGCTTGCTTTAAATGCTTCTCAAGAGGAAGAGCAGGTAGGGAGTTTAACTGCTATTTTCTTATGGCATTTAGGGAAATGCTGTCTGTCCTGGTGATTTCCACAACCAGACCCATGGAGCATCACTAACCACTCCAGGCACTGCCTGGCACACAGCACAGACAGCCATGGTTTAGTAGGTCACTGATTCAGGGGCTTTCCAGAACACGTCAGGTTTCTTGGCTATGTCCTAGTGAGTTCTTTCATCTATACAGCAGCTACACTGTATGGAGTGCCTTTCCCCTAATTTCCTTAGTTCTGCGTGACTTCACCTGTATTTTCCTTTTAGACCTGAATTATCCCAAATCTAAAGAGCTGTTCCCCCATCAGTCCACATGTTTCAGTGGCAATGTGCCTGCTAGCTCAAAGTATAGTGATAAAGCCATATCCCAGCCTTGCCTTTTCCTGTAGCTCATATTAAGAATAGCTTTTTAAAAAGAAATAATACCTTGTCATTAACAAAATTAGTGAAATGCATTTCTCTCCAGTTAGAGGCTCAGAACATTAAAAGGTTTCTTGTCAGCTCTGTAGCCTTTTTCACACTTTCTATATCACGACGTGCTTATGTTATTTCTCAAAAGGTTTCTGTGAATGCTTTAAATAATTCCTCATTAAATCTACTGAGAAGCTAAATAATGGGTTAGTAAAACAAAAATGGAAATGGCATAAGCTGAAAAATATATCTTCAGTTCCTTTCTTTTTTATCCAGTTCATAAAAAGCACATTTAGAAAGGTCTGATGATTCATGAAACACTTACTAGAGGACACACATTTTAAACATTTCAAAAGAGGAAAAGAAAGGTCTTAAAATTACATCAACCATCATATTTCAATCTTGTTGCTTACCATGGAAACATAAGTCAAGGATACATTTCAGGTCACAGAATCATCCAGAGCAAAAATACTTGCACTATTATATGGATAAAGAAGGGCCTGACCCAAAGTTTGAAGTAAGTGGGAACAGTAACTTTAGCAGGCTTTGGAAGAAACAACATAAGTTATGATTATAATGTTCTTATGCCCCTAAAAAATGCATAGAGGGAGATACTTACAATCAAGGACACTAGTCTTGTTTCAAGAATTGCTGTGAGCTTCCTCCAAACACCACAACATCCCAAGGAACTGCTCTATTAGAGAGCTAAAATGTCAGCATGTCTAATTTAAACAGAGACTCACTTCCCTTTTGCCTGATTTATGAGGCAAAAAGCACAATATTGAATATTCCTGTGTATTTGATGGCAAAAATCAGCAGGTCATGAAACCACATTAAATCTTGTCATAAAAGAAGACAGAGATGGATGACTTTTGTCACCAACATTGTAAGGATATTTCAATCTCTGTTTCAGTTAATTGATAGGACTGGATTCCAAAGCCCAAAATTTTTAGAGAAAGCAACAGATACCTGGTAAAATGCCTTAAAGATTTGATGTGTCACCTGTATACCTGTTTAGCTAGGAAAAAAATCCAGAAGTCTAAGTAAGACTTCACTGGAGAACTTTAACAAATGATGCTAATGTAAACCATTCCATCCAGCAATGATGTCATAGCTTAGATAGAGAGAAAAATGTCAATAATCTTTTAATGAAAATATACAGCAAAAAGGCATGGATTTCACTGCAATTTTTTTATTATTTTTTAATGTCTTATCAAACAAATTATGGCTTCTATGAAAACCAGATTTTATTTCAGGATTGTTTTCTTTATATAGTGAAAAAACCAAATAAAAAATAACCTAAACTTGTAGAACTGCAGTGAATTCATGCCATAATAGCTAAATCATATTGAAGTAGCTAAATTATATTGATCAGCATGAAATGTATGGGTTTGGTCTCATCAGTGGCAACTGGAAAGCTAAATGCAAGAGAGGAAAAGCACAGAATGAAAAGGTCCTGTTCACAGTGGCACCAAGAGGTAAAAGTACATTTAGCCAGCTGAATTCTTCATCAGTTATAGCCAACCAAAATCCTTGAGGATGCTGTTCCTCAAATTCAAAACGGCCTCCACAGGGACAACACACCATGCTGGAAGTGGCATAAATATGCAATGCTCATTAAGCTGAGCTAATTGAGCATGTCAGATGCAGGACATGGCCCTGAGAGCAGGAAGATATATACATGTATCTGTATATATGCACTGATACTGCCCATCAAACAATGAACACGCATAGACACAAATATGGCATGTTTACAGATCCCACAGAAAACAGGACAATGCAGAACAAAAAAAGAGAACACAGATAATAAGTAAATAATTGCTGAATTATCCCTTTTGTGAAGAGCATCATATTCAGGTTTAAAAAAAAACCCTTACACATGATTTTTTAAAAACTCCATTTTTCATGAAGAGCAGGGACAGATTAAACCAATATTGCATGAGTGTCACAACAACAGCCAGTGGCCTGTCTGATTGCACAAGCTCAGAGACATCTTGTAGGTACAGGATCATCATCAACACAAGTATATTCCCACTAGATAAAAATACAACATACTTTCTTAGAAGAATCATCCATGGATCTCTAATGCAGCAAAGGGCAATTTGTACTCAGACTAAATTTGTGTTACCAGAATAAAGTTGTGCTTTTTTTTTTTTTTAAATAATGGTTCTGAAGAACTTCCGCGCTTTGGATTGCTTAGATGAAGGAAATCAAACTTTCCTGAGGGAACAATTCAGAACAACCAGCCTGACTAGTTAAATATCATATGGCTGCATATCTTATATAATAGTGGTGGCTTGGTTAACCACTTGTCCTGCTTTTCAAGAATAAACTCTTGCACTTAATGTACAGAAAAATCCACATTGTTAAGAGCTCAGTATAAAATTAATCTGACTTAAGATCAGCACAGAAAGGGCTATCTAGATCCTAATCATGTTGATTTTCCTCTTCATCCATCTATAAAATTCATTCACAAAGGAGAAGTAAGAAATATTTAAAACTCTTCACTGTGTGACCTGAGCAATCACAAAGATCTATAAAGCACCCCCTGCAAAATTCATTTCTGAGCTGACAGTGTACCTCAAAGGACTTCCTGCACAACCATTTTTAAAAGAAGCTGTGCTTTCTGTGTTCAGATTTCTGACAGTCTTGCTGCTTCAAAAACAAAGAAAGTGAGAAGTGCATAAAAAAGCAAAGTTGAGATATTGAAGTAATGCCTACAGCAGCAAGGCTTAGAAACTTGTGAGGCACTTACTGACACTGGTACTTCAGCTCAAAAGCAAGGCTGGAACTGTTTTTGGCAAAATATTCCTAAACAAACAAAAAATGTGCACAGCTCAAGACCTTGACTGTAGACCCTTTTCCTCACACAAGGGAAGCAGACACAAACCTGCTATCAAAAATGTATTTCCCTGACCTTTACACAGGCACACCTCTCCAGACAGCCTCTCCTGTGCAGAGAGGTGTCAGCCTGAAAATCTCTGCTTGTTTTCCCAACCCCTGCACCCAAAAGGGGAGGGTAAAGCACCATCTACCCACAACACACCTTTTGAAGAGGATTTCCCATATCTTCACACTACCTAAACAAGATGAAGAAGCAAGGAGCAGCCAAACCAATCTTGCCTCATATGCCAAGTTCCACTTTAAGATTATTTAAAGAAAAATACAGAAGGAACATGAGCTTCTGATTACACAGAGAATAACCTTTTATAGAATATTTTGGAAAGTCACATCCAAAACACTGCACTTTAAAAAAGCTCAAAGTCCAGAAAGAACAAATGAGAGTGTATTCCTCATCCCTTGAGCCAAGAGGGGTTACTCAACACCCCACATGGCCTATCAAAAGCCCTTAATACCCTATAACACTAAGAACCACCCTACTCAGAAGATCCTCTGTTCCTTGTTGTGTTAAACTGTGTTTGTGCTACATCAAACAGATCAATGCATTCCCAGGTTTCTTACCTATTCTTCACATTTTAAACCACTCTCAGTGTAAAGGCAAGTAGCAAAGACAACTCTTAAGCAATTTCCCTTGAATTTCAGCTTAAAGACTTAATTTTAAGACTTCCTAGGACCTCAACATTTGGGTCATTGAGATTTTTTATTTTCCTTTTCCTTGTTAGCTTTAAAAAATACTTTCCACCTACAGATGCTGTAAGTTAGTTCTTGGTGACCCTCTAGGAATTGCCTTTAGGATAGAGTTTTTATAAATGAAGTTAAATTTTATGGTAAGAATGCAAGCCAACAAAAAAGAGCTAGTTATTTGTATCATATTGTGATTCATATTTGATTTGCTGTAAATATAGAGCTACGTCAGAAATTAATCCTGGATTATTTTTTCCGTAAGAATAACTATTATATACTCTTAATTACATATGGTAGGTGGTGAGCTCAGTGCCTGAGCAGTTGCTATACTATTATGTGGCATTCTTTGTGCTGTCTTTATCTTCCACATTAGTCTCTTCTTGTGGGAATTAAATGCCAGGCTGTAAATCACTCTTGAAAGACAGCTGAAAAGCAAGCGTGCTTTCAGGTTTAATGTGCTTTCAGAAATGAGCAACCCTACAAAACCACCTAATTTTGCAGATTTGTTGAGGTCTTGTTTACAGGTTTTTACAAGAGCCATTTTATGAAATGGTTTGTAACAATGAAAAACAATTAATCTAAACACTATAAAAATACAAACTTGGGATCACAGCAAACTAGCACAGTTCTGTTGAAATCCATGGGTCTATCCTGGCTTGGGTCAACCAAAGGTCTGACCTCAGCTGGGCTTAGAATTTGAAGGAAATGTGTTACATTTAAGGCTGCTACCTTCCTTTTTCTATTGTGATAAAATAAAATAGATATGACCATAGAGATTTCTAAAAATAGGGGAAAGAAGCATCCACCACATTTTGTTTGGAGAGTGCTCCAACAAAGGAGATTCTCAGGTGGTTTGTTGTTGACTCTGAGTGAGAACTGCAGCCACTGGTAACTGTCCTTTTCTCATAACCTGCTGGGAAACCTTTTACTTCAGGTACATCTTCTACACAAGGATCTTGATTTAAATTCAAGCTAAAGTTATATTCAACTTTTAGAATTGCCATGCTAAAGTATCTGACAGAGAAAGGAGACCTTTTTAGTCTTGCTCTTTCCTTGAAGAGGTTGAGAGAACCATATTTCATATTTGGGACTGTGGTATATTAAGAGGCACCTAGAGACTTCATATTCAAGGAGTTTGAACACAACTGCAAAGGAAAGGTCGTGTTTCAGTGTTACACACTGCCAAACCCAGCACTAGGCTTTCTGTATGCCCTGACTTTTTCATGTAGTTAGGAAAACAAACACATCCAAAGGTGGGCTGGAATTGTGCTGGGCACATACCGGCTGTTATCAGAGGAATAAAGACTTGAAAGTGTAAAAATATATGTCAGCAGAACAGAAGCAAAGAAGAAACAAACAACAAAGCTAAATGCATGCCATTACCTAGGGGAAATGGAACATGATACTTTGGAAAAGCACCGAGTGGTATCTTTAGCCCCTGCGGGCAGTTAAGAGCCATTAGTTCAATTAGAAAGCCCAGATCAAGCCGTGCTGTCGCAGCTTTGTGTCAGAGGTACCTGCATGCTGATCTAAAGCCGAGGGCATTCAAATGGAAATGCTGCAGAATATGATAATCTCTTGCTTAAGAGGTCTTCAGTTCAGCTGGTCTTCCTCTGAAGAAGGCTGCCAAAAGCATCCAGCTTTCCCTCTCCAGGTATCCAGCAGCAGTCAAAGCAAAGGCAGCCTCTTGTGCCAAGCACCAAGTCCAGAAGAAGAACAGGAGAAACACAGGCACAGCTCGCTGCTGCACGGGGCTCATGGGACAGAGGAACCTGTCCTGTTTGTCCTGCCACCAGCTTCAGCTACTTTGGCTCTTGGTCTCCATCTCCAACCAAACACACTCCCAGTTCCAGCCTCCCAGTCCCCACATCCCTGGGAGCTCATGAAGGGACAGGGAAGCTCTCGCATCATATGGGTGAAAAATCCTTGTGAAGGAAATAGTTCACAAATTTAAAAGAGCAAAACCAAAATGTATTTCCATTTAATGTAGGTTTGATTTGTTCTTACTCCACTCCTGAGGACTCAGCCTCAAGCCAAGCTAGTTTGCTCCACAGTGTTTGGGTTTGAATGCTACTTTTTGCACCCTCTCTGATGAAGAAGCAGGTGTGGGTTGCTACACCTCTTGCTGCCTTTCTTGACTGCAAAAATCACCTGAGAACAGAACCTCTTTGTGAGACAAGGCTTTTAAACGTTCTCAATAAAAGCAGCAGAATAACATTCTCCACTCTTCTTTACTTTCAGGAAACAGATAATTAGACAGATGGCAAAAATTCCTACTTGGTGCATCATTCCTTTCATCTATTAACAACAGTAAGAAATCTTCCAGAAACTGGTAAAAACAATGATGAATAATTGCCTGCTTAATCCCCAACTTGGTTCTAACGTGGTCCTGCCAAGACTGGAATCTGAATGCTCAGAAAAATCTCAGGTTTGGACCTGTCAGTCTCACAGGGTGAGACTAAAGCCATGTGATAGTATAAAATTCTGACAAATGCATTCTGAAAGCTGAGATTGTTGCAGATTTATAAGGACAACTGTAACATAAATCAGTGACCCTGTCTCAAGACCCTTATATTATAAATGTGTAGAGATGTACCTAAAGTGACAGGTAAGGCTTCAGAGAAACAATTTTCTGGGCAATTTTGCCTTTCAGGCTGCTTCATCCTTTGGTCTCTGTTACTGGACAAAAAGACTGTGTCAGCATTTCTCAGTCTGTGGTCGACACATCCGTGATGTTCCATGAGATATCAGATGCTTCTTTCCCCCCACTCCCACGTTTTTCTCCTCAGGAGACAGCTCTTTGATTTATTTACTGCAACACACTCTAGGAGAATGTCTTGTTTAGACTCTCTGCAGTTTTACACTTGTCCTCTGAGTGGGTGTTACTTGCACGGCACTACTCAAAGGCAGCTCTGACACTGATGGCACTAGGTGAGAAATATAACCTACTACAGGGTACTGCTCAGCTTCCCAGAATAAACATTTACTCCAGCAGAAACTACTTTTATGGGTTTTAGCTTTCATAGTTTCTACTTATGCTTTTTGTGTATAACATATTTCAAAACAAAGCATGAACAAAATTGCCACCAGACAAGACTGTGCCCAGTTAAAGGCTGAAGGCCTGCTCAGGTGCAAAAGATAAGAAATTATTAGCTGTTCTCTCAGGAGAAGAAAGCTATCACACCTCTGAAATGTCATCCCAGTTTGCATTTCCTTTCTACGCCTCGTTCTAAGCAGACACTACATTTTGGCAGGAAATTAAGAGCAAAACCTTCCTGCAGAGATTAACTTCATGACTCAATTTGCATAAACTAAGCCTTCTGTGAGTTGAACATCATCCTTTGGAAAAACCTGCCTGAATGCTCCAGGGTGAGAAGAGGGGTGCTGCGAAGGCTCCAGCACAGCTCCCTGGCTGGTCCTCACACATCTGACTCCTCTAGCCCGTGGGATTTGTGTCTTCCAGGGGGATTACCAATGGCACCACCAGGCTAAGCTCCACCCAGGCACAGGGGTGCAGCCTCTGTGGATGCCAGTGGGACTGCACCCACATATACCACAGCAGGACTTCCCACACTGCATCTGAAACCAGTTTGGGCCGCTGCCGGCAGAATGTCGTCTCCTGCCACCCGTGACACAGGAGGAGACATTTTGCTTCTCAAGAAGGTGCCCAAATTAAATTGCATCTGCAGTGCTGGGAGGGTCCCCTGCTCTGCTAACCACTCAGCACCACATGCACCCAAGGAAAAAATGTTTACCTGGTATGGCCACGGTTAACCTTTTTTCCTTGCTGAGACGGTGCCCATGGATGAATTCACTCATGGAAGGGGGGCCCCTCAGAAGATATGATTCTGTGGAGGCGGGATGAGGGGGGGCTCTTAATAATTTCTGGAGGTAGGTCCCTGAAGTCCTGGGATGGCTCTGATCACAAAGGGAAGGTGAGAATAGTCTTGCAGGAGATCCAAGAAAAATACATATGGAAACAAAAGAGTTTTACTTTAATTACCTTTCAAAGCCTCACGAATGACAATATCATCTTAACTTGCTTAACAGGTAAAAATCAACTATTGTTGACACCCCATGTCATTTCCAGAGCAGGACAGGTTGCCTGCATTGGAAATCCTCATTCACCTTAGGGAAGGAGGAGATGAGGTTGGGTTATATCTCACCATCTTCAAGTCAGCTTGTACAACGTTCCCTGATTGTTCTCTTGGTTTTGCATTGTGATTAGGGAATACAAGAAAAGGACTATCTAGGACTTCTGTAACAGAGTCCTCTTCATCTTCAAAACCATGGAGATACCCACACCTAGATACCAAAACCTAGTTTTTTTGGAGATACCAAAACCTAGTTTTGGCAGGGGCAGGCACAAGACATGAGCTCACTGCTTGAACAGCAAAATATTTGCATTAGGTTATGAATGGCAGCCATCCCCTTCAAAAGGTTTATTGCTCCCATGTAGAAAAGTTGATCTGAGTGAACACATCCATATTCTTTTCACACTGATAAAGGACAAGTGAGCACCAGAGCTTAACAAGGAAATGCAGCTTCTTTCATGTTTAGCACTAAAATGCTCATAGAGCACAATCCTTTTATTTCAGATGCTCATTATGGAAAACCATAGGGAAAACTTAAAGAAAACTTGTTAAAAAAATACATTCACACTTAATATAAAGACATACAAGATGCACCGAGACACTGACAGAATATAGTTCAAAGCACTGCATTCAGAAGGAGGAAATAACAGTGAGTAGGTGGATCAGAACCACATGTTGCTAGGCTTTGAATTTCATACTCATATCCTCCCCGCCTCCTTCTCCCCCGTCAAAGTACGGAAAGAAAAAATAAAAATAAAAAAAGGAATCGTTATGTTTATCATTCAGTGAACAACTTCAACGCAAGTCTGGCTACTGCACTGTACTGTAAAGATCACTGCATGCATACCTTTTCCTCTGAGTGCCACTGCTGACCAGTAAGTTTGGTTGCTGTGGGCCCTGACTATGCAGGAGGAAAGTGTCTATGCTTGGCACGGTGGCTGATGCCTCCTCACTTACTTTAGGGCTGCCGATCTTGCTCTTTCCCAGCTTGCCTTTGCTGCGTCGGGATTGCTCGTGGTCGAACTCTAAATCCTCCAGCCGCTGGGTCAGGGCAAGTTTTTGCTGGATAGCCATGCGCAGCAGAGAGTTCAGGGTCTTCTTCTCATCCTCCGCAGCCGCCAGCTGCCTCTGCATCTCGTCCAGCTGTGTGACGTACTCATCACACCTGCAGAAAAACAGGGCACACATCTGGGGAAACGGCCCAAGAACCGATTCGAGCAGTGAGCACATTCCCGGGCTTCAGTTACAGAGCTGGACTCAGATCCCAGCTTTTGCTGACCCTAATCCTGAGAGCAGGCAGCCTGGATTCTTCTGTTCCCACTCTGAATAAATTTGGACTTGGATCTGAATGTCAGCGCTTCCCATTCAGCAAGACAACCTGTGCCTATATTAACATAGTCTATGACAATGTTGCTGATGCAGATAAAAAGCAATTGGAGGGGACATATGGGATTATTTCCAGTTTAGAACACAAACAATAATTTTGGGTGCTGCTTCCACCAGTAAGTAACCAGGGATAATAATGTCTACCAATTAGAAAATACTATTTTCCACAGGCAGTAATTTCCACTTCAAGAAAGTATTACAAAAGAAGACTGCGAGTACTTTGAACACTTGCACATCAGATTTTGTGAAATGAGAAACCTTCAGTTATTTACCCTTGTTAACCATTTATTACCATGATTACCCTTAGTTACCATTGATTAAAAGGATACTATTCAGGAAACCCCACGCCTGGAAGTTATTCCACATTTACTGTTGAATCTCTTGGTGGTATGTTCATTGCTATGGTCACCTACTCCTTTTTAATCCTCAGCCTTTTTTATAAACATGAACAATTATCTTTTCATTTGCTTTCGATCTCTAAGAACTAAAACCATCTTTCTTATGATTTTGTTCGATTTAAGACCAAATTCAATTTATTTCTGCTTTTAGCAGTACTTCCCAAAGTTAACAGGAAAAGCAAGGCATTTCAAAATTGTCTTAAAACACTTCCTGAAGTGAAATAGCTTTGAAAGCAATAGACCATCTAATCAGTAAGAACCAAGAGCAATAAAAAGAAATGTATCCCAGCAGTGAGATGCTTCACAGACAGCAATACTGCCTGACCATCAGACATTTGTGGGAACACCCAAGGATTTTTCATATTGAATAATGCAGCTTTCACCAGATCTCCTTCCCACAATACCTGGGTGAATCTAAGTAGCTTTGCTGTGTAATTGCAATTGTGTAATGGATGAGGATGTAACTTTATCAGTATCACTTACAGAAAGCAAGCATAGAAAACCATTTTAGTCTTCCTTATCAAAACATGTGATGCAACAAACCTTTGAATTACTGCAAACTGAGGGATGAAACTAATTTCTCTGAAATTTTAATCTTCCCCTTGGGAAACAGAAACAACGTACACTTGAAAATGTGTAGTTAGTTATTCTTCACACACAAATACTTACGTATATTACACTCCCCTTTTGAACAATTCAGGCACTGCAAGCAAAATTACTAAGTCAGATAGAGTTTCATCTACAGTTTCAGTATTATCTTTCTTCTACAGGACCTTAATAAGCATGATTGTTGCTACCCAAGCCTTGAGGAAAAGAGAAACTTATGAAATGCCAGTTAGCTTAAAGCCAACTTGCACACTTATTTCTGCTCCAAGCTGTGAGATGTTTGTTCATGCTTAAGTCAGTTTCCTTGACAGAGGCATAAAATCAGCATTCTGAATATTATAGTAATTCCTATTTCAAATTAATTTACTTTAATGTCTGTGTTATCAGAGTTTTAAAGTCTCATTCTTGTAACCAGATAGGTCTTGTATCCATGTCCTTTATTCTCTCCTGCTTTCCTCTTTGTCCAGGAGACCTCTTTTGTTTTCATATTTGTTTCCTGTTGAAAATTTTTAGATGTAACACCTGCAGCAACACCTGTGGCACGCTGCCACCAGAGGAATGAATTGCCTTCCTTTAATAGGCCAATAAATCAGTTTTTGTTTTGGAAAAAGATTGATTTTTCTCAGGCCTTAGAAGGTGCTCTTGGTATTTGCACATCTGATTGGTAAAACAGCCCAACCAAACAGTTGAGAAACCAGTGCCATGAAGGTGCATATTACTAAAGCAGTCTTAGATGAACCTGCTATGAACTATACTCTCAAGATGTCTTGAGAAATCTGGATATACTATATGCTATTATTATACTTGGGACAAAACCAATCTCATGAATACATTTTCCAGCTGTTCTGATTAAATGCATGTCCTCATGTCCTTCCTAGAAGTGTCCCAATAAGAGCAAGCCCACTTTTTTTTTTTTTTTTTGAGAAAGTGTTCAGAAAGGTTAAACCTAAATCACCCAAGTAAAGGCCTCAATTAACTTTAGAAACTGCTGAATTAACAGCCTCAGATCTCCTGGAATTTTGCAGCAGAGAAGGTTATTCTGTGTAGTGGGAGGTAACTACTGCCTGCAGCATTTCCCTTCACTGAAATATTTCCAGCTATGTGCAAGTGTGGGATAAAAGGAGAAGTGTGTCCAATTAAAAAAGAAGAAAGCATTGCACATATCTACATTGCCTTTCACCCACATGTTTGATAAACATTCATCAAGTCTCACAGAAGGAAGAAAAAGGTTAAGGATCTCCCAAAAGAAAAATATTAAGAGCTCCTAAGAAAGATGATTTCTGGCATGGCAGACACCATTGCAGGGCTCCAGGATACTCCAGGGCTCTGAATGGGTCTTTCAGGAGGGTTCAAATAGCAATACCAAAAGTTGGGTTATGTTCTCCTGAGTGAGAACTGTTCCCCGATTTCCCTCTTGCCCCAGGACAGGTTGTAAGCTGCAAGTGACTATTAAATAAACAGCACTGTTCTCTTGCTGTCTGCTGATGTACTTATAGTTCGAGCAAAAGACAAAGTTTCACCTACTTTTTCATTTCTCTCATCTCAGAAAAGAAGCAGACAGACACATAAGCCCACTTATTTTTTATGAACTGATCCAAGAAGCTTATATAGGATTTTAAGGGATTTCTGGTTCCATCTATCCCTCTCATCTAGGAACATAAACCAAATACCGAATCAGGCTTATGTGTAATTTAGGTAACATAAATCATAGCAGAGCTTGAGCTAAAACCTGGTGACACTGACAGTGACAGGTCTCTGCTCTAACCATAGCATCATAATTCTCTTCTGTTCACAAATGTTTTCTCAGCTCCAGAATCTGTTCCATCTTCCTGCTCAGTCTCTTCAGCACACATTTTTCTTTAAAAATTATCATAAGAAAATATTTTGATGGATGAAGAATCAAATCCATGCATGCACTGTCAGGACTATGGCAATACCACAAGCAATATTTCCTGCTCTCTCCTGTTACATATCTCTATTTAGGTTGGGAAAGCAAGCAGTGTAGGGACTCAGTGAAGTTTGCTTCCTGAATTGCTTTAGGATCCTGTTTAAAAGTAGTTTCTTCTCTCCTTCATCACAGGACTTCCTCTCACAGGGCAACACCTAGTCTAGACTGGAAAACTAATGTTTTAAACAATTATTTATTGTTCCTCTGGATGAGTGCTGCTCACTGCTTCACACACCCACACCTCTCACCCTGGGTCAGCAACTCAGAGTGAGGGGAAACAACAGCAGGGGCAACAAAGGCTTCTCTGGGAGTTTCTTGTTTTTTCTGGGAATACCAGAAGCAGTCCATGATGAAATAAGCAGGTTAAAGGTGGCACAGTTTCTAGCAGAAACTTCAGCTCTGAGTTGCCAACCCCTTGAGTCCCACAAAAGAGGTTTTATATGCTGTAGCTTTCTTTTTCTAAGAGAGGTGTTCCAGGAAATATTCTTGACAGTTCCAAAGCATATAAATCCCAGAAGGGGATCACAAGGCTAATGAAAAGGGAAGGAGCAAGCTGTAGAGATCAGAATCTTCAAGATTTTTGGGTTAAATAAGCTGGTCCAGGAGGAAAAAGGACAAAAGTAGAGGGACAAGCAGGACAGAAAGACTTTTGAGACAAAGAACTGAAAAAAGAACTTAAGGAGTGAAGGATGAACCAAGTGTCAGGAAAAACACAGAAAAAGGAAGGCTCCTGCTTTCTGCACAGGGGAGCTTTGGAAGAAGGTGTCAACTTTGCTGTTCAGACCAGAAACAGATGTGCTGTGCTCTCCTTATGACATGTGCTATCACCTTTATCCAGTGTATTTGAGGAAGGAACCATACAATTCAGCTCCAGGTGAGCATCCACTTGGGGACCAAAATGATGGTTTATGGAACGAGAAAGGATATTGTTCTACCAAACAGTATAAGCAACCATTTTCAGATCTATAATGTAATTCTGCTATCAGAAGGATGATCTCCCTATGGTACAAATTCAGGAGTAAGTACCATGTGATGCACTATAACCATGGAAACCACTGTTTCAGTCAACTAAAGGCTAAACAATTGCTTTTTTATGCTGAAGGTTGCTACTGCATCTAATGTTACTGCACAAAAATCTTACAGCCCTGTATTTTCAAATAGATTCTCTTCTTCAAAAGACTTGTAGATTATATCAACTCTGTCATTTAAACAAATGCTCTTCCAAATGGACTATTTGGAATGAGTCAATGATTTGACCATTTAGGAAGATTGATTCAATTATAAAGGCCATTAAACTCCATGCTAGGGAAGAAAAATGAATATTTTACAACAGAAAAATCTATAGGAGTATAATGATGTTGAAGACCTTGTAGTGAATAATTTTTTATAACTGTGCTCAGAGAATACTGGGCAAAACTCAGGATGTCAAGGGCCGGGATATGTCTCATAGGCCATACATTGAGTGTTTAATCACTACTACATGGAGTTTACCAACAGTAGTAAATTCTTTGGGTGGGGTTCATCTCTACTAACAGTAGAAATTATTAAACTAAAAATGTGTAACTCAGCAGGTTACACAGACTACCTCTATAGCTTATAGAAGAGGAACAGAAGTTTCTTTGCATCCTACACAAAGGCATCTAGAAAAGACACCTGGATGAGTGGCATCAGTGAAGCCCAATTCTCACAGAGGGGACGCTGCTGCCTCCCATCAGCTCTAGGATATGCCTCGAACCCAATTGAAGTCTGCACTCAGGATGCCCAAACTGGGTAAGGAGCATTCAGTACACCAGCAATCTAACATTGCCTTTAATTGACTTCTAAAGCTTTGCAAACTACTTTTACCTCATACGCTGATGATTTATGGCCCATGCAAGACCCTGGTTTGCTTTATGCTCAGGATTCCACTCCTCTGCTCCGGAGTTACCCGCCTTCCACGAGCTCCTACAGAGTTAGAACGTTCGTGTGTCTCCTAGAGCAAGGGGCTTGCAAGGAAAGGTCAACACATGCATTTCCAACACACACACACACACACACAACTTTCTTTTCTGGAAGAAAATCTTTAGATGCCAATGAAGTCAATCAGGCTGCCTTGGTTCACACCACCTGCTGAGCTGGCTCTTGGTTTCCATTATGTCGCTCTTCTGACGATGGACCTATGATGAATTTGTACACAGCACCAACGTCACGACATATAAATGCCCCTTTTCTCCTTCCTTCCCATTTCTCCCAGCTGCTGCTGCCACTGTCACTAAGCAAAAAAGCACCTTAGAAGGCTGAAAGTGGCGAGATGGCACTGCCAGCAGCACTGAAGAAATACTGGCAGAAGGCACAAAGATGTCTTGTCATTTATGGACTAAAGCACAAACAAGACATGTGTACTGTGTTTGACCATAAGAGGGTAAAAAAAGTCTTCCTTGCATATGTCCAGTATAAGAACTTATTGATGAAAATGCTGTATCTTTTAAAAAAACCCTGGTTTTAGGTAACCTTTAAAAAAGCAGCTAAAATGAGAAGACAGAGTCTTGAGCTGTGCCGGGGAGATATAGGTGGTCATTAGGAAAAATTTCTTCACAGAAAGGGCTATTAGACATTGAAGACAACTGCCCAAGGAGGTGGTGGAGTCCCCATCCCTGGGGGTGTTTAAGGAAAGCCTGGACTTGACTCAGAGCCATGGTCTGGATCAATAGGTGGTGTTGGGTCATAGGTTGGACTCAATCTCAAAAGTATTTTCCAACCTAGTTGATTCTGTGATTCTGTGTAAGACCAAAAGCTCTTCTGAAGAAGATGTGGGAGAAGGAAAGATGAAAGTTGATTAATTACTGTCCTGCCAGGAGAAACTATGTTACAGAAGATAAGTGAAGCTTTTATCCTGTGAAGGAGAAGATAATAAATTGAACATCACAGTGGGAGAAAATAAGAATTTATGCTGGAGTGGGAAATTACAGTGGCCTTACAATTATTAGTACTGGATTACAGCACAGGCTGGCTGATTAAATAGATTTTACTACTAGTAAGCAATAAATCTCACTGTAATGAAAATGTGGGGCTCTGAAGATCATCATTAACCATACTATAGCTCTACATGACAGAATCACGGCGTACTTCTGAATGGGAAAATCAGCCACATAAATCCACTATTTGATTTTCACTTAAAAAAACCCTATAAATGCAAATATGCTGGAGGCATATATTGTCATTTATAACACTTTACTGAAGGTTGTATTGACATTGCTATTCTTCAGCTTTATTTTCCAAGACACACATCTCAGCAGCACTTGAAAGCCTGCAAGTTTTGCACAGTGTGCATTCTAGGACTCATTCACCTTCATCCAGCAAACCCCTGACCATGCAGAAAATAATTTCTCTACGCTCCTAAGCACCCAATATATACATCTAAGTGTGTTCTCACTTAGCACACACATGTTTACAGTGCTCAGCCAGACAGTGACACCGTTTCCCTTACCTGGTTGCAAACATTGCTCTCAAGGATGAGAAGGTTGCTGCATCTTCCTTCAGAGCCTTTAGTTCATTCCGTAGCTTGGTCATGGTCTCAGTCACCATTGCTTTTTCATTTTCATATTTGTTCTTCAAATTGGCCAGTGCCACTTCAGCTGTCTGAAAACACAAACAAGGATATGAGTTTATGAGACAGATCTGAGAACAGCTAAACTCCCACACCTGATTTTGGTTTTGATGTCCTTCATTCACACAGTAAAAGAAATTAAACCTGATCTTCATTGGACTGCACGCTTTAACTTCTTCTTTTAAGCTCTACTCCATGAGACCAGGAAAAGGAGAAAGCAGCTGAAAAGACAAACCCCATTTCAATGGCAACTAACAACAAATCAGCACCTCAAGCATCTCTGCAAAACTCTGCAGCTGTATGGGGAGGGCTCAGGCAAGCGAGTAAAGTTACTACAGGAGCTGCTACCACGTTGTTTGAGCTGCAATAAACAAGCAAGTGTGTCCCCTGGCCACTTTGCAAACAGGACACAGAGCACACGAGGCTCAGCCCCTGCAGCCAACTTGTGAATCACCGTGTTTGGCCTCAAGCCTCCTGCTGGCTGAGGCTTTCCTTGGGCACAGGGACGGCCAGGACCTGGCAGCTTGATTTATGCCTGAGAACTAGCAATGTTTACTGCTCTGCAAACAAGCATTATTTTAGCAGTTTTAACCACTTAAAAAAAAAAAAATCAAGAGAGAGAATAAAGTGTAAATGACAGTTTTCATTTAACAGGAAAGCAAAGATTTGTATTCGTCCCATTCCTAAATTTTTGCTGCTCCCTTCTTTCTGTTTTCAATTTCATCCGTTAATTTCTTTAATTTACTACTGTACCACTTTTAATAGTTACATTTGTATTATCTTTTCAAGACTTGAACATTCTGCTTTACCTATGAATTTAGTATCATTTTGAAATTATTCAAAATACATAGTTTTATAGAGGCTTTATACCTACTGCTGCTTTGAATGAAATGAAGAAAAATTTGCTTTCTTTTACGTTTATTAAGAGGGTGCTATAGTTGTTTTTTGCACTTCATTTAGTGCATAATAAGTTGCAGCAATTCACACAGGCAATCAATTTCCTCTGTTGATCTTATGAGCTCTTGAGCCACCACCAGGGGAGAGAAGTTTAGAAGAACATTAGGTTGAAGCAACTAGCAAAGGAACAGGACAAAAGATGGTAATGACCAAACAGTTGGAAACCTATTTCAAACTCAGTTTTCCAAAACTCAATACATTTCCCACTAACAACATCTCTTAATCTTATCTCTTAATGTGCCCTTAAAAGGGCACATTAGAATCTCCTACTAAATTACAACTTCATTCATTTGTGTCTTGTTAAATAACAGCATTAAAATAATTAATTTTTTAAATTGTATACTCACCAATAATATTTTCTTACTTCCACACCAATTTACATTAAGAGAACATATTTTTAAAGGGCAGTAGTAACCACCTATCATTTTAAATAGATGCATTTTTCCAATCCAGATTTGAAATCATCAGCAATACATGTTAAAATTATCAATCACTTAGGGATTTATTTAAATCAATTCTGATGTTTTCAACCCTGCTGATATATGCTTTGGTGCAGTGTAGGATGGGGGACACCAGCCTATGTCTTGGCAGGATAAAGCAGAAATAATAATTTTTTTGTCAGTTTTCAGCCATGACCAAAAAATGTGCACTCGTAAATTACAGTAATTTACACATCACTGAGACTGTGCACAATGATCAGACAGATCGTGATCCCCATGTTTTAGTTTGGATGTCAGGATAAGTTAATGGACATGCAACACTATGGGATAAAAATATAGTTTGCTTCATGAATAAAAGTAACAGAGGAAGGACTGTGTCAAATCTTCAAACATTTTTTCTTCCTATTAAAGTTTGCTATAAAAGAACATAGAGAAAACAAAGTGTCAGTTTCAAATCCTATGGGAAATACTTCATGTCTCTCCATGCACCAACCAAGCTGTTGAGGAACTCCCTCCTGAAAGTCTCCTAAGTGAAGAACAAATGGGCACAAGTGCTCTGCTAGAGAAGCAAATAAAACTAACAAAAAAGGTGGGTTCAGGAGCAAAAGAAAGAAGGGGAGCACAAGCTGAGGAAGCTTCTCTTGGAAATTTGGGGAGCCTGAAGAGACAGGAAACTTGCCTGAATCCTGAGTAGACATTCTCCTGAATGTGTAATGGAGGGTGAGACAGGGGATAGAAGAGGAACTCAGCCTCCATCTATCAGAGACACTTAAGAGTGTCTGGTCACCTCAGCTGTACTGTCACGCTGTGCCAAACTAACAGGGACCAAATGCTTCATGTTACTCCTGCTCCAGTGCCAGCTCTTGTTGAAATTATTTCTATTTGTTCCCCATCTCAGCCAATCTCCAAAATTGTACTCATTGAGCCATATATGCCTGGTTATGCCTGAAGCCAGTTCTGCAGGATAATCTAGATTTAGGTAATCTAGAACAGTGTAGACAGAGCATTCTCTGAAAGGAAGGATGGGGCAAATAAAAGCCTTAATCTCCAAGTAGAGAGTGCCACAAGGAAGCAGATGCCCAGGACTTGCTTTTAACAGCTCTTTCTAAAGTATTCGTGTTCAAGCAGTGATTAAAGAAAAATTATATCAGAAAAATCAGAGGACATTTTTCCACATAAAAATGCAATCTCTCAACACACAAGCAGATGGGGAGCACAAGAAAAAAGATGAAAACACAGGGAAAATCAAATCATGAATAATCTTCAGTGAAGTAAATAATCTAATAAGACAGCAGGCATGCTCATGACACTCTTGTCAGACCAGTCATGCCAAGGAACTGGGCAAATGAACTACCCAGGCTCTCAGCCAGCCACCTGCAGACATGGGATTGATGGCTCACTGTGCATTTACTGCGTAGAAAAAGTCACCTGGAATTGACAGCAACACCAGGAGGGAGCAGAGAGCCCAGTCCAATGCCTGGACTCCAGCAGGGTGTGAAACACCAGCGAGGAAAACAGAGCTGGGGAACGCACAGAGCTCAGCTCCCTCCCCACCCCAAGCCCCAGCCCTGGAGGTGAACAGGCTGAGGTGAGCACACACCCAAGCCCAGGACATCAAGCACTGCCAGAACTAACAGAACTTTCCATCCTCCTCTATATCCTTACAGAAGAGATGCTTGCCCAAACTCAGCCTAAAGGTTGCCATCGTCATCCTGAAATTTGTGAACCAATCTCATTTTCTAAGTTTTGTATCCCATTTACTTTATATCAGCAGTGTGAGAAGCAGACAAGCTAAAGTAATTCTTAATAAATATTAAATCCTACACTGGTAGTATTTTTTTTATTTCACATACAAAAGCAGAAAAACAGCCTGTATTTTTAGAGCAGAAGTTGTACACGGGTCTTTTCATCAAGCCTCTCTTTCACAGCAGAAATTTTACTGTGTTCCGACCATATAATATCAGGACATCTGTTTATAGATAAAATTCTGTATGTCTGGGGTTATCAAGGGGTTTTTTTCTGAAGGACTTTTTATTGATATTGCAGTTATGGGAGCTGGAGACACCATGAAGGTCTTGCTGACTCAATTCTGTCTCATTGAACTATTTACCTATGAAAACAACTGATCAGCTTTCCATCAGATCTTCAGGGTATTAAATTCCCCTCACAGGCAGCTTTGCTTTCTGATTGCTATTAGAAATGGAAATCAAACCCATTCCTGAACCGGTCCTAAAAGTTACTGCATCATTAATTTGATTTTACTTTCTCATTTATGCTACTTGTTAATGTTTATTCCACCAGTCTGGTGCAGACAATAATTTGGGCTATGAACAAATGGATACATGAATCAAGACAAGGTAAGCAAGCATGCCAGCAAGACCTGTGTGCCTTGCTTTCTTGGCCAATTGATTTAATAATCCATTTTCATGGACTTAGGTTTGCACCTTCTTACACCAAATCTTGCTCTCTTTTCCCTGCTAAAGCTTTGTGAAGTCTAAAATGCTTATTTGCAAATACTACTGACCAACACTACATACCAACTGTGCTTCCCTATTTAAGGGTGTTTTTTCACTAAAGTACAATCCAAAATACCAGACCCAAGGAAGGGTCTGACAAGGGAAAAACATCCCCAGCCTTTTGATGCTTAGAAATTTACTCTTTTGAAAGGGAAGACCTCAATAGAATAAATCTTTACTCCTCTCTTTTTGAACATGAGTCAAAACATGAATTTGGGTTCTGGGATACACCCACCACTTGAGGCTGGCACATAATAAATGACTCTTCCCCTCTCCAACATTACATCTCTCCTTTCTTTTACATTATTATGTCTTTTAGCTTGAAAGTTTGAGGAAGCTGGTATCAGGTTTGCATGAACAAGTATTGCAAGTTTCCATACCCAGTTGTACAGTTACCAATATCTACGCTGCTATCTAATAAATAAAAGATTAGTTAATAGCAGCTCCTTAGTCAGCAAATCTATCTTTTCCATCTCAGTGAGCATGCCTAAGGATAATGCATTATTTCTGACAACAGTAAAAGAGTGAGGCTGAGACAGGTCTTCTGGTAGCAGCAAAAAATAAATGATAGCTCTATGCTGATGGGAAAAATTTTTAATTTGGAATCACAGAATGCATACCCACATAGATAAATTCTATCTAAATTACATTTTCATTACATGGAAAATCCACATATAATTGCTCAGAGCTATTATTGCTTAGCTAGAGATGGTATTTAATTACTTGAATTAATATTTAACATGTGTTGTATTGGGAGGGGGGAATGCTATAGAAGATTCAATAGATGTTGAAATATTGCTGCAATTTAAAAATCCCCAGTACCCTATGCAGTTACAGATACAACAATCAATTAAACTTGAAATTGTAACTTCAGAATAGTTGACTATTGGGAATTTTAACACTGAAATCCCATCACTGTCAAAAGCTAATAGCGTGCCAAGCTGTTAACCAGCATTCAAGCCCCCATGTGGTGATCACTGCATTGTTTTCAGATAAGGAAAGTGCCAGGCAACCTAGAATGAAATCACTGCCACTGCAGCCTTTTGCATTCAGATTTAATTCCGGGCAAAAGGAGACGCATCAAAGTAAATAAAACTATTTGTATGTTTAAACTTAGATTTTTTTTTTTTTTTTACAGTGTTTTCAGACCTGGAATCTAATGGATGCCAAGGGCTTGGAGATATACTGTGCAAAGAAAATTGACAGTACTCTTGAAAAACATAGCATTAAGATGGAATTCTCTTGGCATTTGATATCAAGTACTATAACTTTTTGCTTCCTTTCATTGGTGAAACATCAAAAATAAAGCGGATGGATAAATTTCCCTTAAGATTTGGAAAAAATTCCAAATAATACTTTGAAGTTTTTTATTCTCCTAAATAGAAGAGCACAGCACTGAGAGCCTCTGAGGTAGGTTCTGTTTTGTTTTCTAACCCTGGTAATCTTAAACAGCTTGTGATAATACCAGCAACGTGCCTGGGCAGTAGCTGGTTCCTGCCTACACCTCTGCTGAGTAAAGCAGAACTGAAGTGCTTTAGAGAGGAGGCTGGGAGGGGAGGGAACGAAGGTGTCACCTTGCTGTGACTGAGCGAGAGGCTAAACAACCTGTGAATAAAACCTCTCCTCCAAAACACCCCTGGCAAAGCTCGTAAGCGACCTGTATAAACAACAGACTTTCCTGAGTGCTTTACGAGCACCTTACCTGCTTGTTGGCTTTCAGCACTGCCCTCAAGGTCGCGATCTGCTCTCTCTTTGTACTCAGGAGCGACTTCAGCTTCAGGATCTCTTCCATTAAGGCCTCCTTGTCTTTGTCGATCATGGGCGCCAGCTCGCGGGCCGCGGCCCGCTGCCGCGACAGCTGCAGCGACCGGTCCACAGCCTTCTGCAAGTGCTTGATTTGGTCCCTTATGATGGCATTGAGGTTGTAGATGTTCATAGGCTCTTTGCGGATGTCACTGGTGTCAGAGACAGGGGAGGAAGGAGGGGCTGTGATGACGGGAGAAATGGAAGGTGTTTTTGTTGGGCTCTGCTCCTTGCCGGGCTCCGCGGCCTCTTTCGTCACCTGCTCGGTCGGGGTCCTGGCTTCTACGGGCGATGCCACCCCCCGCCTGGCAAGTCGTGGGGAAAGGAGACCTCGAGGGTCATCCGGCCCCTTCAGGCTCCCGCTGCGGGTGACTCTGCTCTGCCTGTAGTAGTCCAACATGACCCTGTTCGGCGTCTCGTTGTTGCACAGGCAGACGTGGTGGTAGAGCTGAGCCAGCTCCTCACTAAACGTCACCAGCTCGTCCTGGGCAGTGTTAAGGGTATTGTGGTTTTCGTTTGCTATGCTTGTCATCCTTTGTAACTCCTTTTCCATATGGATCATTTTTTCCTGGCTTTCCTTGGTCGACTTCTCGAGGCTCGTCACCTGCTCGTCGTACGTCTGGATTCTGCTCTCATACTTGGCCTTCTCCTCGGTGTAGTTTTCCACATACTTATTATATTTCTCCTTTAAGGCTTTGATTTCTGCTTTAAGGTCTATCACCTCAGTAACAGCTACTTTGTATTTACATTCTAGGATCTCCAAGCCGTTGATGTCCACTTCGTAGTCGTGTGCCTCCTCGCCGGAATCTCGGCCCTTCTCACAGTCAAGCTCAACTTTCAGCTCCTTGTTGCTCTGCAGGCCCCTCATGGCGTTGACGTGCTCCGTGAGCCTGTGCACGCGCTCGTGCTGCTCCGTCAGGGCTCCCTTGGTGTGCTCCAGCTGCGTCTGAGACTCCTGGAGGTTGGCCAGGAGAATGGCCTTCTCTCGCTCCACCTGCAACAGAGCCAGAGTGAGAAACCCAGGATCTCATCCTACCCGTGCTGAGCACCGAACTCTGCAACCACAGCCACCCCACCACTGCCTGCAGCTTGAGGGCTTCCGAGAGATTTTAGCCATATCCACCTAAACCATAAAATTAATTTATAGAGCACCGTGTAACTCTCAGAGGTTTAGCAAGTCCCAGCCTCTGTTACAACTTCCAATATCACTAAGTCACAATTTTATATGTTGCCCACTGAAGAATTACCAAGTGCCCAAGCATTATCTCATCAGCTACAGTGATGATACAGGATTTGTTAGGACACATGTTCCCTGAACATGGAAACTGCATCACTGTCAAGTCATTTCTCAATAGAGTTTGCATTTACATTTCCCTTTAACAGTTCTACCAATCTTTCACAATAATCATTTACACCTTTGAACTGCTGCACACTTTCATTAAGGCAAATACAGTAAAAAACTAGCTGTGTACATTTCCACAGATTAAATAACCTACTGTGTGGAAATGTAACACAGAGCTCAGCACATGCAAATCCCAGGACTGCCCATCCCCAGCACTTATCTGTAAGCAAAATCCATCTGTTTAAATTCAAGCCAGGAAAAGCAGGACTTGTGGTGTAACTAACAACCCACTGGTTGTGACCTAGTAAGTTTCTTTCCAAATATCCACATCGAAAAGTGAATGTTGAACAACAGAAGACGTCATGAAGGACACCTCTAGAAGTTTTAATGCACAGCAATTTTAAAGCAAGTGAACAAGACAAACTTAAAAGTTTAATTTGCTCAGGTCAAACTGACAAAGGTCTGTGCCTTTGTCCTGTTCTGAGGTGTGAATTGGGAAACAGAGGAATGCTTACAGAGACAAGATCCTTCTTCCTGTCATGACTTTTACAATAAGACCCTCAGCCTACCAGGTTTCCTGCTCTTCTCTTGCCCTGCTGCAGTATCTCAGCACATGCAGTGAAAATGTCACTTCCATTGGTAAGTGCTGGAATTATTAATTCTGAGAATTTAAAATTTTCAGTTATGAAGAAACCTTAAAAAAAAAAAAGGCAAACACAAATCCTTGCCCATCAGTACTATGTGGAAGAGAATCGAATTAGCCACCATGAATCTTAGTAAAGGAAAAGAAAAGCCTTTGAGAAACTGAGACGGTATTAATATCATCTCACAAAATGTTCTGAGCAGTGCTTCAAACTCTTGTTTCCTTTTAACCAGGCTTTTGAGCCATGGCTGCTGCTCAGAAGTACTAAGACACTGGAGCACACAGTGATCCCTTGGTTTCACAGAGAGGCTCTCAAAACGTGGCTTCCCCTAGGATCTGCAATCAATTGCAGGCAGAAACTGTACAAATAAAAATAGAAGCCGTGATAAAAACATCTAAAAAAATCAGCCTACTTTTCTTGTATACAGGGAACTGATGCCTTAAGAATTAAAAAAAACCAGGGCCAAACCTCATCATTATTTTATGATCCAGGAAGAGTCTCTCTCTTTAGACACGAAGTGTTCCACTTTTGGCACCACATTGTCAGTGCAGAAGAAGACAGCCGAGAACCACAAGTATTTTGGTATCCTTCTTTATTTCTCATTCCCCTGTTGCTATCCCAGTATGTCTGCCACCTTAATTGTTGCTCAGCCCCCATGTCAGCCCACTCTTGTTGAGAAAAACCAAATTAGGGTAAAACTTCCCTTTTGCCAAGTGACCACTTTCTACAGATCTCCTGGTCAGGCCTGTCCTGGGGACCCTCAGAGATCAATCCAGCAGGAGTCTCTTCACTTTTTTTTCCATCAAGCTGCCTGCCCCAGGTCTGCTCTCCCTAGAAACCTTCAGCTGAACTCCAGTTGTTACCACTTGGAACAGCAGGCTTCAGTGTTAGTTACACTGCCCTCATCAGATGAAGGTATTTATTCCTTCAGGCTGGTAAGGTGAGCTATGCATATGCACGAAAAATCTGGTTTTTGGCTAATTAAAGGACCATCTCGCCTTATAGTGAGAAATTGTACTGATAGTAAAAAACCACATATTCCACACCAAATGCAGTTAGCTTATCAGAGCATATGGGTCCACCGTGGGCATGTTCACACCAAAGAAGCCAATTCACTGTAGATTGCACCCATGTAAAAATAAATATTTATTTTTAATAATATTTATTATAATAAAGCCTTTCCTTTGAGAAAACACCTGGGTGTTGAAGCAGCACAGTGCTTCAGTGCCAGCTTAAATTAATCAGAGAGAATTGATCCTGCAGGACTACTGATCTGAGCCATTATACCCTATCACGAAGAAAAACTGTAGCAGAGCTAATTTGGATCTTGATGATAATTTCTCTTCTGAATATAAATGTGTTCTGGAAACACTAATTTCAAGCAGAAAGTGTTCTTTCCAGAGAAAACATTTTAAACGTTTAAAACCCATATATCAACTTGCACAGCAGGCAAAAGGAAATACACAGACCTACTCAATTTTATTCATTCTGGACCAGCAATAATGGATTAAGCTAATCCCCTTCTGTTTAAAACCATAAAGACATGCTTCTACTGCCAAGGGAAAACCCCCAAAGCTCCAGCTCAGTCCTGAGCACACCTTTTGCATATTAATGACTCTACTGTTCCCAAATACAGTAATAATATTTCCTGTTCTAGACAACACTATACTCTTATTTCTACCACAGCAAACCTATGGCAATCCCAGGTATTTTTCAGCTCAGTTGGTGGATTTTTTTATGCTGAAATTGGTAGCTGCAGTGAGGATTTTTATCATCTTAAAATGAATATAAAAGCAATTCAAAAGTAGCTGTACCTATTTTGCAATGCATCCTTCCCTTCAGAGATTTCAGCTTGAGGGGATTTCCTTCTCAATTTGCATCTACAGTTTGCAATTATGGAAAGCAATTTAACCATAGCCATTTATGACCTCACCTTTTCTTTTTCTTTTTTTCTACCAACATCAGAATTTCAGTGAACAATTCCTGGGGGAGACTGGAACAAATTAATAGGAGAACTCACCTCAAGAACCCTGAATCTCAGCTGTAGCATATTTGTCACAAGAGTACAAGGCAGCTGAAGAAGAGCATCAGAAACTGAGCTGCAGGGACTTTTTATTTTTCTGCCTTTTTTAAGAGAACTTAATCTAAATTTTCCAAATATGATATTGGCCACAGAAAAAGGGAAAGAATGACCATGAGAAGAAAAGGAGTCTGAGGCTTCAAAGATGATATAGAGAATTCTTTCCACTGGACAAAAAACAGGAAGGAAAAGCGCAAAGCCCTGAGCTTTTCTAAGAAAATCTCAGAATACGAAAATTTTCAGCAAGACATTTGTTACACAGCAGATACATATATATGGAAAGGGAATAGGTGTAATTAAATCTCTCCTAGGGACCAGCACCATGAAGCAGCAGCATCCAAAAGGTGCAGAAGGAATTCTACATGCCATACTGTTTCAGTGAAGTCTTCTTTATGAGATTGAGGAGCAAAAACACTTTGTCAGACACCCTTACAAAATGGCAAATCTGCAGTTTACCTTTATCCTAAAACGGAACCTGATGTCCTACAGTCATAAAAATAGTTCCCAATAAATGGTCAGTTCCTTCAGAAACTCTGTCCTAGTGCAGCCTCTTCACAGAAAATAGGAGGAACTCACACCAAATATTGAGATACAGCTGAATGAACACCATATGCCAAAGACACTTAGAGGAAAAAAAAAATCCAATTTTGCTGATGATTTACCTTTTGTCAGCTTTTAAACCTGATTAAGTCTCCCATCTACCACACAGAAAACTTTTGGTGGAATTTTTACATTCAATTTGTATGATCCAAATTTAATTTCTGTGACATGAACTGATGTAACCCAACTGTGAAGGAGACCACTTTGTAAAACATCAGCATTTTGCAGTGAGTCTTTACAGTACCTAAAGAAATCAGGCTTTCACTGATGTCTAGTCTGTCTTTTTAAACCATGAACCTTTAACAGGATGGTCACAGATGTCCTGGGGCCCAGCATCACAAAATGCTATGACCGAAAACAGTTATTATTTCTCTTTTATGGTCCTAAATTTGTTCCTAGTGACTGTGAGAAGGCTGCCCCTTTGTTTAAGAGATATAAGTTTTTAACTCAGAGAAGATAAAGACAATTACGGTATCCTTCAAGTAGAAGTTTGCTAACTCATCATGCTCAGTATTTAATTTAATAAAATCAAGAAAAATCATACTCAAAGCAACCCTTTTTTTCATTTCTAAGCAACTTTCACTCAAAATTTATATTGCATATATTTCATTGTAATTTATGGTTTAAAACACAGTGTGCTTTGAAATGTGAACATTTCAAAGCATTTATTTTGAAACTGTTTTTAAAATTTTAACATTGTATTTCTGAACCAAATTAGAAGCTGCATATAATGTATATGTTCACCTATCATACATATACATGTATGTGTTCTTCCAGGTGCATATATATATACAATACACACTCTGCGTATACGTTAAAACTGGAAATGTTTAACAGAATTTGGCATGTAAATAAAATCCTAAATTTCAAGCTTTGACACTTAAATGATGTATGCTTTGTGTCAAAGCTATTGGTGCAAAGCACTAGATGTCATCCATGCTCTCCATGTCACAGCTCGGATCAAAACATCCCACAGTGAATTTGGCAATGAGATAAATAAAGCAACTAACTCTTCAGCAAATAGGACAGGCCATATAGGGATTTGTTGTTCTCTAGCAAGCACTGAAAACTGGGTTTAGGATACTTCACTTCCAAACCACCTTTTACATTTCAAGCAGTGAAGGGCTCACACTTCCTCTCTTTGGAAGAGGGGCTTTTCAGAAGCCTGAAGCTAAAAGATGCTGGGTGTTTCCTTGATGGTGCCAAAACCTTTCAAGCTCGCTGTGGCAGACGAGATGCTCAACAGCTTGGGCAGCAGGACCCTTTCATCTTCTGAGATGACGGCAACGCTGGGGCTTGGCAGCTTGAGTTTTCCTCTGGCTCGCATCCCAGGCTCCTGTTCTGGCTGGGCACGGATGAGCAGGGAACAAATGCTGGCTGTCCCGTCCCCAGGCACCCCCCGCGGATCCGCCGGGACTGCCAGCGGGACAAGGGCGCTCTGTGACAGCCCGCACGCCACGCGCTCCCAGGGCACGGCTGCTGAGAGCAGCGCTCCCCTCCTTTTCTTCTCTCCTGACCGTGGGGCAAAGCTTGCTCCAGCTGGATTTAACAGCACAACTCCCTCTGACTTGCAAGGGACCATAATCCAATCTGTACACGCAGGTATTTCAACGAGGCTTTTTTCCAGATAGCTTCAGTCATATTGAATAATACCTTATTTCATTTGCAATTTCATTTACCATTATGAAAGCAGGAGAAAAGGAATCTAACCTTCTGTAACCCCAGCATTTACATCCCTTTCTCCTCTTTGCACTAAATATCCGCTCAGGTCACACTGACTTTTGTGCAGGCATGTACTCTGTTTACCGGCGATATTTTTGGCAAAACCTGAATATGAAAAAACACCAAAGCAGAAGTCTGGAAAATGGACACATAGGGTCAAGAACACCACCAGGAATGATCACTGCAAAACTGGCACAAGGGTTCATAGGATGTATCTAAACACTCCAGGACATTAAGTTCAGCCCTTACCTGCATGAGTTGCTGCTTCAGTTTCTGTATCTCTGATATGTTGAGCTCACTGAAGAGGTCAGAGACAGGGTGCAGAGATTCTCCTTTCCTACTCGTGGGAGTTCTGTAGTCACCGTTGAGTTTCACAAGCGGCCCGTGGATGTGTCCGTTCATTTTGTCGTCATTGTTGGGCTCACCCCCGTCCTCTGAAAACTTCAACCCATCTACTGATATATTAATATGGTTATTATACATACTATCATTGAGGTTGATATACTGGGACAGTTCCTTTCTCAGATTGTTCTTTTGCTCTCTTTCGTTTTTTAAGGTTTCCAGGGCTTCCTCCAGCTGATGCTCAGCAATCTCCTTCAGCCGGATGGCATCTTCTAGCTGGCTATTAAGCAACACTGTCTCCTCCTCAAATCGTTTAATCTCATGCTTTAAGCCTTCATATTCAACCTGAATTAGACAAGACAAAGAACATTCATAATACTAAAACTTGAGTTGTGAAAACCTGCCATTTATCAGCCCTGTTGAGACAGGTGTTAGAGAAACTTATGGTTTGGAACACTAGACATTGCCTGCTGCTGCAAAGAACTGACTGAACAAAAGGTGCAAGTGGAGCTCACTCTGTTAAATACTCCAGTGCTCACTTCTTCAGCATGTTAGACTCAAGAAATAGAAAACCTCTTTCTGAATAATTTATGATAAGCAAAGAAATTTCATGGGAAGAAGGCTGTTTATTAGCAGATGTCCTGGTAATAACAGATTTACTATGAATTGCCATAAGCAATGTTGGTATTCATAGACCTTAGGTTAATATAGCCTGATATATGATTTGCAAATATTCTGAAGATTACCTCATATCTCAATTCCAACTAGATGTAAAGTCACTTAGGCACAGATACTCTCAAGTACCTTGGTAGTTTTCAAAAATATGGATGGAAGGTACAAAACCAGTAGAAGAGCCTCAACTCTCTTCTCTGTACTTTACAAGGCACTCCATTATCCCAGAGGCATTTAATTTTAAAAATGAAACTGGAATCTATTTGTACAGTCAGTTTAAATTCTAAGATGCCCCAAAATTCCTAGAGATTTTTAAACAACCAGAAGAAAGCGGCAAACAGCCCGTTCAGCCCCCCAGAGTCCCTGGACTGCACGTAGGGCTGTCCCTCTGGAGCACACAGGAACCTGTTGCTCCAACCACAGTGCCAGGAATTTGTCCCAGTGACACCCCTTGGCAGCACTGGAGGGGCTCCCTGTTCTGTCCTTCTCAGAGGGCAGCTCCCTGTCCCACACCAAGGTGTGGTATTTTATCAAGGTATTTATGGGCAACGTGAGCTGAGCTAAGCAGCAGCTTCTTCTCTGTCCTTTAGAGGCAGCTCCCTTGTTCAGCCCTCTCCATTTCACCTCACAACAAACAAAGCCTGGAAAAACCCAGCCCAGCCCAAAACCAGTTGATCAGCAATACCTACACAGTGCAGGAGATCCCCACTGAAGAATGCTTCCCCTTTGCTGTCCTTCTTCATCTTCCTTTTCACTGTTGGAAAACCCCACAGCAGTGAAAAGGAAGAGCTTTGTTCATCAAGGCCCATGCCCCACACTTGACCAGTACTCCTGGTAAAAATGATGACACTTTGATTTTTTAAAATTTAATTCTAACCATGTTAGTCATCTACATCTTAATTTCAAAATTTTAAAAAAATCTCATTATCAGGTGAAAAAATTTAATAGCTTGGTGAAAGAGGGAAAAAAATAGCAAATTTTCATGTTCCCATAAAAAGCCCCAATTTTTTGCAGTAGATGCTTTTATAATTCAAACACATTACTATCTGCAATCTTAAAGCATTGTATAGAATTTTTTTATATTTGACATGTATGGATTTTTAATCAAACTAAGATAAGGTTCTGGCAAAAATAAAAATATCCACCATTCCTACTGAAGTAGAATATTTACCAACCTATCAAAAGTCTTTGACTCATAAACCTTTGGAAAGGCAAACTTAAAAACCAAAGCACTAACAAACCCAGAAACTGGAAACATACCAAACAACAAAGAAAGTCCCAAAGTCGTATTGGGCATTCTTTAACAGAAAAGGAAAATCCATGAGAAGTTCAAATCTACATTTGGCAATTTAATATCTTCCCTTACTGGAGGAACAGGTTTATCTGGAAAAATTATGAAATGCAATCAAGTAGCTATGTTTCTAACTTAAGGACGTGAAAAAAAGCCAAACCCAACAAAAGAACCAACACTTTTTCAATTTTAAATACATAAAAAAGCTATAGATCTATATCTCTATAGCTACCTTCCCATAGACTCTTACTTTAAAAAGCTACAAAAACCCCAACATGTAAACAATGACATTTTAGCACCAATATTTATAACATATGGTTTTGTAAATTGAACCATTAATCTGTAAAATGCTCTTAAAATTTTATCTTGTAGATTAAAGTAATTTTAGGAATCACAAGTGCATGGATCTGTAATGCAAAATGACTGATTTTTACAGCCCTTCAAAATGTGGCAATGCTTTTTCTCTCCACAGACTGCTGACTTTCAGTTAGAATGAAATATTATGACAAATATAAATACCTGCAAACAGATTTCATTTTAGGGGGAAACTAGGACAGTCCATAAAGGGGTCATTTACTTCCTGATAATTTGAAAATCTCTCCTATGAGGCTGATGAGAAAAAAAAATCCATGCCTCAAAGGAGGAATTTGCTGTCTGGGTAAATAACTCTGGCAACAAAAATGATCTGCTATAACTTCCATTTCAGGAGCGTGAAAGACTAGGTGTCTTCATAAATAAGGAAATTATGCACCCATTTCCATTACCTGTGTATTCCCTGCAGCACAGCTCTGTTGTTTTAAGTGTTTCAATCACATTTGTGCTGCAGCAGTAAAAAAGCAGTACAAGAGAGCTGAAATAGCACTGCTTGTTCCTGCAGGAATAAGGCAGCTTTGTTCCCAGGCTGCCATCAAAACTGTAACAGGGCTGGCTCTTCCACAGAAGCCCCAAGAGCACCAGGCAATAGGTCAGGACACAACCAGGGGCTGCACTGCAGAGCTGTGACCCTCAGAGGGCAGGTGAGATGAGGGACAATGTTATGATGGTCTAGACAGCATCTAAAAGGCAGGAAGTGTTATACCATCCAACCGGGATATTTCAATTTTCATCACCACAAGGTAATGCTTCTGACAGGAAACCAAATCTCTTTTGCTCATTTTAAAGGACAACGGTCTGCTGGGCATCAAGTTGCAAAAATATGCAACTCTATCTCTTTTAATAATTCCTCTGTGATTCCATAACTCTGCAATGAAATATTCCATCACAATTTCTCAAAACTGACTAAGAGCCTCCCCATATTTCAAAAATGGGCAGTAACACCATCTTAGAGTAAGTGATCAACAAAAACCCAACTGGAAAAAACAACACACAAACATACAAAGAAAGTTCTAGCAAAGTGCTCTACAGGATCACAGTATGGAAACTGGACGGAAAAGTGACAATTTCTAGTACAGTGCTGTGAATCTTTGGAGGCTTACTTGATTCTGTTTCAGTGTGGACACCAGTTTCTGTAAAGTGATGTTTTCCTCTTCCAGCTCAGTGTAGTCCTGCAGCAGTCTCGCCTCTCGAAATTTGTACTCTCGAATCTCATCTTTCATCCGTATCCTCTGCAGTTCCACCATCTCGTTATTCTGACAGGAGAAAACACAAGTCCATTACAATTCCCACACAGCCACTTAAATGCTGAGCACTGCCTTCAGAAAAGGCCAAACAGAAACTAATCCTGAAATAGAAATGATTTAACAGTGCACATCAAAACACCATCACCTATTCATTTGAGGCCAAGCAATCATTTCAGGTGGGTGCTGGCAATGCAGAAACGTCTGATAGAGAATGAGAACATCTGATAGAGAAGCCTGATTAAAACAGTTTCAAGATTAGAGGCTTATTGAAATGGAAACCCTGGAAAGGTTGTAGCATACCTCATTAGTTTCATTGCTCTACAATACAGCAGGGTTTAAATAAAATTACCACCTGTTTTCCACTGAAGGACGGATTTTACATTCCTACAGAAAAGCAGTGAGTACTGACATCTGTTCTCCAAAGACATCTGCTGGGGAGCAAGGTGCACTCACATTTGTATCTGCAGGCACTACAGAGTCTCACAGGCAGGCACAGGGTGGAAAGCACTTGTCAAAAGCCTGACAAACTGTGCTGAGCAGGATCACACCCAGCACTCTGGGAACACACAAGGTCACCGTTTATTTTTCCCATTAGCACATACAGTGCCCAGACAGCCTTTTGAGAGAGAACACGAGGGATCAGTTTCACCCAAAATCGATTCCATGGGATTCCAGCTCACACTGAGTTTGACATCAAGGGTCAGGTTATTCTGGAAAGACTCTGCTGGCATAACCACGATGTAAAAGGCACTACAGGAAGGTGGAGTTGACACACAGCTGGAAGAGAGCAGTGACCAATACAGCTGGTTGGGAGGAACAACCTGCTTTGAAGAGAAGCCTGCACTTGTCTGATTAAGAGAAAAGAGCATGGTAAATCACATCTCCTTTCCTGCAAGAGGATCCTGAGCATTGCCACAGAAGCTGGTGGAGAGACCCTACTGATGGGGCAGAGCCCTCTGACTGCTGGGATGTCAGAGAGAGCACACCTGGGAAGCAGTTATGAGTTTCTGTAAAAGATTCCAGTGTGGAGCCATACCAACCACTGGCCTGATAGATACCTGAGAAAAAGTCAAATGTTTAAGCAGAAATAGTGGTCAGGGAGCTCTAAATCAATCAATCTGCACCACTCCCTCTCTGGTACATGAAGGATAAAACCCCACATTCTGAATTAAAGATAAACAGAACTTCACGGGGCATCTTGGTTAAACGATTACAAACCCCTAGAAAAGAACTTTGCAAAGCATGAAAAAAAATATTTTGATGCAAGACTTGACAGAAGTGTTTTTAAAAATTAAAACTTTTTATTAGAGAAAAGTAAAACCATCACCCTCCTCCTAGCAGCTAATTAAGAAGTAAAGAAACTACCTGATTTCTGAACTGAAAACAACTGAAAAGATTACCAGCAGAAGAGTCACAGAGCACTAGATAAAAGTAAATATTCCTGCATCCATCACTGCCTAATAAACCTCTGAACAAATTGTAAGAGCAACACCACAGGTGATTTCATAAGGTGAAGGCATTTTATACCCTCAGGCTGCCTTTTCACCTTTTGTTTCTGCCAGCACAGCTGCATTCCCAGCCATGGCAGCTGTGGGTGCCACGCTGAGGCAGTATGGGGACAACTCCACCATGTCAAGGATAAATTAAGCTGCTCTGCAACTCTCCCAGTGTCTGAGGATGATCAGCCCAGGGAATGAGCTGGCTAGCATCCATCCAACACTGCCAGGAGCCCTGGGAGAAGGAGCATCCTGACAGGATCCCAGAGGAGCTCAGTGAGCCATTCCCAGTGGCGCTGCCTGCATCTCACCGGGGTGAGACCACCACCAGCAGCCAGGACAAATCTGCTCATGATCCCAACTGCCTCTGCCATCAACACTGCTCAGGGAAAGGAGGGCCTTCCCAAAAAGCCAGCCTGGATGGGGCCTTGAGCACCCTGGTCTAGCAGAAGGTGTCCCTGTTCATGGCAGGGAGGGTGGAACTACACACTCACTCATTAAGGTCCTTTTTAAAACAACCCACTTTTCTGTGATTCTAAAAGGGAAGAAAGAAAAAGGTGGCCAGAAATGGAGGACATGAACAAGGAATTTTTACAGAATCCCAATTAAGCAGTTCCCTGATAGACTACAAGGCAGGGTAGCTTGAAAAAGCCTTGAAAATTAATTCTGTAAGATGGAAGTACTCCTTTGTCTCTCCTGTCATTGCAAACTGCAAAAGAAAACGTGAGCTATCACCTTGCTGGAGTGCACCACCATTTCTTTAAAAGAGATACCACATTTCTTCACCATTTATAACTGCTGCTTCCTACATAATCTTGGAGATATAAACAGAACCACCTATTGCTCTGCTCTTCTTACACACAGACAAACTCTTTCTGCAGTGCAGCCTCTATTTGTCCTTACTCATGGCATTTCATCAAGGAAGAACCAGCAAGGAAAAGGAAGACTTTCCTGTTGGAGCATCCCACGTGCCATGTCTGCCCAAGCACTGCCTGCCACATTTCCCATGGCCAGGGCCAAGGCCTCTGCTGGATGCAATCCCTCTGCTCTGACACAGGGGCAAAACCAACTCAGCACATTACAGAACAGGGCATCACCTTTCCAAAACAACATAAAATGTGTGTTTTGTCACGGCAAACACCCAATAGTTCTTCTCCATGCTTCAGATCCCTCTTCCTACTTCGAAACATCTGCATTATGCTGGCAAACACCCATCTGCAAAGCACTCCAGTGCTCTCCATGCTTGCTAGGAAAGGCACTGATTCCACTCACAGGTCCAAAACCCAGTATTTCTGAGGTTTACAAGTGAGTAGCCACAGGACACGTGGAGGGCTATTCTGATTTCCTTTATATAAGACCTCTGTGTATTTTCTGGAAGTGAACTAGTCCTGAAACCATTAAAAAAAAAAATCACATTGAGTTTATTCTCTTTTCCTGTTAGTATGAAGGATATATTCATTTTCATCAAATGCTTTGATTAAATGTATTAACTTCTCACAATCCTATTGTTATTTTGAACAATTCAAAACATGCATTTATTAAGCAAAATACCTGCAGTTATAGAGGAGAGATCTTGCTGTACTGATACAATGGCAGCAAGAAGCAAATTTTTCATTTGGTGGACTTGTATGATAAGAATATGAGAGGATTTAAAAACACAAGGCAAAAGGATTTTGCCAGCAGGGCCGTTATCTACATGAGCCACTAGAGGACAATGTAACCCAAATTATTAGCAAAGTAATTTGTAATTAAACTTTGCTACCCATCAAGCACTGAACTTGCAGGACAAAGCAACTGAGCCAGATGCTTTTACTAGGGCACTGCCTCAGGACTTTTCACATTCCCAGAGAGAATTCCCCTATGAACTATGTACTGGGTCTGCAAAAGCCAAATTAATCCAAGAGGTGGAGCTGATGACACACGAGCAAAATTTTAAGGGCTGAAAACTATTCTCAATCCCAGCCACCAGCTGAACATGGTGCAACAGCTTTAATGGATTGGTGCCAAAGAAGAAGGAAAAGGCCTCTCAGTGAAAGTATAGAAAACAAGAGAGTCCTTGTCAGCATTGCATCTCATTATATGTGAGCACTAATTGTGGCGGATGTCAGCCCCACAGCACCCCTAATGAACGTACACATCACAGAGCAGACCACAGCACATGAAAAACAGGAGGCTCAGTCGAGACAAAGTTTGTTCAGGTCACCTGTTTACTGGTCCTTAGATGTATTTTCAGAATTGCAATATATAAAAAGTGAAAGACATCTCTAGGTTTTGCAGAGGCAAGGACCATGTCCACATACTACCAGCCATCAATCCTGGCAGGCCTCTGAGTATCAGTGGAATATTAAACAATAGAGGTTTGGACTTCTTAGCAAATTAAACACAGTATATGCACAGAGAATATTAAATAATAGAAGTTTGTGATTCTTAGCAAATGAAATGTACTATACAGTAATATATTATTCATTTTTGATTCAGCGTAGACTTTTAAAATGCTGTATTTCACATGCTACATGCAGAGCACATTAAATTAAGTGTGTGTGGATTGCAATAGATTGTGTACTATCAAATAATTGCAAGTAAGAAGGTACTTTAAAACAAAGGAATGGAAATGGCTAATGTTGAACACTATGAAAAAACACACAATTTTCATGTCAGAACACTCCCAAGTGCTGCCCTAGGAAGTATGCTCCTGTGGCCTATCAATTCACCTAAAGAAAACAAACTGGGCAAGGAAGGGACCCCTAAAGCTGAGTACTCTCATCTCCTAGGTGAGAAGTGAATTCCAATGGCTTCTGGTTTCCTGAACTGTGAAAAAATAGACTGAATTTCTTGGGAAAGTGGCAGCTGCCTTTTTTTTTTCT
>VXAX01005069.1:253721-363090 GCA_013399835.1 Leptocoma aspasia | reverse complement strand
CATTTTGGACTGAATGCCTTTTTTTTTTTTTTTGCCCAGTTATAACCTTTCCTATTATGTTGTCACTTTTTATATACAATTTAAGAAGCCAACAGCAGCGATTCTACATGACAATGCCTCAAGGCAGGCTTTTTGATGGAGAAGCTGCACAGGCCTTTTCAAGCTCATCAAGAGGCCAAGAGCTAGTTTTAAAGCCTAACTGATCACTTAGGAGAAGCATCTGCCAGTTATATGTATCTCTTTGAGAGGCCATCTGTCAGGTCCAAAATGCCAAATTTCCTTCCAAGGCCCAAAAGGGGCACTGGCTAACCAACAAAAGAAAAGTTGTGCTAACAGGGTGTGGGGCTGTGATCAGTTTAAGCTCATCAGTCCCACAGCTGCTGTTCCCAGGTCCTGACCCTCCCCTGGGCCAGTGCTACCTTCCACATCACCAGCCAGATCAAGGGCAGCAAGCCACTTCAGAAAACAAATAAAGATAGTTTTAATGATGTTTATACTCCCTGACTTGGCTGACAGGCTGGACACACAGGCACTGGTGCTAGCAGGAGGTAGGGAATAGGAAAACATGTCATTTCTAATTTGGGAATGCTTGCTGCTCAGCAACAACCGTATGACCTGTTCCAGGTTCCAGAGGTGGAAACCCAGCCCCCATTGATGTAAATTATAAAATTAATACAGCCTTCAGCAGGACTAAGATTTCACTGTAGGCACTGAAACATTGAGGAGCCAGGAGCAGGAAAGCGAATGCCTGAAGGCGGAAAAGAAGAAAGAGAGAAAACACCAAAGCACCCAAATAAGAGGGGTGAGCTCTACTATTTTAGGCTTCATTATGCTTGGTTGATATGGAAAAAATACATCCCTGTTTATTGGCTCCTTGCTTTCACATTGCTTTCTTCTGTCTTTCCCTAACTTTTGCTGTCAGGATGGTCTCAGAGCTCCCTATGGTAACCTGTCTCCAGGTATGAGAAACAAGACTCACTCTTGAAAATTTTTAGAAGCTTAAAAAAGGATAAAAAGGACAGTAAACAGCAGGCTGGGTGCTTGGCAACTGCCAGAGGCACATCAGTTAGCTTAAAAAAAAATTCTCTTAAAATTTTTTTTCTTATCTATTTTTTCATTATATTTGTTAAATACATATTCATGAAGATTAGACTTATTCAAACATTCTTTTGAGTTCATATGTTCCAGGAATTCTTTTGCTTGGTTCAACCTTTGAGTTGTCTTCTTCAAGTACAAAACTTCATCTACACTACTGTAAATGAAATTTACATATTTTATTTCTTCACGAGGCCCTGTTCTGTGGTTTGACAGCTCTTGATAACCAGAGGGTCAGTGATAAATTCCTCCTTGCATTCTTCCTACCTTTATTTTCCTGGTTCTTTTCAATGCTTTCTTATCATACAGATAAGATACTCCCCAAGTACATTAAATCAACATTATCTAAGTTATTCTTACCATTGTCATTTAGTTACATAAATAAAAGCATTTGCTACTTCTGCAAAAGTTAACATTACAATGCACAACACCTTGTCTGTATTTTAGTATTTTGTGAAGGCCTAAACTATAATATATGTTTATCACACTAATATATTGGCCACACAAGCTGACAAATATTAAAGCAGTTAAAAGTGATTACAAACTGTACTATACCAAAATTATTGTGATAAACAATAATTTGCAAAAGGCAACAACTACACAGCTATTTATAACACAGGTATGCTGGGCAGTGGCTCCACTGCCCCACGTTTCAGGCACAGAGCTGTGTAAGCTTTCCATTCCCCATGGTGACTGCCTCTCCTCCTCAGGTCTTGGAGCAATTTTAATTACAGCTGGCTGCTGGCTCAGTCCCACCTTCCCTCTGTTCCTCACACCAGTCATCAAGCTGTGCTGCACGTGCCGGGTCAGGGCTCTCAGCTCAGCCTCCCCAACCTGCTCTGCCCTCAAGCTCTGCTTTTTCCAGTTTGCACACCAAGCCAATCTTCGGTCTTGTAAACACCAGCTAGACACTGGAACATCCATGTCTGTGAGCAAGAGCCTCTGCTCTCCCCTGCTGTGGGCAGGGCTGGGTGAGAGCACAGGAAGATGACAGGGCTGGCATGCAGCCCCAGGGCTGGCCAGCAGTGCCAACACATCTGGTCACTGGGACAGTGCAGTGAAATTTGTAGGGGGCTGAGTTCTAATTAATCAGATGTGTAACTCACCCTGATCCTCAGCTTAACAAAAATCATAAAAGTAATAAAAAAATGGATCTCAAAGGGGCCCCTGGGCAGCATCTAGTAGTCCATTTGTCTTTCCAGGATAAGAGCAGCTACATCTATGCCACTCCTGGTATCCATCTAAGCTCTTGTTAAAGACTTCCAACAATCCCATCACCTTTCCCAGAAACTTGCTTCCTGGCTTTACTTTTGCTTTTGCCACAGATCTATCTGGAATGCTGAATCTGAAGCAGAGTTTTTCTCTGCCCAGTATTTCTTCTCCTACCCACAGAACACAAGAAACAAATGCATCTGTTCCTCTCTGCAGGAGACTTCCATTTGCCCTCTCTATCCATCTTCAGCCATCTCTAGGTCCTCTACAACCAGAAGAGCAGGTAAGAAATGAGGATTCCAGATAGTTCCCACCACAAAGCAAACTCTTTACATGCTCTTGCATGACATGCAGGGAGATGGGCAATGAACTACAACAAAAAGTAGATATTGGGGGGGAAAAAGGAGACCCTGAATAACACTGTACTCCTTCACTGTTCCTTACACTGGAGGAGAAATACATTGAAAGAAAGAAGAAACATTGAATACTTTCTAGAAAGTGGAGTGAAAAAGTGGCTAAAGGAGATAGAAAAAACCCTATTTCAAGGGGTCATCTGCTGGCACATTCTTTATTTTGCTGCAGAGGAGCAGTGAGAGCTCAACATCAAAGGAGCTCTGAAAGCCCACGCTCATAGCAGAACATCCCTCAACAAAATTTTTCCTGCAGATCATCAGCTGCAGAGATGTTTTAAAAGCTCTGTGAATCAACACCCACCACCCTCCCAATGACAACAGGCTCTTTCAAGTTCCCCTTGAAAAATATCAATACAGTATAAAGGGTTGCTATGAAAAGAGGAACAACAAGAAAGTTAAACTTCAGTAGTTATTCTTCTCCAGATGGGCAGAGGCATGGCATCTTTAAACAAACACATCTGAGCCACAAAATTTAAATATAATTATGTGGCCAAATCTGTCATTATTAAGGGAGAGTACTTCCTCAAAGTCAGGAGCAATTGCAGTAATTAAAATCCATGTAACATTACCCATCTGCTGCAAAAAGCAGCACAGCATTCTGCAGCTTATTTGACCTTGTGTGCAGAGCACCCACCCACCCTCTAATTCTTCTGTGGCATGAGCAGAAACATCAATTCAGAAACAGCAGCTGATTAATATTAAAAAGATGAACAAGGCTTGATGACTAATGGCTTTTTTTCCATCAGAGACTTAGGGTTTTAATTTTAGAGCATATATTTGAGTGACCTAGGTAGCAAAAAAACCCAAGGTAAGTACCTCATCTGTCTGTAAACCACAACTTTTAGGACCAAATTTTACACATAATTTTTACTCATTACAGCACACATGGTGGGTTTTGAATACAAATGCCCACATAAAAGATTTGGGAAAATAAATTGCACTGAAGGTCACTTGAATTTATTGATATGGTCAGTAAAAATACCTGTACTCAGGAAGTGTGGCTGTAACGGTGTAGTACTCCTCACTGTTCAGTATAAATTGGTTTGAAACCTGATCTTGGCTTTTATAATCTCCCCTTTTTTTTTATTCTAATACAGACCATAAATTTCTTACTACACTTACTCTATACATATGTATATTTTTATATGTCTTACAGTCAACAGTAATAATTTCATGCTGACAGTTTTCTATCTTTTCCTTTAAAGGCTGAGGAAACCAGATCCTTGCTGCTCAGCATGCAGGACAGAAATACAGATGTAAGACATGCCATAAGAACACAGTGCAAGGACTGACTATTAATGCTGCAGTTCTTACACAGATTATTGAAGCATGTTGCCTACGGCTGCACAGCCTTAGAATTAAATTATTCCTTTAAGAATTGAATAAACACCGAGTATCATTAAGTGCCTGCAATGAATCAAAATGGGAAAAAAGTGCCATAAAATTCTGTATTTGCTCAGGGTGTAAAATACCAAGCAAGTTACAGGACTGTTTAGCTATGGGTATAAAAATTATGTTTAAATGTAATTTTTTCTACTCTTGTGTTCCCCCTTAAAACTACTGCTGTTTTTCTTGCACCATTTGTTTCTACTGGACTTTCACCCAACTCACAATTGGTGTTAGTCTGATAGCAGAAGCCTTCTGCTAAAACAGATCATTGATACATTAATAAGACACAGATAAAAGAAATAACTGGGAACACCCACAAAAAACCCCTGCAAACAGCCCTTTAGAAATCTAAAGATAAATCCACCTAAAGCACTGATAATTTTCTATAAACATCTTGTGGCATGAGGAGGACAGTGGTAAATGTCAAGCAATCTTGATGATTATTATAGCACATGTGAGCAAAGGGACTCAGCAGCTCTGGGGGCTCAGCTGCAGCAAGAAAAGGAAGGAGTTTTCTTGTCCTTGTTGAAGCTGTGCTCAAGGACCTTGATAAATGAAGAACTACTTCCTTTCCAGATTTATGGAAATCTAGAAAACCACACCCATGTGAAAAGTAGAGGGGAAAACACTGCATTTCAAAGACATGTTCACCTAAGCCTCACCTATGTCAATACCAGTGTTTCCAAATTCTGAACTGAGCCCTTCTCTCAAGCCTTCAAGCCTGCAGTGACAGCTGGGTGAAATGGGGGTGCCAGACTGGCCCTGCTGGTGGCCCTGGCAGGCTCGGTGCCCTGGGGAGATCAGGGCAGTGTGACAGCTTGCCCATCCAGCCCCCAGCCACGCCCCTGAGATGCAAGGGCACCCATGGATAACAGGGGAGTGCTGGACTGTAAATCTCCAGGTACTGCTAAGGAACTCCCTTGGCAGTGAAGGATTGCAGTCCAAAGTCTTAATTGCTCCCTCCTCTTCCTACCCTCGCGTTAGACCGCTGCTGATTGATAGCTTAAGCTCCCTTTGTTTTTCTCTAACTCATTTTTGATATAAAACACAACAAAACATTAGAGGATGGCTCCAAATTCATCAGTGTTCCTAAATTTTCCCTGCGTTCTTAAAGCTCTCAACCATGGCCTCAACATGCCATCATTACTCATGAAATTCAGTATCAGTTTCAGCAAATAACTATTTAAATGCAAGTTTTTTAGTTCTGATTTTGTTGTACGCCCAATGGCCTGATACAGCACAACTGAACTCAGTTATACACTGCAAAAAAGTGCAGCAGAATCATAAATCTAATAAAATGACAGCCAACCTCAGGGAGAAAAAACAACATCACACTTGAACCAGGTCAGAATTCAGACAAGCAACAGGAATAAGATGAAATTCATGAACTCCCCTTCGTTAACTGATCAATATATTCTATGTCATACACACACAGTTGTGGACTATTGTCAGGTTTTTCATCACTGAAATACTGCTACCAGTGTCTATAGGGAAAACAATCCAGGCTGCAACAATTCCTTGGGCTCTTAATTATTATACTGAGGGTGAGTTTACCCAGCATATCAACCAGAGAATTGACTTGGCATCTTCCTAATCCTATGTGCCTCCCTACAAATATATGTATGGATCATGGGATACACAGCACACCAGCACCATGCTCTCTCTGCAGGGTAATGTAGGACACTGCCAAATACAAGGGCAAAATGGGAAAAATCCCCCAAACAGAACTTGTAGTGTAATCACAGCTTTTGGCAGTGCCTTACCCCTTGTTTAATAGTCTCTGCCTTTGATCACGTAGGAACTTCCATAACATAGGTAATTTTTCTTCAGCCTGTACAGCACCCTCTTGTGAAAGACAGAAACAACAAGGACAAGAAATTACCCCTGCAGCCACATCTGTCTGTTCTTTTCCCTCATCCTCCCTCAGTTAAATGGAGGCTCCTTAAGATCAAATGGCCAAACTCCCCCAGTATATGAAAATAAAGTGCTACCCATGTTAACATTCCAGAGTAGGGTGGCCATTGCTTTGCAGCAGTTTGGTGTCTGCTGCAGGAGTGCTGTAGCTGCAGCAAGCACAGGGAAGAGAGCTGAACTGCTCTAGGAAAAGAAAATCCCCCTTACAAATCAGAGACATTGATTGTGCACCTTGAGATGTACCAAGTCAAAATCCCTGCATTTCCATAAAGTAAGGAATTCTATGTGCAGTTCAAAGCTTCGAGTTTAAGCTAAAAATCCATTTCTGGCCTCAGTCCTCAGAAAGGGGGAACATCACTTTCCCTGTGGACCTTCCCAGCCATCATCACTAAACGGGAAGCTTTTGAAGACAGCTCTCACATAGCAACAAAAGGACAAGACAGGAGCCTTTGAATCCTAAATGATTTCCCATCCCCACTCTTGAGTCCCTCAGAGACCAGCTGAGATTCAGGAGCATCTAGACAGAATGCAGATGTGCTCTTGTTAATTGGCCCAGCACACTGTGGTATCACAACCCCTTCTACCAGGATCATTTTTGTAAGAAATGTAGCATAAAGCCTAAATATTTTCTTCAGTCCATCCCATTAAGGGATTGGAGCTGCTGTAGCACTGTTCTGACTTTCATTTTCTTTTTTCTCATTCTCTCAGGGAAGTGTTTGGGTGATCCAGAGAAATTCCAGTAAATCTTTCCTTACATCTAAACATTGTACCGAAAGCTTTTCCTGCCCTGATTTGCTCTAAACTCAGCAATTAAAACATACCACCCTACCTAACATCACCACCAATTCAATTTTTGCTCTCACTACCATTTCTGGCCCTTTTTCTTCTCACTAAAGACTGTCAAAGTGTTTTCTTCTTTTGCCTCTCCAACCTTTACTTCTTATTCACCATCTTTTCAACAGAGGCATCAGTGTGCTGAACTTGCATCAAATACTAATCTCCCCCCAATATCTGTGACATTTGGGTTAAACAGGGGTTAATGAAAAAATTACAAATAATGTTCAGCAGCTAAATTCAAATTTGCAAGGAAATAAAAAAAGACTGCTAATCTTACAGGCTGATCCTGTGCCAAACCTGATCAATAAAATGCATTCATATCTCTATCTTGACAAATGTTATAAGCTATTTACTTGCTAAAACAGAAGAAAATATCATGCCCCAATAACAAAAACCAGAAACAGACCAATAGCAGCAGTCTCAGTCACTGTGTTGTCTGTCTCATGGGCAGAAAGACAAACCAGTCTCTAATAATCTGAGTGAGCCTCAGGATATCTTGTGGCAATCAAAAGCCTTTTACTTTTTAAACTAAAATTCTCTCCCAAATTCTCCCTTCATTTTAAGACCATGGGTGAGAATGCATATTTTTAATATATACCAGCTAGTATGTGTTAATCAATCCATGTTAAAAGCATACAATGGGGAAACAGTCAGTCATAATATCATACGTATGACATATGATGGATATCCTGTTATATATATTATAATAGGAGGGTTTTTTGACAATGCCCTGAATGTTTGCTTGAGACGGAGGGTAATGAATCAAAACTAGTCAAGAAGTTGACGCATCACAAACAAATTTTATTTTTCCCTTATTATAGAACTCTTCACACATGTCCTTTAGGTGTAACAGACTGTGGTAAGAGAAACCCCATGCCACAAGCTCCAGCACCATCCCTTTCTTCTACACAGAAATCCTAAGTCTGACCCAAGTCCAGGACAGTCAGGGGAGGAATTCCAACAGGAAACTTTCACACACTGTCAGTTTGGTGAGCTCTGAACAGGATCCCGTGTTCCTGCTAAGTGCAAGACTGGAAGGGATGGGTAGCAGGTCTCACAGCCTACACCAGCCTGTGGCAAACAGTGGCACAGCTATTTTCCTGCACTGGCCCTGAGGTGAAGCACCAGCCCTCTGCCAGGCTCTGCACAAAGCCCAAGGGCTTCCCCCAGCCCTGGCCAGTGGCTCAGAGATGGCTCCACTTGTGGCAGTACCATTTATTTCATCACCACAACACTGGTGCTGAGTGTGAATCACCCTGATAAGGTCAGTCAAGGCTCTGGACAGAGCTCAGCACAGCTCTTTGAAAATACTGAAATGCCACAGTACTCGTTTCAGACAGGAGCTCTTCTTTGTTTTCCAAGGTGAAAGGGGACTATTTTATATAAGGCAGTTTCCATTAGTATAGGCTTTCACAGGAGAACAAAAGCTAATGATGCAACTTTTCCTGCCTAGAATCTCAATTAGAAACTTGGATTTAGCATTGGTACACAGCTTTGGAAGTAAATGGGAAACGGAACGGAAGAGTTTATGTAGAAGAGATTTCTTAAAGTGAAAAAAACCTTTCTTTAAAGAGAAAAACAATTGTAATACCCTGTAATTGACAAACCAAAAAAATTATGGGAGATTCTTTAAATACTCCATCAGGGAAAGTGCTGAGTGTTGCTATCAATTTCAATATTTAAACACACAAAACACATGTGAAAGAATTGCTACATGACAGAGTCTGGGTCCTCTTTTGCAATACATAAAGAAGAAACAAACAGATTCATACTAGCTGTGTCAAAAGCTCTTCAATATTAGGAACATTGGAAAGAAGATACCAATATTTGAACTTAGGGTAGGGAAAGCAGTACACATCAGTTAGTGTTAGAGGTACAAGAATCCCAGGAATTTCTGAGCTTTAGGATGCAGCACAAACTTCCTTTCCCATCTCACATAGATCACCAAGAGTCAAAGAAACCAAAAAATACGAGAGGGCAGCCAGTTCCTAAAAATGGAGATGTGAGCCTCAGTGCCTCAACATCCCATTACAGGGAAAAATCATCTCACTATAACAAATCTGTACAAATTATACACCTTAAATTAGAGCACATTTAAAACAGTGCAGATTTTCTATTAGCAGTCAAAACAATGCATGCATTTATATAGAGAGGTGGGAAACTGGCAAAACATGTCCTAGTTAAAAAAAACAGTATTATTACAAACCATTTATTTCCACGGTATTTTACCCCTCATATGAATAAAATAAGTGTGTGCTATAGGAACAGGCTGGTAAAATGATCTCACCAAGTAGGCAGGGAGCTGAACAGATGGCAGCACCAGGCACCACTAGACCTCACTTTTAGAGATGATCTTTATCACTTCCATAAGATTAGAAAATTACTCTCCTATGAAATACAACATTCTGGGGGTGAGACAATTTTTTTTTTTTGTTTCCTGTGGAATCAAAGGTGATGGACTGTCCACCATGATAATGTTAGTAGTTCTCATTTCTGCTAATTTGTCTGCTGGTAGCTACCTTGGGTTTGGTTTCTTTGTAGGGAGGGTGTTCTTCTGAACTTGAACTGCACATACACCTTCATCTTACCCATGAAAAGGACAAATTTAGAGCATGCTTAGTGTGCTCAGCCACAGCACGTTTTGACAGCATTTATGGGGAACAAATCTCTTAGTCACAGAAGGCAAACCATGGCTGGTTTGGGCACTGTTTGAATTTTTAAAATTGCTTCTCTCTCCGACCAAAACACTTTTTCCCACTGTGTGTTTCATACAAAGCTTCCTTCTTCCTGCCTGTTTATCCCATCCTGCCATATGTTCCAAAGGAGAAAGGTTTTAATTACAGCAGTTACTGAAGCACTTCCCTGCCTACAGAGCACAGCAGAGCCTTTTCAGAAAAAAAAAAATTGGTTTTATCACTATTATCCTTAACAACTAGAAACTCCGTTTGTGAGCTCTAAGTGAATTGTTGCACACAGAGGACAAGAAAATTCATTCAGTTCTACAGAATGGAAAAGAGAAGCACTGAGGGTTTGTGTGGTTGTTTTTTCCTTTGACTTAGCATGACGTCATGCAAATGGTTAAACAGCAACATAGAGAAATTTTCAGTAGCAGTTTTCAAACAATGAGGCAAATATATGCTAGATATGGTTCAGCTGATGCCAAAGAGGAAGGGATAAAAAAGCACAAGCACTTAAGGTCTCAAAAACTTATCCCTCACATAAACATTAGAAAAGAAGAAGTCAAATAAGACCACAGGATGGAGCAGAGCTTCTCAAGCCTGGTCTGGCATCAAGATGCTTCTTGCAGCCAGCTGGCTGCACCTTAAAGGAAAAAAAAAAAAAGCCTTCTGAGGTAACTCTTGCAATGTAAGGAGGTTGCAAATGTTTTCTGTGCTGCAGAACTTTAGACCAGTGCAAATCTTGCATTCATTTTTTGACAATAACTGTGAGGTTTAGCACCCTTGAGTCAGGAGATGTGCACAAAGCTGAGGCACGGTGATTTTTCTGTAGTAGCACAGTGCTGGAGGGCATAACTACTGCATTCCCTGAATAAGGAAATCCTTAACGAAGTTGAAGATGCAGTACATGCCTGAGTTTGCCTTCAGGCTATTTTTACACTGAAAATAGTTGAAATGCACTTATCTGGCCTGAGTAAGACATGAAATTATTAGAAGTATAAGGCTGCAAAATACACTGAAAGTCAATAATGCACAGGTAAAGAAAGGAAGACAGTCCTGGGAGGGGATGCACAGAAAAGATGTTTGAGTCCACAAGAGAAGACATATCTACAGTTATCCCTTTACTCAGAACCAACAGTGAGTGACATCTGCAAAAGCCACTTTCTGGCTGAAAAAAAGACCTGGAATCAGCTTTGAATGTTGTTTGTTTTTCATCAGCTCCTCTTAAAACACCAGCTCCAATCCTACTTACCTTACACAGCAGCGATCCTGACAAACAAACAGAAGCCTAGCATCCCATCAATCCAGAGACCAGGCCCAGATACAATCTCTTCATGCTCATTATCCTAATCAAGAAAGATGCTCTATTAGTGCTTTTGGGTTTCTTTCATATCCATGTCCCTTCATAACTCGACTGCTGCTCTGCTTATCCACTCCCAGAAAAGCCACTCTGGAGCCACAGGAAATTCATCCAGCTCCTCTGGGAGAAAAAATCCTCTCCAAATCAGCCCCAAGTGCTGCCAGCCAGCCACTCAACAGCACAGGAAACTCTGCTAGCATGACATTTCTTGCAGTCAGTGCCCTCTGAAAGCCCAGCCACGCACAGGGGAGCTCAGCACACCCAGACACAACTCCATCACCACAGGCAAACCTCCCAGGACAGCTACAGCTTAAATCTGGCTGGATTTAAGAGAAGGGGTGACACGTGGTTTGGACTGTGTGACAATGACACGTGATGAACACTTTGCTTTGAAGGCAGTTTGAGGCTTCTTTCGAGAAAAATTAAGTAGGTAAGTATAGAGAAAGTGTTCACCTTGGGAAAACTGCCTCTGCTATTAAAAGAATTTGCTTATTCTTTATCTAGCTGCAGAAGTTCTTGAAATAAATTACGTTTTTTCTTTCAGCAAAGCTTCTCTCATTTAATGTGAAAATTCTGGATACTGGTACTGGATACTGGACTTGCTGTTCAGCTGGCCAACTGCATGAACACCACATACATCAGCAGGAGCTGCAGCACAGGGGGAAAGGTGAGGGTGAGAGACACTTCATATTACAGTACTTCCCTGCACTTTGTGAAGGGTCAAATTACTGCTTCAGTAATTTGAAGGGAGCTTATTGGTATTTTTAAAATGAAAAGTAGTTAACTCTCAATGAACATGCTAAATAATTTTTTTTAAGTCTTCTGGAGAATAAGAAAGTGCTTCCTAAAAGCAAAATCAAAATGTCTATTTCATATACAATCTCTCTCAAACCAAATTAACTTTCCTCACCCCTGGTTGAACAATAATGGGCTATCAAGGCTGTGCAATAAAACCTCACATGATAAATTGAAAATTACAGCAAGAAAAAAAAAGTCTCAACCTAGCTGGAGAATATCCTAGCTGAAAAAACAGGTTCCACCTCTGTATTCACGAGAGAAAGCAGCAATAAATCATGTTTAGAAGTTAACCCCAATCATGCTGAAATAATAGAAGTCTCTAATGGATTACAGACAGGACATGGAAAGAGAAAGCCAAAAGAGGAGAAGGCACATGGCTCCTCATCCCAACAGACCCTGAATTATGTGCTTCAGTGGAGGAAGTGACACGTGTGTATTTTACTTCACTGTTTTCACAACCCATTTTACCATCCCAGTGAATTACACCTTTATAGGGCCTGAACTTTTTTTCAGCTGCAGCACTAGATTTAAGAATAACTTGATCTTCCAGAGCTCAGATGGGAATGATGCTTAGAGCTGCCTCCACTGTTACAAGGCACAACTAAGAGAAGTAATTCCCTTATAAAACTCAGCATTAAAAAAACCCTGTTAAAGAAAAATGCTTAAACACATGTAACAAAAACTGGCTGTGGTTTTAGGTTTCAGTAATAAGACAAGTATTGCAAGATGATGTAGCTTATAAATTTTGCTGCAGTGTTGGACAGAAAAGAAATAGTCGTGGCTAAATTTCCTTAAGCAGGGGCATGTAATAAAGAAGAAATCAGCTTATTTTGGTTTTAATATCTTGGACTTGCTTACAACCTCTGAGAAAGAGGTCAGTGCAATATGATATGAAAACCAGAATGATAAACCAGTCTTTGCATTTGCTTCTTGATGGAAAGAAAGATTATCTCTCCCGTTCACTCTGAGTTGTTGCCAGGATTTTTAATGAAATGACAACAGGGATGAAAACAATCTCCAATATATTTGCAACCTTGCAACTGGAAAGCAAGGAGGTTTCCAGTTGCAGTCAAAACTGCAACAGGGTATTTAGCAAAAAATCCAACATTTTTTGCTAAATACCCTGTCTTTAAATATGTGATCGTGGCTCTTTCTGCCTCAAGGCACAGAGTTATAGAGGCTGTAGCAGTTATTTTAATTGTACAAAGAATCAGTATTTTTGATATTTCTGAATGCAGCTAAGAACAAAAATATAGGCCATAGTAGGGGAACTCAGCACTTCATTTTGCAACATGCAATTAGTGGGTAAGAAAAGGAAATACTATTCCTCAAAGTATATGGTAAAAGAATGATTAATTTACATAAGTGTTGCTGGAGCTGAGCTGGTGGTTGATTTGTCTTGCCTGTCTGATAGCTGCAGTGAGAAGCTGGGTAATAGCAAGCATTGAATTCCTGAAAATGGGTCCTTAGCTCACCCAGGCAATCCACAGCCTGAACTCAGCACAAGGCAGGTGCTGCAGCTGCCCTGGGTTAGAGCTGACCAAAATTAAGAGTTCATTACTCTTGATAACATGCTAAAAACTGGAGGTTTTCTTAAACAGAAACACCATCAAGGCTGTGCATTTCTCATTTTAAGTTTAAAGACCCACCTAGTTTTATTTTTCCTTCCTAATACTCTAACATTTTTCACTTTTTCAACTTCAAAATGTGCACTGTGATTGCTCCTTTTCCTTGAAGATGTTAATATAATTTCAAGTGGACGAACAAAACAGAAGTGTTTTTAAATTCTAATAGCAATTTAAGATTCAATTTCACTTAGAGCCAAAAAAGTGATTTATTTTAAAACAGAGTTATGGCAGTTATGACTTTGGCATAAAGGTCCATCTCACAACAGATTTGGTTGGAAAAAATTAGGGAGATTAAGAGGAAGAAAAGTCAGTCATAAATTCTAGAAGGCAAGAAAAGTGGCAATGCAAAACTCGTAATTGGCTTTTTAAAAGTATTTACGATGGATAAAAACATAAAAATGCAAAAAGAATACACGGAAGCGGTCAAGGGGCTGACTTCAAATCACCACTGACATTCACAGAGCACTGGCAAGCCAAGCTGCATGAAAAACAGCTGTACATCCTAGCCTCCAAAACTAAAATATTCTGATAAAGGCTCAAAGAACTCCAATAAAATTAATATATAGAACACACCAATTATATGAATCTACATCTCTAGCTATGTCTTATCTGCTTAGCAACTTACTGTGCAGTAAAATGGGAATTGCTGCCAAAACAAGGTGACCTCCAGCTCTACGGAGTGCCTATGAACTTCTTGCAAAGGGGTCTGCAGATCCAGTCCTTCTTCCTCACTGCATTTGTGTCTTGGATAACAAACCAAGGACATCGTTTTCTTCTCAGATTTGTGGAGCATGCCAACGCAGAGTGACTTGAGGAAACCTTGTTGCTGACTTGATACAGACCAAAATACCGAGTTTTCCCTTTAATATATTCCCATTTATTTGACAACCAACCCCCATCCATAGCTATTTATTTGAATTTTTTACTTTTTCTTCCCTGCTTTTTTCTCATGCTTCTGTGTGCCTCACCTGGGAAGGGCAGATAGCCACGGCACGTGAGAGAAGCTGTTTGTGAAAAAAACCCTTTCCTTCCTCCACACTGACCCAGAATTTTACCCTGGCCACTTTAATCACATATAGCTACTAAGCAAAGAACCAGAATCCTCTATCTTCTCTCTGCTGTTGTGTTGCCACTTGCCTTGGGAAAACAAGACACAAGGGACCCTGAAAAACACGTGCAAGAAGCTCTGTATCATGAGCCAAACCTCACGGTGTCGCACTAGTGAAGAGCACTGCCTTTGGATGCCCTTTCCGTGACTAGGTGTGCAGGACTGGTGGGAAATGACCCATTTTTACCCCACCTCACTCTGAGCTGACACTGTAATGCCACAGCCACTCTTCAGGCAGAGTTCACAGCGAGTGGCAGAGCAGACAGCCTGACCACTTCACTCAAGTGAAAAATCACAGCTCTACCATGATGCCTTCAAGGCACATTTAGCTGAAAGAGCCAACACACTGTGCTTCAGGGGGAGAGGAAATGTTTCATAGGCAGAATGAATGAGCAGTGAAGGCAAAAATTGCATTCATATCTAGTCCTACACATCTGATGGGGTTTTTTTTAACAATAACATCATAGAAGCAGACAAGCTCTGATCATATATGAGCGTCTGCACGTACACATCTAAAACATTTGCCAGCAAAAGTGCATTTCTCTCAATCCTGAAGCTTAAGAGTGGATTTGACCATCACAATGAAAGGGTGATAACATTGTCTGACCTCTGCCTGACTTGCTGCCCACCTCCTGGATGCTGACTGGCACTAACTGTTGAGAATAACTAAAAATAACCAGCTTGTGTCATATATTGTAATAAGGGCAAAGGGAGAAAAAGAGGTGGCATATTCGAGGCTCTTGCTGTTCACCCTTCTGTCACCTTCCTCTTACAGATTTTCCCCTTGAGAACAGAGTGTGTTGTAGAAAGCACAATTAGTACAGATGATGGGAGCCAAGTACTTATTCATTATTTCATACCAATGACAAACTGGTAATGAGTTTGAGGTTTTGAGGCAGAAGTGGGGAACTGAAGAGAAGGACCTGCCCCACAGAGGATCACATTTAAGGATAAGAGGTTGCCACACAGAACAGACCAGTTTTGCAAGATGTAGTCTGACTGAATCTAAATGAGAAAAGACCAGCATAAAGAGCACCAAAATACAAACCCCAAATATGCTGAGTTTCCTCATATTTTTCAGGGCTTCATAGGTTTTGATTCTACATGGTTTCTTCCTTTTTGTTGGTGGGGGATTTTTGCCCAAAGTCTTTTTAGCAGTTGCTTACAATCTAAAGGCATAATTTAGATGTGTTTTGCTCCATCTCGCTCTGATTGCACCTCACAAATCATGCACTTCTGGGGTCAGGTCACAGGCAGTGCTCCATGTCCTGGCAGCCAAGATATATCCCCAGGAAAAGGTAAATCCCATTTCCCAAAATTACCTACCAAATCCCAGGAGAAACCCTTACAAATACATCAGTATTGATTAAAACACAAAAAAAACCAAATAGACTGAAAATAAATGTGGGTTTTGAACAAATAAGAGCAGATGTTGCAGCTTGAGCACCTTGGCTGATAATTATTGTCTACTTGTGATTAGCACCCATGAGCTTCCCTAAGGTCCAAGTAACTAATCATAGCTCCAGCAGAGATCATTGGGTTTTTCAGTTTTGGTGGATCTCATCTCTGAACCAATGACCAGCCAGTGGCATCCATTCTGTACTGCTTAATAATGAGCAAAAAAAGTTTAGGAGGAAGGGAAACAGGCAGTGATGCATCCATATGCAGGGTACAGGAGAAAATAAACAACAGAAGGTACAACCATGCAGGGCTACAGTGCATGTGTGGATTCCCAGGAGAGGAGAAATGTGACCACACCACTTGTGTACTGATGGCTGGGAATACATCCAGATTCCTGTTCTGTAATCCCAATGAGAACTGAAGGCATAAAACATTCAAACAACTGCCAGGCACATTCTAACACTGAATGACTGGGAAGAACAACATTAGTCTCTCAGGGAAGCTTTAACCATCTTTTTTTAACTGAAAACTGCTCAGGATATTAGTAAAAAAAAATCAAAGGAAATTAATTAGAACAAAATTAATTAGAACAGGAGCAACAAACTTACCTTCATTTGTTGTTTAATATTCTTTTTTAGTGACACATGTCACAATTTATGCCCTATTTGCTTATGCACTCAGGCAGTGAAGACTTCTAGCAAAATTTTCTCCTTTTCCTAATACCTTTACTTTATTTGGAAGGCTACTTAAGCTTTTGGACTCAAGTTTCAGAAAGTCTGGCAACCCAGGGTATTTCTCCTTTCTTACTTAATCCTAGGCTAATGAATGAACTCACAAGGTACAAGTCAACACAGCTCCTGGGCTCTTGCTCCTGAGGGTCCAGATCACATTGCAAGGATTCTGTAAAAACTGGCAACACAGCTAATCCCAGCAATGCCAAAAGCCATTTTACTCCACACCACTAGAATAGACAAAAGCCCAAGTTATTTTTAACCAGCAAATTAATGCTGAAAAGAATGAGTCAGCACAAGAAGTTCTTAAAGAGGGCTTCCTCATCTAGAAACAAAAGCAAGGCAGAAAAGTTACGCATTTAAAAAATGTAGAGTCCACAAGGAAAAACAAAATAATGTTTTGACAAGTTCAGAGAGCTGCTAGCCCGATATCCAAGCAGCCACTGGTGTGAGATACCTGAGAAACAGGAATATTACATGAAGATGCTTTCCCTGGCATCCTCTACCAGCCCTGGGGCTGGATCTTCAGGTAGCAGTAGTACTGATGGCCCAAACCTCCATGAAATTTGCCTCACTCTTCTTTAAACCCAGGTAACACCTCTGGCTTCCAGAGTTGTCCTCTCAGCACGTGTTCACTCCGTACCCTGCACCAAGAGGGCTTGGAAACACCACCTCAGCACAAATAAGGGGTCATTCTTTCAAAGAACTTATGTAAGACCCAACACTGCCAGATCCTGATTTGATTAATTACTGCCCAAAGATGACCAAGGGCAGCTGAAAGTGCACCCTCTTTCATTTTCTATTTGAGGCCCCTTTTCTGAAAGAAGGAGCTGGGAATTTGAGTATTTTTAATAAGGCTTTCCGTATTTATGCAACAGTCCCTTGGTTATGCTCCATTATCCTACTTGGCCTTTTTTTGACCTCCCTAGTGTCCATTGTTTGACTCTGCTATTCCCAGTGGAGCTAAATGCCTGAATCTTGCCAAAGAAAACAGTGTCATGAACGTGTCAAATCCCACATTTGTATCCAAAACACTTGTTTGGGCTCATTAACAGGAAACACAATCACTCAAAGATGCTTTTGGTGCTTGCAAGTATATTTGAGGGTAAGAACAGCAAAACAAGCCTGGTTACCCTAAGAAAACAGTGCCATAACAAAATGTATTTATCCTGAACTCTTGACCTTCCTATTCTATTACAGCTGGTGCTTATGAGGAGTATGAACTTGGAAACACAACCATCTTATGAGTGATTACAGCAATTTAGGATTATGAACCACATTTCAGGAAACAAAAGGGTGAATCTTACCATAGCCACCTTTGGTTTCACCTGAGTGGTTCGTCGGCCAAATTGTGAAGCAAGAACCCAAAGAAAGCATTTGGTGGTCACTAAGTCAGAAGATGGAGCTGAATGGCAGATTGCTAATTAAATCTTTGTTAATCTGTGTTAATAGGAACACTCAGAAGCAGTCAACAGCAGTCTTGCTGCCTGTACTCAAAGCTCCTTCTCTCACAGAGCAAAAGCATCAGTCTATTAGTATACCCATTAATTTCACAGCATGAAGAGAGATTTGGTAGGATTACAAGTCACAGCTTGCTGTATTTTTCTGTCTCCAGCACAAAGAAAATTTTGTTTCTTTTCAGAAGTCCTGTGAACAGGGCAAGTTCATGTACAGAGCAGAGAAAACCATTTAACAAGCTTTCAGACTAAGCTCCATCTGAAACTTTTCCTGAAAGCAGATGGAAACTATATATTTCTAGCAAATTTTGCAGCCTCTTAATGCAAAAACATCATCCATTAACACTACCAGCCAGGGAGGGAGAAACATTCATCAGGGTGGCCTGGCAGAACCTCCCTATGGCAGGCTTTTCTAAACATAGGAGAAAATAAAAACACCTCTTAGTGGGCAAAATAACACATTCATATTATAAGCCTAATTTAGAACTGGTTCTAACCAGCTGACAGTAACTTCCAAAACAAAGGAATGTAAATATTGTCAACTCTACTGATTATGCTGAAAATGCCCTAAATTGAGATGTGAGCACTCTCCTGACAGGAGGAACAGTTCTGCCATCTCTCTATCACACCCAGCTCCACTTTGTTTCTCAGGCACCTCTGACACCCTCAGTCACGTCCATGGGCTGCTGTAGCAGCACTAGAGCTCACTCTATCTCACTCCTACAGCTCCTTTTTAAAAGCAGTGCTAGCATTAAGGTCCCTTAGGATCAAAACACCACTAACAATGTCCATGTTGAATACCTCAGCATATTTTCTTAATTATTCTCCCTCTAAAAACCATAGAATCATTCAGATTGGAAAATACCTCTAAGATGATCAAGTCCAACCATTAACCCAGCACAGACAGTGCACCACTAAACCACATCCACAAATAACATATCTATGTGTCTTCTGAATGCCACCAGGGTTGGTGACTCCACCACCTCCCTGGGCAGCCTGTTCCAATGCTTGAGCACTCTTGTGGTGAAGAAATTTTTTCTTAATATTCAATCTAAACTCCCCTGGCAACAACTTGAGGCCATTTCCTCTTGTCCTACTGCTTGTTTCTTAGGAGAAGAAACCTATCCCCACCTTGTTAAAACTTCCTTTCAGGAATTTGTAAACAGTGATAGAGGCTCCCCCGAGCCTCCTTTTCTCCACATTAAATACCCCCACAGCTCCCTCAGCTGCTCCTCACAGGACTTGTGCTCTAGACCCTTCATCAGATCCGTTGCCCTTCTCTGGATACACTCCAGCACCTCCATGTCCTTCTTGTCATGTCCTTCATGTCATGTCCTTCATGTCACAAAACTGGACACAGGAATGGAGGTGTGGCCTCACAAGTGCTGGTACGGGGGGGACAATCACTGCCCTGGACGTGCTGGCCACACTATTGCTGATCCAGACCAGGACACCATTGGCCTTCTTGACCACCTGGACACAGCTGGCTCTTGTTTAGCTGCTGTCAACCAGGCCCCCCAGGTCCTTTTGCACCAGGCAGCTTTCCAGCCACTATCTCCCAAGTCTGTAGTGATGCATGGGGTTGTTGTGGCCCAAGTGCAGGACTTGGCCTTGTTGAACCTCATTCCATCAGCCCATCAATCCAGCCCGTCCAGATCCCTCTGCAGAGCCTTCCCACCCTCCAAGAGATCAACATTTCTGCCCAGCTTGGTGTTGTCTGCAAACTGGCTGAGGGTGCATTTGATCCCCTTGTCCAGGTCATGACACAAGCCATTGCTGCAATTGCCACCTTAATATTAGCAAGCAGATGAATATTTATAATGCAAGCTTTCTTTAACTGGCATAGATACCAAAGCAAACTTCCATTCTGGAATAGATTGAGTGGGATAAGGCTGTGGATGCAGACACTGGAAAGCACAGTACAACACCATAAAGGAGCAGATGACATCATGTAAGGATGCTGCATGGTCAGAGTCAACACTGCAGTCACTTAAATCCCTTCAGTGTCGGGTAAACACCAGAGCACAATCACAGGCTCCCTCTTCTGTGTATGAAGGAAATCAGACAACTACTAGAAAAGCAAGCTAACAAAATTAAACAGCGTTCACTAGCTTTGTCACCACAGCCAAGCAGCTAAAAGGTGCTTCCTGCAGCACATAATTCCTAGCAGTGATTCCTCTCCCACACTTAGCTTTTCTTTTTTCAATGGTCTTCTTTCAGTGGTCTTTTTTCAATGCAGAGGTGGTAAAGCCACCTCACTTGGTTACCCAGAGTTACCTCCCTCCAAGAGCTCAGCAGTCAGGCCACCAGCCATGGGAGAGCCAGGCTGCAGACCAGGCTCCATCCCTGAGGGATGGAGACAGCCTTTGCTGAGGGCTGCCACCTCACAGAGGAGAGGCTGGGGTTCTGGTCTCTGACCTAATTCATATTAAAGTATTTCTTATCCAACACTAATTGAAATAGGGACTAGAACTTGTTCCCTGTTCCCATCTGAGAGGTTTAGCCTTTAGGCTACAGTCATTCTCATCAGCTTGCTCAGTCCCAATCTCCCTGGCCCACTAAAAACAACCTCCCAACAATGTGGAACAGCTTCACCTGCAGGAACAAAGAGCCTGCCCACCAACTGCTAGGGCACTTTCTTCAGAGAAAGAAGTAGATACACAAATCCTAGGACAGAGAATAAACTGGAGCCCCAAACCTCACCACAATCACAGAGTGTAAGGACATCACTGGGTGAGGTGGTCAGCTGGGAAACCTCTCCTTGGAAGATCCTAGAGCAGTGCTCAACGTGCAGCAACAGGGTAGTGACAGACCTCATGCCAAGCCAGAACTTTAAACGGACAGAAAATTTTACAAAAGGTAGAAATTGAAGCACGTAACGTCGGCAGAAGCTTCCAGCAGTAGATGACAATTGAATGTACAAAGGATCTAAGGACATCCTACATCATATAGGATGCACTGTGTACCCAAATCTAAACCCAAAGCAGCAAAACAAGCACCTGAAATTGGTGTGTTGTCCCTGGTTACACCATGACTGCATGTGTTCACGTTTAAAGGTTTCAGGTTTTACTCAAAACCTAGTTTTTCAGATTGAAAAAATATATAATTCCTAAATAGGAAACAGCAAATTTTGATTTAAGACACATTTAATACAGAAGATCCAGTTCTTAATACATAATTTTTTAGATGAAAGTCAGCTTGAAGACAATGATTGTCAACTTTTTCTGCTTTGAAACATTAGTTTGCCTCAAAAAAATCCAGGCTACCATGCCCACACATTTTCTGATTAGCACGAAGTGCAAGACTTTTGTACTGCTGCAGTGAATAGATGTTTAGCTATTGATTTCAAGGGCAGCACAACTTCACCTTTGACATTTTTTCACCTGCTTTCAGCACATAATACATCACAAATTTCTATTTTTCTCTCCACCCACTCATCCACTGCCCTTATTCCTGTTTTTGCCCTCCAGAAACCCAGGTGTGTTCTGTTTCTGTAGCCCATTAACATTGCCATCACATAAACCCCCCTGTTCATCTGCTATCTCATGGGCTGCAGGTACCCAGGTGCCCATTTCTTTCTGCAATCCCAGAAGCTGCTGCAGTGGCTTTTAGTAGAGAGCCTGTGAGTTTTAACCCTTTTTTTCCCTGGCTTTCTCATTTTCACTAATCTTAATGGGAAAAAAGAGCTGATCCATACCTGCCAGCCCCTTCAGACACCAGGATATTCACCTACCCACCCCAAACAACTCATCAGCTTAGTCTCATAACACCTACAAACCTTGAACTGTACCATTACCCTTCGTCTCCATTTTCTACACTCACCTGCTTCATCTTCACCTCATTCTCTTTCCCCTCCAGTTGTCACCTGTTTTGAAGCCCAGCTCCAAGGTATTCAGCCTCCCCATGATGGAGGAGTATATACAGACATTACCTCTATATGGAGATTTCTTGTCTATGGGCATGGAGAACTTTCTCCAGCTTCTGAGCTGGGTCATCTGGGCTTTCATAACCACCTCTGCCAGTTATCAGCTTCTCAAGGTAGTGATTTCATCTCTACACACCAATAAAATACTTCTGGTTATTATGAGATTTTTTTCATTAGCACAAATGGGAAAAAGTAACTCATCCCCCAACTATAAGTGAACAGTGCTTTTAAACAGGAAAAAAAAAAGACTCCAGAAAATTAGAAAAGGATAAAAGCTTGTCTTATCCTTTGTCTTTTTAAAAAAACCATATATTTATGGTTTTTTTAAAGAAAAGTATTTTTTAAACACTTATAATAAATGAGGGCAACTTATACACTGTTAGAGAAGGTTACATGATCTAATAACCATAATGATCTCTCCCATACAGAGAGGCCACCACCATAAACTGTGTGATGCCTAACACGCAGATTTCATAAATCTAGTTTCTAACTGCTAAAATATTAACTCTCTGGTCTGAGTTTTAAAGTCTGTATTGTTTTGGTTCAAATTAAACAGACTACATTCCCTATCTGAGGTCCTGGTGGGAGGAAAAAACCTACCAGCTTTCCAAAATGTAAATTTTATTTAGTTAGGTGATAGTTAATAAGATGACTATCCAACAGACTAGGGATTTTTATTGCAGCAAAAATAAAGGTGGTGGTGTTTCATTCCTTTAATAATTTTAACATGAAGTAGAAAACTATCTGTGTACGGAGATTCCTGGTTAATTTTTCCCCATCAGGGTGAAGCATGTGATCAAGTTCTTAGAAAACCATCTTTTTCAAGATATGGGTACTGAAATCTGTTTGTTTTTGCAGTTTGAGGTGCATCATTCTCCAGGGACCTGAGCCTGATACATTCCCTGTTATAGCAAGGGAGATCCAGGTCAAGCTGCCCTGCAGACATCAGCTGTGACTGTAAGGCAGATACTTGCTAAAATGTATGAATTTTTAAACTCCAGGGCTGTGGAATTCCCAGGATTGCTAAAAGCCATCAGCATTCATGTGAGTGTATTCTGATGGTTCAGAAAATGCTCATACACATTCATATGACTATGGATTTCTGTGCAAATTCAGAGAGCAGAATGAATTCATCAGATAACTCCCAGGACAGGCTGGAGAGTGGACAAGCACAGAGTGTAATATTTAGGAATGTGATGCCAATAACAGGGCTCATTTTTTGAAAACCTACCCATCAGTCTTCAGTATCCTAAGTGCATGAGTGCATGGAGAAGCTACCATACATTTGTATCACCCATGCAAAAACACTATTCCCAGAACCACACAGCAGTTCTTCAAACCTTTTTATTAAGACTGAAGGTGAAAGGAATGATTTTTTTGTTTGCTTGTTTAGTTTATAAGATACCTTATTAAGGCCTAAAAAACAACTATAAAGCATGTTTTTCTTGAGGGGAAGGAAGAGAAAGACAGGATACAATCAGGTAACTTATGTCCAGATTCTACCCATCTATCTTTGCATCACTCAGTACAGAGGCCCACATTAAAATGACATCTTTCCTTTCATTTTTCTCTCCAATTAGATTTCCAGTTTTACTGCCTAAAGAGACAAATTGCTTCCTCATTGTAGCAATCCACCCACGGCACCAATATTCAGGCTTTACCCCAAAACATACCAGACACTTCATACCTTTTTCCCCTCACCTTTGTAGCTGTCAGGATTTGGAGTAAGTTTAGTCTGCTTTTCCCTACTTGCAGGAGGCAGAACCAAGCAGATAAAATTCATAAACACTTAGAGGAGAAGGTCATCTCCTTTCAGCAGGCACTTGGACATCACAGCCATAGGACCAAGGGATACCAGGCTGGGCACAAGAGTGAGACTCATTTGAGCACAAGGTGAAATACCAGCATAATTCAGTATGAAAAGATCACCAAGAGCCTGAAGTAGGTGTCAATCACCCTCTCTCTCTTATTATTATTCAAGTAATTAATCATAAAAGCGTGTGGTGTAATGAACTGACTGCACTAATTCCGTTTATGCTTAAGTACATTGATTGTAGTAACACAAAATAAAAGTTCCACCTCGTCAAGGACTTGATACTTGGGGTACAACATCATCTTAATAATAACAATCAGTTTATCAGCCTTATTTTTATTCAAGTAAATTCCTTTATTGCACTTTAATTAACTACCCTGGCTTGATTCTATTGAGCATTAGAGCAGGAAATAATTGCAGCTGGCTTCACACTAAGGGTTACTATTATCTCCAAGGCAATGAGGACAATCAATATTCCAGGGAGGACAGGTACTAAAACTGCCTCCTGAACAAATTACAGATCAATAACCATGATAGAAAATGGAAGGGAGATTTGCATTTGAAGGAATCCCAGAGGAAAAGAATGGAGTACAAAGATAAATGTGTGTTTTCTCTAACTTAGTTGTTCATTTGTGTCTGAACCTCAAGTCATCAGGACCTGTGAGCTAAACCAAACAGATAGGCCTGTCAGCAGCTGGTTGTCTGCCACCAAGAAGATTTTAGGAAAAGTAGATCAAAAATAATTAAAATATATTTGATTTTCTTTTGTTAAGCACTGCAACAGCAATTACAATCACATATTTTAATTGGAATTTGTGAACAACTGGCATGTGTGTAGTTCTTCCTGAAACTCGACCTGCATTATGGGCAAGGGCAGCACAACCATTAAATAAGAATGCTCAATGGGAGTAAAGGCCTCAGTTCCAGGGATACCCTGTTCCAGGGCTTTCTGTAGGCTAAAAGGATACCATTCCATCCAGCCACAGAAAACATGGTAACCATTAATATTAACAAATTAATGCATTAAGTATTCAGTTTCCAGAATCACATAGGAAATATCTGCTTCAGCAGCTGGACAGTGGGGAGAATCCCTATGTCTAAGCATTCCTGGGGAATGCAAATAGGATGTGGGCTCATTTCCAAGTGCTGCCTTCCCCTGCACGTAGTTGTTCTGCTACATTCTGTAACTTCCAGATTCCATGGGGAAAAAAGGCAAGTTATTAAATATCACTTAATTTGCCATCAAAATTATTCAATGTCTCATATGGTCAATAACTACATCTGACTTCTTTACTGTTACCCATTTTCTAAACACGAGCATGCATTTTAATTTTGCTTTACAATAGAAGAAAACCAGCAAAAGCTTCATTTAATTCTAGGCAGTCCAGAATACCTGAGAATTTATGTAAATGCTGAGAAAGAGAAGAGTTGCATGAACATCAGAAGCATGCAGGAAATGTAAAATTCAGTACCATAAAATACAATGCAAAATGCTAAGGGTGCTTAGGAAATTACAAGTTCTTGAACTGGGTTTTATTATATTCGTGAGGTGGTGGTGTTGTTTAGGAAGAACAAAAGTTATATTTTTGCCTTTCTAACTTGCAGCCTTCTCAGGCCATGTGCTTTCTGGGAAGACCACAGACTGGGAGGTGAGCATTTTCATCTCCTGTAATATTTTGTTTACTCAGAGCCACGTTATCCATGATACCCCTAAGGAAATTCAGCCCCATTTACCTCTTTCAAGTCTTGGACAATAGCAGTGAGCCTCTCGTTCTCTGCCTGGACATTGGTGACCACAGCCCTGCTCTGCTTGAGCTCGTTCTGCATCTCCAAAATCTTGCCAAGGTAATAGGCTTCCTTTGATGCAGACTCCTGGAGGAGAGTCTCTTCCCGCGTTTCCCCATCCTCGGCCACTTTGCGGTGAACAGAGAAGGACTGTCCAAAAGCCTGCAAGGGGAAAACAGAGCACAGTAAAAACCTGCTGGAACCCTAGAACAATTATCAACAGTTCCAAGGAGCTGCACAGCCAGCGGGAATGGGATGGATCTGCAAATCCCAAACTCTGGCCTATTGAACACTGTCCCAGCAGCTGAGGGCCACCATCCCACTCGGCTGAAATGGAACATCTCCAGGCTGCTCCCGTTTGCAGTCTGGATTTATGGCCCCCATCCAGTCCACCTCCACTGAGATCAGGATGGTGCTCTGCTAACTGCCCATTAATTAGTGCCAGTGTTTAATCCTCCTGCACCCGTAATTCATCAACTCCTTTCTTTTCTGGTTCTGCAAAATAAACGTGTGGTTTGTTTTGGCTTAAAGAGCAAAAATAGCCGACAAATCTCACTGAGTTGCTTTCCATTTCCAACAACCTTTTCTTATAGGAGCTTATCTCCTGGTGTGGAAAAATGTTCCTATAACCTGGAAGAACAATAAATGAGCTGAGAACCAGCAATGACCATCTACACCTCTGGGATGCTAAACATAGTGTGTCAGCCCTTTCATTTCATTTATACTCAGTGTTTTGTGCTTCTGTTGGATATTTAACTGTTGGAGAAGTCTTTAAATAGATAATTTCAGTGTTACTGGCTTACACTGATCAATTTAATAAGACTATTTCTCAGTGACAATTTCTGATGTTATTTTTGACAGTTCTGGAGCAAGCTTTTCTGTAAGAAAGCAAAGTACAAGCCATGATAGTAAACATGATGGAGATATCATTTAACTATGAACAACGGGGGGAAATCCAGCAGTAATATAATAATATTAAAAAAATGTGATAAAATAAGTGACAAGAAAAAGAAAATAAAAATAGCAATAAAATATAAATTAAAATAAAAGCAAAACATGATTTGAGCGTATTACCTTTTAAAAAAAGACACTTAGTTGAAAATGACATGATCTGATTCTGAAGAAAGGCAAAAGAGGGCTTTTAATATGACGAATATTTAGCCTAACACAGGCAGAAGTTCTCTCATGTATCTTAAATCCAAGTGAACACATCTGAAAGATTTTTTTTTTCCTCCTAATATGTGAGAGAAATTTAAGTCATGGTAACATGCTATTTCAGTGAAAAAATTATCCCTAAAAGCCTAATTTTTACCCAGTTCTATAAAATCACAGCACACAATTGTAGCCACCGTAAGCTGTGGCCTCTTTTGCCTTCCCATCGATAAGCTTTGCCAAATTAAATCCATTGTTTTACTATTTATAGCCTTTCAGAACATGTTCTAAGCTTTACTGGCACTAGAACTGAAGAAACCCTTAGGAACTTCAAAGTAAAATTCCCTTCAAAAACTTCTCAGCTTTTAAGTCTACTTCACTTGGAGAATCCTGTGAACTCAGCATTAAAGGATTCTAAAAATATTCAATAATGTATTAACCCAGCTGTCTTCTCAAAAAGCTGTAAGTTACTGAAATAGCAAGCGTCAGCAACTTGCCAAATAGGATTTTCCAAATAACAAGAAATGCAATTTAATGAAACTTAAGCACTGATGTCTGTGAATCTAAGACACCTGTTTCAGGAACACTGCTAATAAATTACCTTCCTCTGCATACTTACATTCAATAGCTCACTGTGTTCCTAGTTTGAGACTGAGCAAAGAGCACCAGTCAAATAAAGACCCTACAAGACAAATGGAAAGGTCACTTATCCAGGGGTAAAATCAAAACACAGCAGAAGAGCAGGTAGGACTTGCAGGGGTGGAGAAACTCATGAATAAATGTCACCTGGAGCCCTCTCTCTGCCAGAGAGCCACAGCACACAGTGATGACAGCCTTCCAGGTGGATACCAGGTTTTCCCTAACGTACTTGGAAGGAGCATTTTTAGCATGTGTGATGTTTGAGGACAGCTATGAATATAGATTTTGGGCAGGGTGCGTAGCACAGTGGAAAGTATCAGTGTACGCCACGTTTCCTTGTACCTATGACAACAGAAAACATATAAACTTTTCTTTTCTCCTATGAAACCAGCTTGAACATTGCTGTATCACAGAATGGGTCAGGTTGGGAAGGACCAAAGTGGGTCATCTGGTCCAACCTCCCTGCTCAAGCAGGGTCATCCCTGAGCACTTGGCACAGGATTGCATCCTAACAGCTCTTGAATAGCTCCAGTGAGGGAGACTCCATAACCTCCGGGCAACCTCTCCCAGTGCTAAATCACCTGTAGAATAGAATTTCTTCCTCGTTTCTTTGATGGCCAAGACTGTCCCAACTCATCCATATCACAATATTTAATTTCTTTCTTAAATTGCTATCAAGATGTTAAAATCAGGAGAAGGAAAGCAAGCAAGCGCAGTTCACTTTTGGTATTGATGATAATTACGCAGATCAATACAACAAGGAGACAAACATGAAATGCCTTTTAATTATAAGCAAGCAAAAAGTTCTGCTTCTCTATTTCATAGCCTGTACAAAACACCAAAAAGTTTAAACTTTGCAGGCACGTCCACTTGAAGTCTTCCACAAGATTGATCACTGTTAAATTAAATCACAATTAAATCATAAAAGTCAAGTAACAAGACACCATTAAGCTATGCATACACATCCATCTCCTGAAACCTCAGAATTGTGTAACACTACCATGATTTTTAAAAGGCATCTTAAAATTTGAACTTTGAGAACAACAAAATAGTGATCACTATTTGAGGTCATGATAAAGGATGGTAGAAGTGGGTGCACACAAGCAAGAGGTCAATTTGATCATGCAGAAAGGTGTAGCTTCGGAGGAAAAACACCATTTACTGTTGAACGCTAAGTAACCCCAGATGGAAATTCCGGTGTCAGAAGCAAACAAGGATGACAAATAATGCTGTGAACAAAATGGGCACAGATTTGCAAAGGAGCAATAGAAAAATGACTGCTCCAGACATGTCATATTTATATGGTAAATATAAACAGCAGTAGAAAGCTGATATGTAGTGACATAAAACGATGTCTAAAACGAGAACTATATTTAACACGTCAAGAAAGAAAGGAAAAGAGAAGCTAGATATTTAATTTAGGGGTAGAAAGCAGCACACATGCAAAATACCACTTTAAAACATAAGTAGGTAATGAAGGCTGATATTTCTGAATTTCACCTTTATTTTTACTAATGACCTCCTGGGGCTGGAATTCTGAAATGCTTCACAGAAATTCATTCTTCCACTCTGGAATGAGGAATAAGCAATAAACATGACCTGACTGCTCTCAGGACAAGCAGACAGCCCACCTTCACGGTTTTGACACTGACTCCAGTTTTTTCTGATGCATAATGCAACAGCATTGGACTTGTTCAAATGATTACCTATTTGAGCTGCTAACTTGCTGCAAAGCAGAATGTATTATGTATTAGTTGCCTCCATACTCATAGCACAAAAGCAGGAGAAAAACAGCCTGGATTATCCAAGAGGGTAGCATATTTCCTAGTCAAATGTCAGTATGGCATCACAGATGGAGATCTTTGCTCAGGATGCTATGGGTTAATGCCAGGAACAGGCCTTAATTTGTTGCACATCTTGAATGCCCATTTATCACCAAATATTCCTTTAGCCACTTGCAATTCTGTGTCCCTCAGATAAATATGGGGGTTTTCTTTTTTTTTTTTTTCCAAAATTCATTGACAGAAGCTCAGGGTTCTTTGAAATTTTTCTGCTAAGGACCAAGCAGTGGCAGACAGAGGTCTATGAGAAAAATCCTCTCTAGGGAAGGCTGAGCAGAGGAGCAGCATCTGAGCAGGATCTGCTACTTCCCTCAAACTCAGTTGGTACAAAACTGTTTCCCCCCTAACTTGTGATGTGGCACCGAATCTAAATCCAATATGTTTGTCAGCAGTGCAACAGCAAAAAACACCCCTGCAGAGGTGACTGATGGGTTCCAGTCATATTATATCTGCTTTCTTAAAACATTGCCAAGTTTTAGATCTCTAAGTTTTGTCATAATGTAGACTAAATCTTTGTGCAGCTGGCATGACCTTCACATGTTCATTTAAGATGGCTGAGACAGGGTAATAGTTTCCTTTTGGAAGCCAATACTGAAGTTATTAAAGCCCTCAAATGCAAATACTTGGCATACTGCAATCAAAACACAGGCAGACGCATGCTTAATGATGACAGAAGAAAAAATTAATAGGCATTGTGTGGATGGTGCATGTGAGATGGACAGCACATGCAGGGAAGCAGATTGAAAACTCAAAACCAGATTGAGAACACAGCCTGAATCAGCATGGGCTTACAGGCAAGAAAACTGGATCATGAACTTCTGGGCTGACAGACAAGCTGAAAACAGCTGATTGTCTGATTCCTCCTGTGCTCAGCAAAGCAGGATATTCAACTCTTCTGAAGAGGCAGAAGATCGAGCATCTATCTCATCACTAATTTAGCTTTCAGCTCAGAACACCAAACAAGGTTCCTAGACTTAACCTGTTCCCCAGTCAAAAGGAATGAGATAATTGATCAAAATTCCATTGTACCCAAGCACCTGGCTAAGCACTGGTAGCTTCAAAATTTCCAGACTGAAGATGATCAGTTTTATGCTCTATGGAACACAAGATGAATAGGATTTTTGTGTGTTTGAGTTTTATTTTCTTAATGTAACAACATACCTTTTACTTCATATGCCTCATCTTGCAGAAAATAAAAAAGATTAAATGTTTTGCAGTCAATATGAAGCAAGATAACAAAGGGGGGTTTCTTATTTGTTCTCATGCGAGCAGTCTGCCTCCTGAAAATGGTGAAAATTAAACTTTAAAGGACAGGGTTTTTTTCAATTTATGCTTTGCTACAGATAATTGAGGAAGTTCAAGTTCCCATTTGAAAAGTGTAGAGGAGACTATCTGCTGCTGAGTGCAAAGGATGTTAGACTAGATCCATTCATGATCTGAAATAAAAGATACTATAGTTATGACAGGACAAGAGTAAATCGCCCCAGCCTGTGCCAGGGGAGGTTCAGATTGAACATCAAGAATTTCTTCACTGAAAGGGTGGTCAGGCATTGGAACAGGCTGCCCAGGGAGGTTGTGGAATCACCATCCCTGGAAGTGGTTAAGAAATGACTGGACATGGCACTCAGTGCTATGGTTTAGTTGACATGGTGGTGTTTGGTCAAAGTTTGGATTTTATCTTAGAGATCTTCTCCAAGCTTAATGACTCTATGAGCACGGTACAGGCAACTGAGAAATCCACAAAGGATACTTGAAGAAGCCACCACCTAAAGGCAAAAAGCATTTAGCTTTATCTCCAAATACCAGCTTACTTAATTCAACTCTCTTCAATAAAAATGCAAATGCTGTTGCATTGATAAAGTCACATAGTCAATATCTGCATAAGAGATTTCACTTGCAAAAGGGACCTGCAAGCCAAGGTGATGGAGGTTGTACTTATGCCAGAAATGCTAAGGAGATCAGACACATGGAAAACATAACTAATCCTGAGTCTATTTACTGATGTAGAGCAGTAGGACAAATGTCAACAATTCATAGGCTTTTCCCCAAGGACAATTTGGGCAAAAGAGTGAACAACTCAGATGCTTCTGTTTGTTCTCAGTGGATCCCTTCAGTACCTACAATCCTCTTGAAATTCATATATCAGATGCTAATCAACAAAGCCTTCAGAAAACACAGAAAAATTTATATTCAGCTCAGCTACAGACACAGCCATGCTTCTGCAGCCCCAGTACACAGTGTGCTGATTTCCATCAATATGTGAGGCCTCGGGCAACCACTCTGCCTTTTTATAAATAAGGAAAAAAACCACTCCTAAATGTGATGGTTAGGAAATATTTATAGACAAGAAGAAAGCACTACCACGAAAATGAACATTCAATGCCAACATCATAGTTTACCTGCAATCCAGCAAAAGGGAGAGTGAATAAGAATTTCCATTTAATTGCCTTTATCTGCACTCTAGATGGGGATTTCAATTCCCCAGCCCTGAGCATTCCCTCCAGGCACAGAAAACACAAGAAGGGGGAAGCTTGTAACAAAGGGCACCACTTATCCACAACACAACAAATTAGTCACACGCTGGTAATTTTAAAGCAGCTCTGTTCAAAACTCCTATGGCCAATAATTAAATTATTTCTATAAACAAAATAATTCATATATTCCTAATGAAACATAAGGTGGCTTACAATTTTGCGCAAATTACTACCAGACCGACATCCAGCTATTACAAAATTTCAATTAAAACCACTGGAAGCGCTACCAGAACAAGCACATAAGACTATCAGAGATTTTTGATTTTTTTAAACAAAACATGCCTGAAGGGAGAGATGAAACCAGCCTTTCATGGAGGTCCTATGACATTTGCACTGAGCAACAAAATGCCATTTTTACAAAAACTTAATTTTTTTATTTTCGAACTGATTTTCTTCTCTTTTTCTAACTATGAAATGGCTGAAATAATTGCAATTCCCTCTCCCGTGCTTGCTTGAATAAAGCAGCAAAGAATTAATGCCAAAATCCAGTTCTTTAAGAGTTGCCAGCCTGCTGGGACATTATAGTTATTACATGCTAGCTCCCCATATGTAAACTCGCATTCCATAGTCAGAGCCCATTTATTGAGCATTTTAGGAGTGGTCTAAGCAAACTCACGTTGGTAGTGAATAATAAAAACAACCCAGTTGCTTAGTGAATCACCTGAAAGCTTTAAATTAGCTGGACCTCTCTTAATGAGGGCTTGTGGGATTTGGTCTCATATTTGGAAAGAAATGGTATTCTTCTGCTGCAAAACACTTAGCTCTATTCACATATATCCTAGAAGCCACAGAACACCTACTTGATTTAGATGCTTTCCTTTTAATATTTCTTACTGTTGTCTGTCAGTTAAAAAGCAAATAAGCCATTTTGCAGGTCTGTTAAAAAAACCCCAGACATCAAAACTGCATTCTGAGCATAGGGTAAGCGGTGGTATTTTTGCTAAGCAGCAAAATGAAGGATTTGTTTCTCAAAGAACAGGAAGCTCCTCTCCTTGGATAAGAAAACAAGTAATATAGTCACCATCTTGTCTTCAAAGCACTGTAAAATATCTCTCTCAGGCAGAAGCTTATGGTCACAATAATTCTTTGTCATTCAAACAAAATAAATCAGAAGCTACAAGGGGTATTTCCACTCCCCACATTTTCACAGAGGAGGACAACAAGCCCTGTCTCTTTTAAGGAATTTTTAAAGCCCACAGGAAAGGTCTTAGATAATCAAAACAGCACTATATTATCCTTGAAGTGACATCTAGAGACAAGCATAAAGACTTGCTCTGCTCTTCTTTGTGTTTCCCAATCTTTTTCAAAACGTTCCCTTACAGCCTGCCCATCTCAGTGAGCCACCAAGTAGATGGGACAAGACCTGACTACAATAATGAACATTTAAGAGGCTGATTCCTATAGTTTTTGTAAACTAAATTGGAGAATAGAGAGGGGGTACTATTTAGGGCTCATTGTCATAATAGCCCAGTGAAACAAGCACCCCTGGAAGAGAAGTCAGGAAGGCAAGTGAATTTCAAGGGTGTCTGAAAGGTTCCCTAGAGAAGACAAAAAGGAACTGGTTTGGTTTTTTTTTTTTATTCAGCACAAGTAGAATAGGTTAAGAAAAGGGAGGCCTATTTGCATTATTTTCTTGACTGAAGGGGGATAGAGAGTCAAACTCTTCCCAGCAGTGCACAGGAAAATGGCAAGACACAAGGTCACAACCTGAAACCAAGGAAATACACACAAAACAAATGAAAATCCACCCTGAGAGCAACATGGCAGCAAAGTAAGTGCCCAGAGTGGCTGGGTACCCTCCATCCTCGGAGACTTTCCAAACTCATCTAGACCAAGACCCTGAACAACACTTAACTGTGAACCTCAGCCAAGTGATGGACAAGATCACCTTCAGGAACCTCTCACAAACTAAATTCCATTATGATTCAGGGAGCAACCCTCTGTGCTGGAAGGGCTGGTAGACACTGCACCTCTCATGGACCATGCAGCTCAAAGAGCCATGACTCATGGTTGGCCTTTTTCTCAGGTATCTTCAACACCAGCCTAAAACTGATGACCAAAAGCAAGACCAACGTGGTTTTACTGTAATAAACAAATCTGATAATTTAAATGTGGCATACAGAGACTGAAGTTTTAATGCCAAGAGCACAAAGGGACTTGGAGTTTCACCTATTTGTGCCACCAGCACTCTCAACTAGTTTTATTGCAGCAGTCATACAAATCTGACCCTGAGAGCAAGGCTCAGTCTAAGTCAAATTCATGGTAACAAGGCAAGATGAGTCTTGGGCCTATAGCAGTCAGGGCAGAAAAAGGTCTTCCAAAACACAAATTTTCATGAACAACTATACGTACAGAATACGTGTTTTCTGTATATCCTACTAAAGTAATCATGCTAATTAAATTTAAAGCTTTAATTTGCCTGGCTACACTTATACTCCTGTTCTCTGCAGTACTTTATGCGAATTGCCAGCACAGCAGTTCTGATTACTCCATAGGTGACTAATAAGAATCAACTCTCTCCTTGTGACCACACATGCCTCGCTTAATGTCAGCATGTGGAAACCAGAGTTGTGCTTAGCAAGTACCTTGGACAATGGAATGCAGGGAAAGAACTCCACATTCCACTTCCTGGAGATGGAGTATAAGCTGGCAGGAGGCACACTTTAACTTTTAGAACAATAATTTTTTAAACCAAATGTTTGAGAGGAGAACGATTATCCAGAGATTCCTGCTGCTTTGGGCATTTATAGAAACTCCTAAAAAGATAAGTTGGAAGATTTTGGTGTGAGAGTGAATGGGAGACAAGATGGAGGATTTGGGGTGTGGTTTCCTCTCCTTCTTCTTCTTCTTCATTTTCTGTAGTATTGGTGGCACAAAGTATTTGGTTAGCGATGGTAGCAGCATAATTGTTACGTGTGCAGATCAGTAGGAGTCATTGGTAGTAAAGTAAAAACAATATACGTGTTAGAAAGTAATTGGGCTGATTATCTTTAAAAAGACCTTGGTTTTGGGTATCGAGGCCATTTTGCCATTTTGTCCATTTTATGCCTTGCTTCTCACGCTCAGTCTGGCATGCAGACAGCGTACTGAACTTAAGATAAGAGAAAAATAAACAACAAACTGAAGAGAATCAGTGAGTCTCGCTCGTCCTTCATCCCTGGCAAAGAACTCACGGGAGGGAACCTCCTTCAGGGGCCCTGGAGGTAGGTTCCCAGCAGGTTGTGGGGGAAACAGCCAAAAGTCTCCCACATGCCTACGGTAAAATAAACTGTATTTAACCTGCTTGGTCAAAAACCACGGGGGCAAACAGGCAGAACCCAAAGCAAGAGGGGCTTGGGTCTGCGTTCCCCACACCGACTCGGTGCTTTTGTTTTTTTCGATCGTGGCTATCACGGCCGAAACCTCGGTCACGAAAATAAAAATTATTCTTCTCTTTATTAAAAATTGGCTCAATTAATTATTGATTCGGCTGGATCACGACCCCCTTTATAACAATGGGATTGAAATAAATTGTCCCACTGTAGTCCTCAGGGAGCTTTAATTCATTTCGCATAGGCTAAGGAGAAAAAACACCAAACAAACACAAAACACCCAATTAAAAAACAAAAACCCTGCCCATTTGTCCAACCAAAGCAGCGACTGTCCATCTCAAGCCAACCTGACATGAAATTGAAGAAGGCAGACCATGCCCCATGCTGTGCATTTGTAAACCTACATGTCCAAGTGCAGCAGGGCTCCAGACTGATCCCATTTGTCACCCCAACAGAAGGGGAAGGCAGTAGTCCAACAAAGATTTGGCTTGACAAGCAAGAAATCTGCAACCCAAGCCATGTGTCCAGCCACAGCTTCCCCAGTGCTTTTGCTCAAGGGCTCAGCTCTCCCTCCACTACTTGCCTTTTCCTGCAGGAACACAGAGGAAGTCAGCTGCAGGGAGGATGGGATTTGGAAACCACACACAAAACAGTGAGACCAGGAATCAGAGGCAACATCCAGGGCTGCAGGCATGTTTATAGGATGGACCTGTCTTCGGTCAACCAAAATATTAAGCTCTTGCTCCCTGACAGTGGATGATACATGATACTGCCTGATGATGAAAACTCCTGTTTGTCTCCCAGTGAGCAATTTGCAAAGGGTAACAAGGTCAAAAAGGATAACATGCTTTTGCTTTGTCAGCAGCTTTGTCTCAGGGTGACCCCTCTTCCAAACTATAAAATAACTGCAGAAGCCTGTACAAATTGAGCATCCATGACTTAACCTAGTTCTACTCAAAGAGTAACCAGAGATGTCACTGGCTTCAGTGAAGCCCAGATTTTAGCCTTGGGTATTTATTTCTGGATGATATACCGCATTCTGGCTCCTGATTCACTATATTTGCTCATGTGGAAGTTGTCAGCAAGTGTTAAAATGTTAAAATTTGTTTTAAATTACAAACCATTTAAAGAACAAACATTTGAAAACCAGCAAAACCAGTCACTCTGAGCTCTTTCAGCAACCATATAATTTTCACAGAGGCTTTCAAACCACTTCAGCATCACCAGGATTTTCCCCTCTAGCATCTTGCTTTTCACAACAGCAGTTCTCACGGAATGGGAAGTCTTTTTTCATCCCTTGACACCCATCCACAGGAGTGAGGCTGGTGGCCCGCAGAGCAGAGGATCAGGGCACAGACAGCAGAACACCTCAGTCAGCAGCCACAGAGAGAGGGCTCAGCTGGCTGCTAAATCTGTCCCGGCACCAAATGTGGGAGCTGTCCCTTTCTTTTCCAGAAGGGAAGCTTTCACACGTCCCTGAACTTGATACTTAGCAAACTGTCACAGAATGCATTTGCACAATTGCAACAGAGGAATGCAAATATCAACGCTTCCCACAAATGAAGGTGGATGGCTTCCTGCTTTTCTAAAGAGATTTAAAGCAAAACAATTAACATCAGTGCCAATGAAGTACAAAAAAACCATTTATACACGTCTGCACATGTGCTCACATGCACACCAAAGGGAACAGCAGAACAGGAGTTAAAAGGAAAGTTAGCAGTTATTTGCTACACTATCATAGACGTGATTTCATGTAAAAGAAAAATAATAACAAGCTGACCCAAAGATAAGGTGTTGAGATAATGAAGAACAAGAGTGGAGCCATAAAATACCCAGATAAAGGCAACTGAAAAGAAATTCACTCTTCTGGAGGAATTAGGTGAAATACGATGCACAATATCAAACCCGCCACCCACTCCTAATGCACAAAACTAGTTTGTCACAACCAGTCAGCAGGATACATGCTAAGGACATGATGTCCCCTGTCCCACATCACACAAATGCTCCTGATGTGACCACCTGTGCACACGTACACATCTCAGTTCTTGACAATAAGAATGTATAGGAGTGTGAAAGAATGAAACATGAAAAAAAGGTGTGCAGGTAGGTGGAAGTCAGACATCTGATTCATTCTGCAAAACCAGCATCACACAGACACTCCATGAGGTCTCCAGAAGGACAAATAGTTTGCTTCACTTGGGATATGTGGGATATAAAAAAATTTTTAAAATTTTAAAAAAGTCTACCTCCCTAACCATAAAGACCCACTGTAAGACCTCTTCATATTACCAGAACTACACTGGCTCACTGGGCAGGTAACACAGTGAGTACTTTGTCGAAAGCACACCTCACAATTCACAAGTTTTAATTCACTCTCCAATGTTGTAGTGAGTGGTGAAGCTGGAAAACTGTGGTCTGGAGTCAGAGACACACAACTTTTCTTCCTTTTCACATGTGTGTGGTCCCCGTAGCTCACCACACCAGCCTGCCACAGCAGACCAGCCACCACTACTGCTCCTGTGCATGCCTCAGATACTGCGTGGCTGCTCCACACAGTATTAGAATTAGAGCACACAAAATCCATGTGCATATGTACAATATACACTCAATTGTAAGCCTATGGAAATGCATTGTCATGTCCTCAAAATATTATATATATACAAGAGCTATCATCTTATTGATAGAAGAGAGTGGAGCAAATCATCCAAGAGACTTTTCAGAGCAAAGCCCATCTTCCAAACCTGGCCACTATTAATGAACATGTGTTATGATCAAGACCCTCTAAGAACTCCAGGTGAACAGAAAGGCTGGTGACACTCACCACGGATGGAAGGGACAGGATGCTCTGTGCCATCCTGGGCTCACACAATGCCACAGCAGGCAGGGTCCCAGTGTCAGGAGGGGTGCAAGATTTCTGTCACTCACTGTAATTCCCATCTGTCATTGGATCACTTAGATACCCAATGGCTGTTTATATTTCTTACCTGGATCCCAAAAGAACCAGGATCACACCAGTACAAAGCAAGCTGTAAGCAATTTCCATTTATTGTTAACCTCTCTTACTCTGCATTATGAAACACTTCCATTACTGAAAAAACATTTCTAATCTACATTTGCAATTTATACTCTATCATATTTTATGATTATTTAGATGAAAAAGTACTATTACAACATGACATCTGACAGGGATGCAGCTTGATACAGGGATGCTCATTTTCAATTCAATGCTTTACAAAGAGCCTTTTGAGAGTGTCAGACAAATCCACATTGGAAAGATATGTCAGTTAATTTAAGTATCTTACATTTGAAGGGGACAAAGAGCTCTCTATTGACTCTCACTTTGAGGCAATTCCATAAAGATTTGATGGTTTCTTTTCTGTTTGTCTTAAACTTGAACCTCTGAACTGCAGCATATCTATGAGTTAATTTGTAGGGAACATACATCATTAAAAGAAAGCATCAAGTGAGAATACAGTGTCATCAAACAACATATTTCTTTTGCAATGGATTAATAAATACTCCCTGGAGTCAAAAAAGGTTGTTGTAACAACCTTTACTGTTGGGAATCTGTAAGCCAGAGTTCTAAAACCAGTGGAAACTTCATACAAAATCTGTGTAGATGACATTTCAGTCAAACTTCACTCAGCATAGCTTAGAAGAAAAAAAAACAGGGAAAGAACAGAATGAACTATTTCTCATAAATTTCTAGTATAAGGTTACCATACATTTCTGCCCCAATGCAAATGTAAAAGGCTGTCAATATGGAGAACTCAAACTTACAGTGCTAGATCTCTGAAAAGAAATCAATTAGGACAGAATTCCAAGAAAAAAAAAAATGAACTTCACTCATCACGACTCTGCTGCTGAAGACAGAAATAGCACAAAGACACTGTGCTGTGTCATTACATGCACACACACACCTAGCTGCCAACTAGAGTTGGTGATCTCAGAACACTCAGAGATGTAGATTGATTTATTGCCAGATGCAGAATTGTTTGCACCTGGTGGGTTAATGCAACAACCATTTTGCAAAATCATTAGCCTGTGGAACCATATAATCAAAACTATGATAAACCTTCTCCAAGGAAAGGAGTAAAACTACACTTCACTGATCTAAGGACCCACAAATGAATGAACACCACCAGTTATGCCAACTCTTTTCCTAATTTGGAAAGCAGCACTGAGTTCATGGGGCTGTCAAAGTATAAATTCAGGGTCACCAGCCACCAGGAACCACTGGAGGCATCCCTGGGAAAAGGGAACACATGTGCCAGTGGGAGGAGATATATGCTAATGACTCTGGGGAAATGGTTGTCATAGGAATGTTACTTCTGGGAAAACACATGAATATGTATGTAAAAAACCAGTACAGGAACAGGAGCCCTTTCTGTCCTCAGCATGCACAATATTACAGAGGAAATAATCCCTCACGCATCCAGCATTGAATAAAGAATTCCTGCTTCTTAATGATACATTGGTGTTAAGGAGGTCTTTTTACCAATTTTTGGTAACTTTTTTTATTTAGAAGACTGTCCAAAACTCTAAAGCTGCTTTGAAAATACCAACTCACAGGGTGGTTTTTTTTATGGTTACTCAATCCATTTTTACTAACATGCTCCAGGTAAATTCATGGAGGTCTGTTTGGTAGTAGCATGTTACAGCTCAGCTGGGCCAGCCCTGCCATCTCCCAGCTGAGAAACACAGGAAACCTGATGGAACCCTGCCCAGAGACATCACAGGAACAGTCGTAAAGGGGACAGAAATCAAGGATCCAGATCCTCATCACAGCCATGTCCAGGGTAAAGCCCCCCACATATTCTAATGACAGAGAGATAACGAAGATAATGGAAAATGGGCCAAAAAAGGAAATAATCGTGTAGTATAACAGAAGATATTTGAATCCCTGCCATTAAAAATTCTTCCAGATAATACCTGGCATGCTGCAATTTATGACTCTAAAACTCATGTAGACACTAAGACTCAAACTGAACATGTACTAGGTTTATTAGGCTGTGCTCAAAAACAACCCCATCACATGGGGGGGATTATAACAAGAGCAAAATGTTTAGGTATTTAAAATATCTGACTTCTTGGAAATACAGCAAACAATTGAGACAGCTCTGCTGTCGTAGCAGTATATTTATTATGAGGCTAGTCCGAATGGGTGAAAAGGTTAAATGTCTGAGCCACTGTGAGAATTACAGGAGGCAGGAAACTATTTCATTAGATCCCAAGATAATCATGTTTCATTGCTGACCCTGGCAATGCAGCACAGGATACAAATATTAGAGTGACAGCACACAGCAACCCTCACTGATAAAGAAGAGGTATATTTTGGAGAAAAACAGGGATTTGAGCTTTTAACTTCAGTGAAATATAAGAGAGGAAGGTCTGGGGTTTTGTCAAGGTCAGAGTAAGAAGAAAACATATTTTGTGCAGAAACACTGCAATGCCATTTGTTGAATGCTCTGTTGGGCTGGGCTTCTCATAACAAAACCACTGAAGATCACAGGAAAAGTGGCAAGATTTCATCTTGTGATACCAGCATCAAGTTTGCTTCTATTCAGACTGAGCTTATGTGCTCAACAGAAAACAAGGTTTTATGTGCCCTGTGCTATGCAGAAGATTAAACCAAACTTTGTAACAATTATTAAAAACGGAATGATTCTCAGTCGTAACCTACGTTGCTGGAAGCATTTCCTACATAAAAGACTTCAAATGGTGGCACAGAGAAGTGCATTTCTAATGAAAAAGTAATTTATTAGCTTTTTTTTAGAGGGGTCACCAATGACAGCAAGCCTGTCTAGCAGCACTAGTTGCTTGCTGTGGAAGAAACTAAGTTCTGGGAAATACCTGGGAACACATTCCTCACTTGATCTCTCTAAGAAACAGCAGCACTGCACATGAATTACCAGCCTGTTTCACCAGGGCCCTGGCCAAGTCCCTTAAATGGACTGAGGTGGTCACTCAGGTCCTGTGACTGGCCACCTTCTTGGTCCATCACACCTCTGAAAGAAACCCAAATTTTCAACTGTATCGTGACTATGACTGCATGAAAGTGGGGATGGAAAAAAAAAAAACAACTAAGAAACAAACAAGGAAAAGCACATTTTTCATTTCTGCTTTGATAGAAGTAACTAGCTATAAACTTTTGCTTTCACTCTTTCACTGCAAGGTAGTTGGAAACATCCAAGTAATCTACATGATTGAGTGCTACGAAATTACCCAGGGGAGGGTAACCTGACCAGTAAATACCCTGAAAACACAGACTGAAAGGTCTCCATCCTTCCTCTTGTCACCTCAGAAAAAGGACAAAATAAATTCTCAGAGGCACAGCCACAAAAGTTGAAGAAAATTCAAAGAGCTAGAACAGCCAACACCTAATGTGCATCACATCTTGCAGGACTTTACAGCATATATGCTCTCCCCACACACCACTGGAACAAATAACCCAAATGCAAAAAACATTGTGACAGAACATGTTATTAAATACAGAGAGCCAGGGATCATGAGCAAAGCAGAAATGAGCAAATTATTACTGAAATAAAATTAGATGCCAATCAAGTTAGACCTATCCCAAATTTCATTAAGCATTTAAACAGGGAGACATAAGTGATTTGCAATGGAAGGGCAAAATACAGATCAAAATCAAATTGCTCAAGGAAGCAGAATAATAGATGACAGGGTTGGGCTCAATTCAGAAATGCAAGCTAATCTAATAACTAAAAAAGAGCTAATAAGATGGACTTGAAGAGTCCTGCAGTGCTTTAAAGGCTTGGCTATAATATCAAGATTGCCTTAATGCTGTGCATCCCTCAGATCTCACATTTTCTTACTGCCCGTCACAAAAAAGTGACTGCTGGGAACTGTAGCTGCATTTGTGCTCAAGAACAAGAGAGAACATAATTAAAATGAAGACAGCTTCAAACTAACAGTGTAAGAAGGATGAAGTCACCTTTTAAAGGTGACCATTAACCCAGCAGACATAAGGAGCTCTCCTGGGTTAACTTGCAGATAATTTCTGAAAAATTGAAACATTTTACAGGAAGACAGATGAACTTTTGCATGCTTTTTTTGAAAGGATGAAGAACAGCCTGTTCAAATGATAATCTATTAGAATAGATACAATAGATTCTGTAATTTACTCAAACTGGGCAATAATAGTGCCCAACCCAAAAGAAACAAAGGTTGGAGTGTCCAAGTGAATGTTCTTATCACTGGTCAAGCCCCACAGTGCCACTACAGATAGCTCACAGAGCTGGAGGGACTGCAGTTTATTACAGAAAGCAGCTCAGGCAGCAGCTCTGCATCACACACAGCTCTGCAGTCTGGTCAGGAGATTGAATCCTAATTACACAGAATAGTCCCAAATCCAATGGAAGAAGCCCTAAACCTTTCCACTTACCAACCAGTTTCACTTGCAGCTAAACCACTATGACCATATTAGTCAGACAAGCTTTTAAATGCAATAGAAGAAAATTACTATGAAATTTTATTGCCTATATTTAAGAGCAAATTGATACAACCTACAGATTGCTTCATCTCTGAGCAGTCCTGACCTTTTAAAAAGACATCTGAATGAAGCTAATTATCCTTTCTCTTTTCATAAATTTAACACTGAAGAACCTACACTGGTAACTACTGAGTTGATTCCAGTTAACTGAAAGTAACAGTTTAATATCATAATTATTCTGACACTCTTGCCACCCTCAAAAGCATGTCTTTTAGCTGAGGTATTAAGACAACAGCAAAGAATGCTTTCCATGTAGAAATCAGTTATCCATGAGTTTCACAGAAGTGTTAGACAGGAGTTACAAGTTGAGCAAAAAAGAAATAAGCAACTATATTGTAAATGCAGGACAACTTCCTCTGTGACCACACTCATTTTGCATCACCTCTCTGCATGCATCAGTCCTCTAAGGACTCTCCTAAGTCAATTATTCATTAACTAACAAAAATTCTTCTTCCTCCTCAGATAGCTGAAACTTAGAGATACCCCTTCAGTATGAATAAATTATAACATATTGACAGGAATATGGTGTTCACACAGTCAGGAGGATGGTGGAGATCGACCAATGCCCAATTTATACACTAAGTAGGTTCCACAGCAATCCTGGCTTTATACATCACCACAACATCATTTTGATAATGGGTTTCAATACTGAGGTGAAGCCAATACCCAACATTTTTCAAGGAGTAGCAAGTATCTACTTTGTGCCTCAAAGGCCTTTAAATTTTAAAAGCCAGGCAAGTCAGTGCTTTCTAAATATCCAGTCCCCTGCAACCTAGTTTCAAACTGGGCACTCATAACTAATTCATTGCTGTTGTTATTTTGGAAGCTTCCTGGAAAGGTTAATGCTAGTTAATATTTCCCCTCAAAAAATGGAGCAGAAACCCTTCTCTATCTAGGACACTTCATACTTCTAAATGCAAAAAACCACACTAACCTTTCAGTTTGAAGAGTCTGGGATCTGATAAAGGGAAAAAATCCAAATCCTTTCTCCACACTAATTTTGACAATCTGTGGCTATGTAAACATTTCCTTAGTTCTCAAAAGAGGTGATACCATTACCATATACTTGGTTTTTGATGTTCAAATTATCAAATAGGATATGGCAGGACATCAATGTTTCCAACCTGGTTGCTTAATTTGCTGTGGAACTTCTGTTAAAGACCGTCCCAAACCAGAAGTTTTTAGCCTGTTTTTAACTAGACACATGCTGTAAACATTTTTAACAGCAATGACAGCAAATTACAAATGTTTACACACTAAAGGAATAGTTATATGCTCTTCTTAAGTGAAATAGCAAAAACCATTTTACTTAGAAAGAAAAGAAGTCAGAAACGTTATTTTCTAATTACAGAAAAATTTTACTTTCTAAGTAGTTTGTGTGTGTACATCATCAGTTGATGCTGCAATTGTGTATTTTTACTGACTTTTCAAAATGCTTCTGAAAAATCCACAAGTCTTTGAGGATAAATCACATATCAAGAAAGAGTGAAATGCTATTGTGATTCTCTGTTGAAACACTAGGCAAAAAAAACCAAAAGAAAACAACTGTAAAATTATACAGCCCATTTTAATGCTGCTGAAATAGCCCCACAATTTGCAGAAAATATCCCTGATTTTCCCCCAAAGTACTGCACATGTCATCCGTGAATATTACTCAAACCATAAGGGTTAATGCATTTCTGTACACAGAACTTAAATTGGCAACCCCCTACTACAGAAAGCAGCTCTGAGATAAACTAATTAGATTTTAAGCTGTTAAAACACTGACAGTGAGTGATGGCCAGGCTGCTTGCCCTATTATTTCTGCTGAACCAGAGAGAAACCCTTATGTTAATAACAGTACATTGCTAGAAGTGTTTTAAGATAAGACACTACCTGTAATAATTAGAGCAATCTCAAAGTGCTTCACAAAGGTCCCTGAAAGATCAGCAGATGACAGCGTGTGTTAAAAGCCAGCACTGGTGAGGTTCACTCAGTTTATCGTGGAAGGACAGCTCTGAAATTACAAAGCTTCCCAAAAATTAGGTAGAAACAGGTAGAATAAGCAGAAATCAGGTTCTATCACTGATCTTTGTACATTATTCTATAAAATAACAGTCTCTTTTTCACTAAATTTCTCTTGCATTAGATTGCTTTATTTTCATTTCAAGTAGTTCACCAAGAAGGTAATAGTCATGAGAAAAGCAGAATGGGGAAAAATAAATTATATTTTGTATTTAAATGTTTATCACAAGTCTTTGCCATATCTTCAACAGTCACAAGATTAGAGCCTAAAAAACTACCAATAGTTTAAATACTCAATAATGCCACTGCAACATTGTATTTATATACACACACACCCCCATGTGAGTATACTTACAGAAGGCAAAAAAGGTGTTAATGCCAAAAGCCTGAACCCATTAACAGGACAGAGTTCCAGGGGTGCCAGCTATAGGCATGCCTCACTTTCTTCACTAGGATTGCAAATAAACGATTTCTTTTTTAAAACAAGCTACTTGGCTGAATATATACATTTTGACTGTTAGTTTCTATCTCTTCATGGACAAAGGATCAATATTCAAATTTCTTCCCAGCCCATGTGACCATGGCAAGAGAACCCAGATCTCCTGGTCCCATGGGAAATTACCTGTATCAGTTTTAATGTAGCAGGAAAGATAACAGACAAATCAGCAGGAAGTGCTATGGAAGGTGGGAGGGAAGAGAAGAAATGAACCTCAAGACAGAGATCCTTTCAGATCCTTGACTTCCCCCACTTCTGTGACAGCTGCTCTGAGAAAAATAAATCCTAGTTTTGGAGTACACAAGATGCACAGTGCTGTAAGAACACCAAATGAGCTTCAGCTTGAAAAGAAAGGTTTACTGAGTTTACAGAGGCCAGATATTTGCCTTCTCCATTTTCTCACTAAGGGCACATCTAACACCCATTTTGTGAGAAGAGCAAAGTGCTTGTCTAGGATGCACAGACCATTCCATGGCAATGGCAATTCATCTCCTGACAGGGCAGAGGCAGCAGCACATTTGTGCATCCTAACACCCTGATCAATTTTATTGAACAAAGCTGCTGCCCCTTCTAAAACTGCATCTGAAGGAAATAACCTGAACTGCTTCTTTACACCAGATCCCTCTTCAGCATAGGTTACTCTTGATTTCTGAGGCAAAGTAAGGAATGAGGCTCAAACATTTAAAGCCACATTTATGGATCCCCAAAAGCATTCTCATTCTCAGCTCTTCAGAGAGATGGGGAGCTAGGCAGCTTCTTATAAGCACACAAGGTGCTGACACAGACAGCTAAAGGAAATTCAGTTTCAAGGCTTGTTAGGTTTCAGCTTGCATTTCAGCCTATTGAAAAGCACTAAAGAACCACATTTCTGAAAAAATACAAGAAGAAAAAAAAAAAACAAGGAGAAAAGCACTCAGTAATTCTAAGCACATTTTTAACAGTTGCAGACCAATTTTCTGCTTTTACTGATGAAATGCCACTCAATTCCTGCATGCCGAGGACTTAATATGAAGCTGAAATTTAAGTCTGGAATCTCACAGCACACTAGGTAAAATGAAAAGCTCCTACAAAGACGATCATTCCCCTACATTAAAACTGCACCTGATATCTGGGTCAGCTGGAAAATGATCACATACAACATATGCCCACAGTGTCAGCATGGTGGGCAACTGAGTCTGCAATCTGTCGTTTTAACACTAAAAATCAAAACATCTTTGACAAAAATAAAATCAGGTACTTTGCTTTCCATTTACTGTCCCTTCTTTCCTTGCTAGGAGCCAATTAGAGACCCATCAATTATATTTTCAAGCTGCTTTGTGATAAGTGTACTTTCACACCTAATTACTCTGCTTACTCTATCAGCCAGAAAACATCTCATTTCCTTTTGCAGGTACCCTCTGGGTTTATTCACAATGTCTTCTATAATGGTGTGGGACTGAATTTATCTTCCCTGACTAAACAAGCTGGTTTGAATCACCTATCCTTTTCCATCTATTATTTCAAAATGTCTTTCCTATTATTCCATGGAGGTTTCATGCCTGCACAGCCTGTATTTTCTGAGCATCAAATTGACAGCATCAGATTCTTCAAGGTTTAGGGAGTACCTTTTGCTTTCCTTGTATACCCTAGCAGCATCCTAAAAAAAAACAAAAACAAAAAAACCACAAGCTGAAATGCCATAAATTGTTGCTTTATGAGAATGGTAAGGAGTACTTTTCGATATTCATACATAGTTTTATGCATGGATATGTATGCACATGTAGCAATTATAAATAGGGATATTCACTGCGATGAGAGCATGCAAACAATTTAAAGTAGTTGGATCTTGTACTTCACTGAGATCGGGGAGGGAGACAGGGGAAGAACTGCTTTTAAGAACTCTCCTCCCTGCTTGGATTTTGTCCAAGTTGACAGCCTGTAATATAAAGTAACCTAATGAAATACTAAAGATTATTTTCCATGCATACATTAAGCACGGATTGCTTTTAACTTGTTTCGGAAAAGAAAAAAAAAAAAAATCACATGGCTTATCTACAGAATAACCATAATTGGATATTATATCCTGCACATTTCAAGTTCATTTCATAGCTGGTGCTGCTCACTTCTATAGTTATTTGTTTTGCTATTTTAAAGACTACATTTTTCATTGAAGAAAAGAAAAAAAAAAACACAACAAAGAAGAAGTGTTTTCCCTCCCACTCACTCCCCTACACAATTTATTCATTCAGCAGTCCTTGAAATTCAGTGGGGAATTATCAGCCTTCTGTTCAGCTACAGACCAGCTCTAGGGACACAAGTAGGAGGATAAAAAAAAAAAAAGGCAGCTGTGAATTGTGGCTGCCATCAACACCAAATCTGACTGAATGACCTTTCTGATATATTGCAGAGAAGACAAGAAGCAAGTTACTTTCTTTACTGATAACTGCTACAGAAACAAGATGACAAAACAACCTGATACTTCAGTGAATTAGGCAGTTTAATAAAAATGAGCTCTGTATGACTTAGGAAATCAAACCAATTGTTCTGAATCCAAAAGAGTACAAGTAACTACTGTACACATCTTTGTGCTAGAGGGAGAGAGGGCACAGCCTGACCTCTGCCAGGGGAGGAAGAGCCTGTGATATCTGTCAGTCCCCTGCTTCTCAGCTGGAGCCTTGGCCAAGGGTGGATAAAGCAGCACACAGATAGAGGAGGGGGTACTGGCCCAACTGCTGGGATCTCCAGCAAGAAGTGTTTCTAGGAAGAACAAGTGACTGAACCTAAAGCAGCTCAGAGGTGCCTCCTGAGGTGGCCACAGGAGACCCATGGGCCAAGGAGCAGATTGACCTGCACTGGCAAAGGCTGCAGCCTCCAAGAACATCCAAGAACAGTGAGCATGAAGTGCCACCCACAGATAGAAATCTGGCACAACATCAATATGCTCCAAGTACAGCTTCTTAGCTAGAAGAAAGGAGTCTGGGCAAAGAACACTTGCCTTTTTCTGCTTTGGGTTGGGTGCTCCATTTGCTGTTGGTTCTGAGATCTCCTTTTTTTTTTTTTACATTATCGCAGAGTTAAAGATAAAAGCTACCTTGTGAGTGACACAAAAGCCTTTCTTACAGCTCAAAGAAACAAGCTGTCCTTGTATCAGCCTCCACCAACAGGATGGGGTCCATGAGAATATCACTGATAGCAAAGTGAGGTATAAAACACTGTCCAGTGCCACACAGATGCACCCAGTTAGCTGGGAATGAGCTAGCTCAGGCACCAAACTGAGCATGAGCCTTGCTTGGTGTACTGCTCCCCTCAAACTCCCAGATGTTTCCAGGTTCTTGAGTAAAGTAGGTTTCAAGCAAATTATAAATCTTACAGTTTTTCATACCTACAGCCTGCATTTACTTAGGGTAAGGAATATATGGATTTTGAGATGCCTAACCTTAGAAAAGGAGAAATGCATCTGCCCAGCTGAAGTCATTGATGCTACAGAGCAGCTGAAGGTAATGGCAAGGAAAGAACAAGATAATTCCTAATGATGTCCCTAGCAAAGCTTTCCCAACTCACTCTAGGAAAGCCAAGACAGGAGGTAAGAATTAAGCTAGGCAAAAGCTTCCTTCCTTGTTGCTAGATGAGAAAATATCCTTGCCAAAAATGGATTTCATAGTCATGTGAAATTTACCCAACACAAGAAATCTGCCCATGTTACATCTTCATCACTTATTCAAGACTATTTTTACCATCCCTCTTATATATTGCCATCTTGGAATAGAGATTTACCCATAGGGTTCTGAGATTCCAGAGAATCGATTTAGATAAGTGATTTCCTGCGTTTCACTTCTCCCAGGTACCTGTAAGAACTTTGCTGCAGAGTGGATTTAAGTCAATTGACGCCAAGACTATGTTTAGGTTAGTTACTCACTCACCCCTTAAGAGAAGTAATTTCAGAGCTGTGAGGCATCCCCTACATCATGCACTCAGAGCCACTCACAGGCTCTCATTAAGGCAGCTGGATCATGTGAAACATCATTACACAAATCTTTAGGAGTTAACTGGGATCCACAGATTTTATCTTGCTATGTTTTCCCTTAAGCTATGAAATAAAGTTTGACTGTGAATAATTGCTAAGCTCAGGTAACACAACTTAAAGAATGATTAATTCTGTTCCAGAGGCAGGGTCTCCCAGCAGGGAAACATCACCTGTACCTCACCCCTTCCAAAAAATCCCCAACCACAAACAAATAGACCTTCACATCATACAACTTCCCATTAAAGATGTTCTTCTGTATTACAGAAACAGCTAACACCCCCAATTCTATAGATATGATTTACAGATACATTTTTTTGTGATACAAAAACCTCATTCCTAAAGCAAGCCAGATGCAGGAATCACTACACTCACTTAAATAAACACATTGATCAAAGTCTTTAGAGGGAGCTGGATTCATCCCACTGCCCTAGGCCCAGCATTAATCACAGGTGAGGTCACATAGACCCTTCAGAAATCTTGACTAGTAACTCTACTTATGCTTTAAATTTGCATAGTGAAACAGCTGCTCAACTCCCTAGCAGCTCAAGATGTAAGGATAAGTATATGCACATTAATCTTTTGCAATGTTGTCCTGAAAAAATTAGAAAACATTAGAAACATTAGAAAACTTAAACACACTTTCTTTTCATCCATCCCCCCTTTTCCTCTCACCCAAATACAACTAATGTTTCTGTCAAACATGATTTTTATCTTAACCTGGACCTAGAGAATGACAACTATCCTGAAGCATCTCAGGACTAAAGTGGATTTTAGGAATTTCAGCCCTATCAAATTCAAATGGAAGCTCAAAACATCCCAGCTGATGTTTTAAGATGCAGACTTACTCTCCTATCTGATAAAATATACAAGCTTAATAGCCATATGAAGTGGTAGTGATCTTATTCAGCATGTAAGATGAATGTAAAAATCAAAAAAGTTCCCTGCACTGACATGGTCAGCAATATCACTGTTCTTTAAGTGTAAGCAAAGCATTTCACCCTAAAAGGGTTGAGAAAACAGGAATCAGGTTCACTTCAAGTCAGAAAGAACAATAAAAGCATTGCAAAGAAGATCCAGCATTAGTAGAGCAAAAGCAGCAGCACTGCAAAACTTGTTTTAGGAGCCAAAATGGAAATGAGATTGATCCAGTTGTTTTTTAAGTGGATTTTCAATAAAGATGCAAAAGAATTCTCAATCCAGGAAAGCACTTAAGCATGTGATAACCTTGGCATGTAAACAGGCCTCCAGGTTTCCATGGCACTAATAACAAAGAAGATGTTTCAGTAGATTGGGACAGAACTCCTTATTTTCTCCTTGCAGCTACTCAAGTACTTCTTTCAGGCTGAATAAGGTCTGGGTTATTCACAGATTCACTATTACTTGAAAAAAAGATCAGTCAGATATACCAACCAATATATTATCCTGGGTGTTTTTCACAATCCTAAAACTGAAAATTTCTTGGTTATTACAGGGGATAACTAAGTTTTCAGGGAAACCCACATCACCTCTAAATACACCAGGAATACAGTATCATCTACGAACAACCTTTTTTTAAAGGCATTTAAACAAAGGTGATGTGACACAATTCTGGGCATTTCTATTATATTTAGTCTACCCTAAGCAGTATTTTGGAAGAATCAGATAATGGTTAAGTACTTTCAAAACAGCCAATCTTCCAACTACGGTTTAGAGATGCTAATATGCAATAAGGAATATTTCACAGAAGAAATGGGTTCTTGGTCTGTTTCCCCAGTGAAGCTCAGGGCTCAGTTTAATACAGAGAGACAAATGCATGCCTGCTTTGTAACAAAACTCCATGCCATTAGCAAATTAGGGAACCATCTCAAAAGACCACGGTATCCTTTTTTGACTAATTGAGTTTTGTTTGCCATCTGCAGCAGTATCAAAAGCATAACTTAGCACAGCTCCCATGAAAGAAAAAGCTGAAGCCATGTAAACATAAAAATTCAAAACAAGCTAATTTGTTTTGCTCCAGCAGCAGCAACAAATTTAGGAAACATATAATCCTGAGCAAAACATGCACTCAAGTTTCTACCCACTCTGTCCTACTGTGCCATCACACCAAAGCCAAGCAGTATTTCAGGGTCCTCACTCTGCCTCTCACTCTGCCTACCAGCTCCAAATAATTTCCCTCATGCAGCTCTCTCCCAAAAAACTACCCAGGAGCAGACATGCTACATGGAAATAAAAGCAAAACAGACTTCCTTTAAGAATTTCATAATGAGCTATGTTTAATTAGTTAAGGACCATTTGACTTCATTTATTTTAGCTGGTTTTGATTTAGATCTGTGTTTGCTGAGTGTCAGTAGAAAACCCTGAGAAATTGCCTCACTGCACCTGCAGAAAGGAACTCCATGGACCCATACCCCTTAGAGAACTTAATAGTGGAAGATCAAAATTTAATAAAGAATTGTTTAATGGTTGTCCTATAACTAGAGATAGATCAGATATCATAGAACAAGAAAGATATCTGGAGAGAGTTACAGAGCCACAGTTACACACACCCCAGAAAACTTGATTAATACACTGCAGGTACAGGCACTTCATAGGCTTGCACATCACAGAAAACTTATTCAATAGTAATTGTCTAACCAGAACAGTAAATTTAATAAATCACTGTTTAGCTAGATAAAACTTGGGTTATCCATCAAACAAAGATAGATATTCTGGTAGTAACTAAAAGAAACACCTATACCATGGTGCAGTAAACTGGGTGGACTTTTGGGAGTGTGTATTAAAAAATCTTGGATGTCACAGTGTATATAAATATCTGAAAATTGCTGTTTCTCTGAACATGGCAAATAAATTCCTGCTATGTTCCCAATCTTCACTCAAAATTGTTATTAGCAATGTTCATCTGACAGCTTTTTGCTGTTAGATTGAATCCAAAACAACTTCTCTTCAAATGCACAAAAGGTTATTTTAACCTCTGTACTTTGCTCTCAGTAGAGAAGCATACATAGAAGTTCCTCTATGGCTTCTTCCAGTGAAAACAACAAACAAAATAAAGTATTTTGAAGCACTGTATGTAACAGAAACAATTCCAAACATTATTTTTAACAAGAAAAGTTCTTAATGTGAATATTGTGTGTTTACTGAAGGGATCCAGAATAAATCCCTAGAATAAAGCCACATCAATATAGCCAATGAATATTTTATATTTCTAATGTAATCCAAGCTTGTTTATCTCAGTGAAACTTCCTGTTTTCCGTGCATAAATCCCTGAAATCCCTTCTCCTGTAATAAGATACAGGATAAAATGCATCAAGTTCCTCGTTTTGGTGCAATCATCTATTTACTCCTCCTACAAGCCAAACTACAGCAGATTTAAAGTGAGCAGTGTGGAAAATGTAATAGCTCTGTGAATCAATAAGGGTGAGTATAAAGGACAGCCACTGCCTGGAGATTGTGGTCCAAGGATTCTTTCTGCTGCACCTCTCATTTATCTAACACCTACCTGTGATGAGAGCTTCTCCCTGGGCCAATTTATTCTTCTGTAATCTCTCCGGTGTTACAGTGAGCTAAATTACAGAAATTGATGCTACAAGAGAGAATTGCATGAGAAATGCGTTTGCATTGATTTTACTAATACACATCCAGCAGGATCAGAGAAAGCCTCCAGTCAGCTGGCAGAATGTTTCACTCAACTTCCATACTTTTGGCACATGCCTACAATTCCCCTTCTCCCTCCTTGATTAAAAATGCAACAAAATACACGAGTAACAGCAAATTTTTTTTTTGCAACTTCCTTCAGGAGAGAGGCAATATATTTGATAGTTGCCTAATCTGAAAAGCTTTCCCTTCAGAAAACACTTAATGAATCACCATCCCTCAATATTTCCCAAGAGGCATATGCAGAATAATTTGCATCTTTAATTCAGGAGTGTAGAGCAAGTAACAGGAGAGTCACAGTTGCTGCCTATGCACCCATTTCTCTCATTTAGAAGGCACATGTACTCCAAAAACATCTATTGCATTTCAAATCCTCTTGTATACTTTACCATTCCAATTCACAAAAATCAGGTTAATCTGATTGCAAACATTTTATGCCTTTATTAACACAACTAACGTTCATTGTATTGCTGCTATGGCTCATGAAAGGGAAAAAAGCCTACACTGCTATTTTTAACCCATTTTTGAATTCTGACCTAAGGCTACAGCCAGCCAACTCCAGCAAAAGCACTGGGTTGGCCCCCAAGTCTGGGCACAGCCAACACTTGTGGCATGACATTGTGGAGACATGTGAGCAACTGAGATCCTACTATTTGCTAGTAAACAGAAGAGAAGTTTGGGGGTTTTAGGGTGTAGAATTAATTTCAAAGTCAAGAAGACAAGTTTTTAATTAACTCAAACATGTTATGAATTTATATGGAACTAAAATGTTCTGTACTTTGAAGTTATACACATCTGTATTAAGAGCCAGTTTAAGAAAAAAAAGACAATTATACACAGGTAATCTTTGGAGGAAGATGCTAGTAACATGAGGTTATACAAAAGCACCACAAAACAACTCCCCCAGTGCCTACAATCTGTTTGTGGAGATGCCATCCATGAGACACACTCAGTATGAAACCTGTTGATTACAAGGAACAGAGATTCTTTTCCATCAGTTACTTCATAACGGCATAATTCAATTACAGCCAGAAAAACACAGCAGCAAAGTGCCCTCTGCCTGTCAGCTTCTTTCTGTGACAAGTCTAAGCACTAGACAAAAATAAGGATGAAAATATAATTCATTCTCATGAAGAAAAAGGATTTGGTTACAGCACCCAGAGCCCTGTACCAGCTGTATGCATAAACCTTGATTTAATTGGCAGAAGTGGAAGATTTAAGAAGTCATGTTGGTAAGTACACAGACATGAAACAAGAAACTCCTAGGCAGTGCTGGAAGAAAAAGCAGATAATACACTAATGAGCTTTTCTGTTACAGAGGTTTTGATGGTGAGATCACCAAGGCTATTGCCTAGTCAGGTATTTAACAAACTGCAGTGTCCAAACCCACAGACAGCAAACAGGAGGGAAGCAGTGCAGTAAGGGTTTTACAGCCCAGCTGAGGACCCTTGGCTCAGCCTGAGCTAGCACAAAACCGAGCACACAAGGAAGAAGCCTTGCAGTCTTTGTCCAGGGGACACATCTGCCACAGCTGGTGCAATGGCTGATCAATATTCCCTTCTATAATTGGGATTCACATCTCTAATGACAGCACTGATGGGCTCATCTCACACATAGTGTCTTGCATAAACTCCTGCCTTAAGTGGGTTGCAGCCCAATCTGTCTTGAAGTTGAATGACAGTCCTTGAGTACTTAAGCTTGGAGTAACATAGATGAAAAAATAAAACAAGCTATGACTTTCTTGCACAAATATCCCTCAAGTTACTCTTATTTCAGTTAGTTTATGGATGAGGAGCTGGGTATTTCATTCTTCCCCTCTTCTTCTACATGCTTCAGGGGGGTCATGACAATGGAATACACCTGAAGTTATTCTCAAAACCTGTTGTTTTCTTAAATTGATTCTTTCCATCGCAGTACAAACACATTTGCAGTCTGTTTGTTGAAGATGGAGCCCTCTCCCTTACCATTGTCCTCTTATGTCTAAACTCTTAGTTAATATTTATGAAAAAAATGCATAAGCTATACTAGCTGCAGCTCTGATAGCTGTTTTTCTCTCAGCCTAAGGACAAAATTTGTATTTCCATTTTATCCCTAAGATCCTCTCAGAACTGGTATTTCCAGTACCTTGACTGAGACCCTCAAAGTAAAGGCTTTAGCAAAAGTTGCATGGTTTTTCCATCTTGCAAATATACCTGATAAAAACCACATTTATTCAGAGAAAGAGCCACAGCACATGGATCACATCGGATGGCTAGCTCCCAGCATGACTGGAGTTTTCAGTAAACACAGCAATGACATGCTAATAAAGCAGATGATAGATTTGGCACTCAGAGGGCTTTTTTTTTTTTTTTTTTTTAAGTCCCTTCTTATTCTACTGGCCATCTTTTCCTCTACAGCACATACAAATCAGACTAAGGAAAGATAAAACACCCTGCCAAGGACTGCTCAATGACATGGGCAGGCTTCCACCTGGCTCTTCACTGATCCCTCAGCTAAAAACATTAATTAGCTACAAACACCACCATGGAAAACCATCTTGAAGTCCAACCTAAAATCCAGCCATTTTGTTCTTTAGGAAGTATTTTTATGTTTTTCTATACATCCTCCACATCCCAAATCCCAGCCATCTTCACATTCATAAGGACTGCAACCCTGCAATATCACTAAAGACAAAATGCCAATCCAATTTTCGCTCCTGAGGCTCTGCAGTGATGGCTTGTGACAAAGTAATCCAGGCATGGTATGATCTCAGGACCTTAGATCTGAGCTGGCATCCCTGAATAATGTTAGCTCTGCTGCTCCAGGCATCCCCAGACACAAGGACACAAGCATCCCTTGGGTCCTTCCAGTCCCACACTGCTCATGCCTTCCCTTGCCCTCACCCTTCCTGGAGCTGTACCTATTGCTTGCTCTGTTTGCAAATCTGTATTTAGCTCCTGCCTGAGTTTGAGCCCTTCCCTGGAAGTTCCCCAATCCTCAGGACTTCTCTTGTCACCAGTGCACCTCAAGTGCTTCTGCTGCTTCAAGGATTGCTCCCCGTGACACTCTCAGTCCTTTGTCCTCAGTCTGACCCTTTTGTCCTTCCTTTTGTAAAAGTGTCTGTGACTGAACTCAGGCAAAAAAAAAAAATTGATTTAAAAAGGCAGGAGAGATGAAAATCTGCTCTTTGTACTCACTCATTTGTGTTTCAGCCGATTATTGGATTTTGATGATAATCTGTTTGCTTCTCTTTAGATCAAGAGATTACTTTTTTCTTTTCAAGCCATGGTAATGAAAATGTTTTCTCTTAACCATTTGAAAAACACTACTAAAATTTAAAATAGATGCTGAGCTATGGAACTTGTCTGTTCAATTTAAAAGCATTTTTAACTGGACACAGATTCTTCAGTTTAAAAAGTATTGAAACATGCAACAGTATCTGTGCAAGCGTATTGTACACAAACACACAGAAAAAACACATTTCAGCCATACAGAATAAGGTGCACTCCAAAATGCCACTGAAACCACTGATTTCATCTAAATCTAGAGCATATCATATATCATCACCACCACTTGCAGACACCCTAATGAAGAGATTGTAGAGCTCTTCATTAGAGAACCCCTTGATTTACTTTGGAGGATCTTCACTCAGGCCTCAGTGTTGTCCTTGCAAATATCCTCATTTGCATGAGCATGAAATAAAGAGATCTGGATATCAGATGACAGATTAAAAAAAAATCTATTCAGAATACACCAAAAAAATGGCATTTATTACATTTAACAAATATACAGATGCAAAATGTATCTTCACCTACAGTTAGTCTCGTAACTCCCAGCTTCTCCTGAAAGAATAATTCCCATCTGCTTTAATGATGCCTGAGATCAAAGACAGGCTTGATTGCATCCTTTCAGCATGAGAACATTGTCACACACATAAGAAAAAGTCAGAAAGTCAAGTTTGCATTTTAAGCTCAAAATAACTGTCACACCACTGAATACTGAAGGGCAGCCTTCACCTCAGTCCCATCACCTGAAGCTGTCCTCAGAGGCAGAGCTAATCAGAGTGGTGGGTGCACAAAGTTCAGCCAAGCACTCCCACAGAAAGCAGAGAGGAAGGGAGGCAGGACTTGTGTTTCCCTACTCGACTACCTCAAATGTACTTGAAGGCATGGGATAGCATTGTCATTGACTGTCCCAAAAGAGAAATAATCCCATCCTCGGCAGAAGGAATGAATTCCCATTAATTTTATTATTTGCCATCACAGTTTTAAATCTAGGACTGTGCCATGGTTTAACTCCAGACAGCAACAAAACCCCAAACTGCTACTTTCTCACTCCCCTCCAGTAGGATGGGGGAGAGAATTTGAAGAGTAAAAAAAACCTCCTGGACTGAGATAAAAGATGGTTTAACAACTAAAGAAATATCCATACACACAAGCAAAGCAGAACAAGGAATTCATGCACCACTTCCCATTGGTGGCAGGTGTGCAGCCCTCAGCACAGCAAGGCTCCATCACACCTAACTGGCTTGGGAAGGCAAATGTCATCACTGTGAACATCCTCTCCCTCCCACTGCTGCTTCTCCCCCCTGGTTCACACACTGAGCATGATGCCATAAGGTCTGGAACAGCCCTTGGGTCAGTTGGGATCAGCTGTCCCAGCTGTGTCCATTCCCTGCACTCCTTGTGCAGCCCAGCCCGCCCCACTCACCAGTGAGGATGGGCAAGAGGTAAAAAAGGCTTTGGCTGTGTGTCAGCCCTGCTCAGCAATAACCAAAACATCCCTGAGTTATCACCACTCTTTTGGTCACAAATACAAACAGCTCCAAACCAGCTACTCTGAAGAAAAAAAAAAAGACCTCTGTCCCAACCCAAACCAGGACATTCTGTTTCTGCTTAAAAGGGAATTAAGGATATGCATTAAGCTTACTAATAAAACAGTTAATTGCCAAGAATGGTGCTAATGAACTTGACTACAGAGGAAAGAAGCAGAAAACACAGAAGATTAATATTTTAAACCTTATAATTGCAAGAAGACTTCTCATGTTTAACTGAGGATACGAGGTTTCAAGTAGCAGTAGAACATCCTCATGAAGTTGAAATAACAACCAGACCTCCTCCAACCACATGGTAAAGCACAGTGATTATCATAGATGGCAAAGAACCAAGAAGCTGCACCTCAGCAGCAGCACTTACACAGATCCTTAAACAGGCTAAGCTTCTCATTCTACCTCTCCCATTAATTGTATTGCTATACCTTCCCATCTTTCCACAGGATTCAAAGTACTACTTGAAGAAATTTATCAAACAGGTCCTGACATTAAGTTCTTCATGATTTGCTGCTTGAATATGCTTGCCAAAATCAATTACCAATAAAAGTCAAGAAGATGTAAAAAGTCAAGAAGGTGCAAACACAGAAATTTTCTGCTTATGAGATTCGTTCTCCACTTGCTTTAGTGGATGCAGAACCAGCCCTTATTTCCAGAAATCTCTTGCATCATTACAGTGAACAAGTTACAGACATACAGGACTGAAAATAAGCTGATAAATTTTTCTACAGCGATCTGCAGAACCACGTAGAAGCATGCAAACCTTCAAAGTGCACATTCCCAAGACCTGTTAGAATGCTAAACCCAGAACTCCAGCAGTTCTGCATCAGTTCTTCCTCATCTTGCAGCATGTCACATTTTTGCTGTTAGAAGATCAACAACAGAATTTATTAGATCACCATTGTATTTCCTACACAATTTCTCTTCTGTACTATTTCAACAGAGGAAGTGCTAGACAGCCTGTTAAATGGGAGACTACTCAACTACCAACATCTTGCCTCAGTCTACCTGTAGGACTGGCCAATAAGACAGTGTTATCCCCAAATTTACATCAAAAATCACCCCCCAAGGAACTGTTCAAAATCACCTATTCACATCAGTGAGGCCTAAAAAGATGTGGCTAAAGAGAACCAAAAGAGTGCAATCAGGAGGAGCAGACAACAGGTTGTGTTTCCTTTGACATGGCACTTGCTGCATTTAAAATCATCTTTAGAAAGACAGATCAAAGAGCAAGGAAAAACCTGCAAAAGCCCTTAATGTTACCCTCCAAGCTCACATAAATTCTGAGCTATCATGATGTTTTTAAGTCTTATGCAAATGCCCTTTTTTACTGCAGTAGAAGCAAAAACAAGGGAGAAAAGCATACTGGTATCTTCCAGTAAACATTATTACTTTCAATATTCCAAGTAAAAGTTGATCCAGCTTCTGAACACAGCATTACAACCTCTGCATCAATGAGCTCCAATTTAACTTTTATTCCATGTCTAACCAAGGCAGCAGAGCAAGACTACAGCATCTCAGGTTCTTAGTTAATGCATGCAGGGAGCTGTAATACCCCCAATCATCTGAAAACTGAAGAGTGGAAGCAGACTCCTACTAAAGCTGTCACTGAAGCACAATATATTAGGTGTTACCATGAATGCAGTGTACATCAAGAGAGAGTTTCATTTTATATGACATGATAAACTTCTATCCTAGTGAATTAATATGGTGTTAAAGAAGGTATTATAGAGCTCCTGCATCTGAGCCTTTCAACATGAAATTAATTCACAAAACTATGTTAACATCATCCATAAGAAAAGACTGAAAAAGTATTCCAGCAAATAAAGTTGCAGGCTTGGCAAAAGAATAAATGCAAGCTTCATGCTTTTAAAAGGAAACAGTTTTTCTCTCTATTACTTATATTTCATCTGCTCAAATTCTGCATCTCAGAGAGCAATAAAAAGGAAACCAAGTCTTTTCTTTTTACCTGCTACCCACAGTTACATGTACTACGTAAAATGAAACTTGGTTAACATTAAAAATTGCCCTTGATTAAATATTAGCTTCTAGCTGCTGATACAAAATTTATCTCCAAATTAACCATATCGTGGTGTATACTGGGATGGAGTTAACTTCCTTCACAGCAGCCCAGATGCTGCTGGGTTTTATATCTCTGGCTAAAACAGTGTTGGTAATTCACCAGTGTTTTGGCAACTGCTGAGCAGTGCTTGTAGAGCATCAAGGTTGCCTTTCCCCCCCAGTTTTCCCCTCAGTGAGCAGGGTGGGCAAGAAGCTGGGAAGAAATACAGCTGGGACAGCCGACCCCAACTGCCCAAAGAAGCAACCCAGACCACAGAACACCAAACTGGGACTAAACTGGGAACAGTCTGCCTCAGGTAGCCATCACTTACCAGTCTGAAGGTGGGAGGTAGTGAGTGATTTCCTTTGCATGCCAGGTTTATTTTTCTCTGCCTAACCAGAATTCAGTAAACCAGCACTCCTTTTCAATTTGTTTTCTGGCTTAGTTCTTGTGGCAGTGTAGAAGAGGCCACAGAACTGTGTTGTGCCATGGAATGGAAGAAACTCAAAGGGCAGACAAACAGGAGCATCCCTCAACAACTCCTAGAACCGTGCCCTAGGAAGTCAGGGTACATCCATCTTAGGAAACAAAACCTGTAATTTAAACTAGAGGAGCCAGCAGCTCCTCTGCAGACAGAGTGAGCAGGGCTGCTGCAGCTCAGCAGTCACAGCACAGGCTCTGCTGGACACACATCATGCTAAAGCAATGAGAATTTGCTTTCAGACAAGGCTGTCAAACAATTGCTTCCAGCAGAACTGAGTCAAACCGAGCTTCCAACTATTTCTAGTCCCCATCAAGCTGAAGCTTCCTAAGTGAATGAGACTGAAAATTCAGTTTCCTTCCCAGCTCTGCCTCTGATCTGATCTAGACATAAATGGAAATCCATCAGACCACGACCAATTAGCAGAGCAAGTGTGCACTGCCACAACCTCACTGCTGGGTTCTGCCTCCAGCACTGCACCACCTCCTCCTGCAGCTGTGAAACTGCTGGGGCAGGCTTCAGGTCTCTGCTTGGCTACTACCACCTACCAAATCCCCAGAGCATGACATAATTCCCATTGATTTCATCTTTAAAGCCAGGAGTGGAGTAACATACTGCTCTCCAAAACCACAGCATCAGGGTTTTTTTCTCTTTACTGACAGGCAATTTAAAAAATAAATAAACATCCCTTTTACTACAACAGAAGAATGTTAGTAAAGAATTGTTACCTCATGTCAACATATCATTATGTTATATCCTGATTTTGGGAAGCTAATGCTTTTACCTACACAAATAAGTAGTTGTAAGCAAAGAACAGGTGAGTCCACATCTTCCATGTCTACTTCTCCTCTGCCTTCCACTCACCTTGTTTACTCCATTTCTGTCTTGAAGAGATTACTACCTATTTTATAAAGCACCATAATATTGCATAGAGACTCCAGGATCCAACAAAAAATAAATGCATTATTAATAACAAAATGATAACTTAGAGTCAGAACAAGTCTTCATCCGAGCAGTTTTTTAAACCTCTTCTGCACAGGTTTAAAAACTTCTATTTATTTATATATAGCATATGTATATACATATTTACATAACTATACATCTGTTTTTATAAATATTTGTATATATACACCCCATACACATTTGACATATATAACCTACAATTGTATAAATATTACATATTAGAACTTACAAAATTTACATAGATATACATATGCTTCATGTATATTCTAGCATATATAATGGTGACCGGTCACCTGCTTCCTCCAGAACGTTAAATCCATTTCTCTGCAGAGAAGAAATCCCTTTTTCCAAAGGAAAAAACGCTGAGGGTGGTGCCAAAAGCAGCAAGTGAGAGCAAAGTCCAGAAGTTGAGCAGACCAAGGAGCACAGTGGCCAGCAGGAGGGCAGAAGCAGCAGGAGCAGAGGCCCAGAGCACCGAGGGCTGGGAAGTCTCTGTGGATACCAGCTCTGGAATGGGAGCCCCAGCCCACACACTCCCTGTGGAGGATGACAGCAGCGACCGGGAAGCCCATAGAGAATGCTCCAAACAGCAGGAAAGAGTCCAAAATGGACTGTTCCAGAATGGAAATTTTGCCTTCATAACTTTCCCACCAGCCTTATTGCCTCCCTTTCCAACTTGCTGCTTTGTAAACCAAAGATGAGGCCCTAAAATGGAGCTTTTATGGACTTGGTGGTGCTGCATAAGCTTATAACTCAGCAGACTTTATGACTGCAAGTCATTTGTATTGATTTATTTACTTCATTAGTGAGGGGAAGATGTAATTCTACACTGATGGAGAATCAAATTGAACGAGGAATAGCTGATTAGGCATTTTAAAATCACATTTTGTAGTCAAGTTTTATAATGGTGCATCCAAAGTTAAATACTAAGAGTATAAGCAACCTAAATCTAAAGTCAGAAACTTAAATCATTGATCTGATCTGTAACAAAAGAGTTATGCAGCTGCTTTACAAACTCTCACCTTACCTCCCCCTACTTGACCAAGTTTTTCACCATGTGCTAATGTAATTATGAAAACTCTAATTGCATGAACAACACTGCAAGTTTTCACTCCTGGGCTTTGAAGGCACTTTGTTGATGGAGACCAACAGTTTCCTATAAACATAAAGGAAGCCCCTTCCTACCAACCGCAGTAAAAAACATTGTGCCTTTGAGTCCCAAACCATTTTGGCATTTTCCTTTGATGTATGTTGGAATAATTGTCATTAAAGCCATAATTTCGCAAGCATGAAACATCACCTTTAAGTGGGAAATTAATCTTGCCAGATTAGGAGATGTAAATATTTAATTCTAAGGAGCAAAAATGAATACAAGAAGTTGGAAAAAGATGCGAGTTTATGAATAACAATACCCACCGCCTTCCTGCTAGGCATCTCAAAGTAGCATAAAAGGATAAATAAACATTATTTTCTTGATTTACCTATGGGGAAAGTTGGGTGCAAACTGCTCAAGGCCACAGAGAGACAGAGATGTAACTAAGGAGAAAAGCTGAGGCTCTTTAGTCCCAGCTCCAGTACCCTGCTACTGCACCACACCTTATCATGCAAGTAACAGAGGCAACAACAGAGACATCCCCTGTCCTATTGATCTCCCCAGCATCACCCTTCCTCTGCTGGCTGTCTACAGACCTCTTCCCACCTACCTGCCCCTTTTTGGATAACTCAGCCATGTGGCAAAGCCTGCCAGGAGCATCCCAGGCAGACAGCAGTGCCAGGACATCCCCATGGCAACAGCACTGGTGGGTACAGCATCGTGGGAGGACCATCTCCTGAGAGACTGGACTTCTCAGGAGGGCTGAGTCAGCTCCACCAGTACCTCATGGAGATCCAGGAATGGACATAATGAAACGATGTCAGCACTCAGAGAAAATAATCTGTCACACCAACCTAGTGCCGCCTGAATCTTTAATGCGATATTGATTTCGCTAATGTTCCTCCACGCTGCCATCTGGAAGCAAAATACTTCTTTGTTATGTAGTAAACTGCACTCAGGGTCATGCAGGACAGTAGCTAATATCATTATCAAGGTTTTGTTTCATTGCTGGAGTTTTTTGAATTTTGTTGTTGCCTTTTCTTTTTTTAAAGGAGCAAAGACATTTAAAATTCTGCATTCAGAGGCAGTTACTGACATTATTGGCACTAAGAGGAAAGCTGATCATGTCCAATTCCGGTCATTTTGTCTTACATCATCGAAGGAAAGGATACCTCCACATGGCAGGCATGTCCTAAGAAAGGGGGCAAGGAAGGCTGGCAGAGCTGCAGGAGTTACAGAACAAGGTGCAACACTAAGTCAACACTTCAAGCTCTCGCTTCAAGGGCTCTCACGGTCAGAATATTTCTTCTTTTTTTCCCATCTCTTCTCACTATGCAAGTTAAATACTATTTTTTCCATTGAATGGCTAATCTTACATTTTAAGACTGCCCAATTTAAATATGCTGAACATTGACCCTTTTCCACAGATTTGGGGAGAGGTGTGTTATTTCTGTTACCACGCTGCAGACACAGGGAGCCCAGAACTAATTGCAGAGATCCAGCAAATTCTGGCGGCAAAAGGTTTCCTTAAACAAAACACAAACTCTTTTCTTCCCAATCCCCTGTAGGACAAGGACAAACTTTAGTACAATTCCTTTCCCTCCCTCAAATCACAGCCAGCTCTCAGCCATCTTGTACCAGCATTATCAAACAGAACTGTTTCTAATAAAGAAAAGAGAGGTTAAACCTTATTTTGGATGCAACCCTATCAGGTGTCTAAATAACTGTCCTTTGTCTAGGTCTTAAACACAGCAGCACTTGTGGTTATTCATAATCTTTGCCTTTTATGCTGTAACTGCAGGAAAATGAGTTGGTTATTCACAGTGTTTTCTGCTTAATCTCACACATCTCATCATGGAGTATCTGGGGCTGTTCCCTACTTCCTCCCCCACATCTGATACATGCTACCCCTCTCATTGACCTTCTCAGCAAGCAGCAGAGACCACAGCAGGCTGGGAGCTTTACAATGCACCCATGGTCCACCTGCCTCTTTTTCTGAAATCCAGAGCTGGCCCCAGAGCAGGATCCCACTTCAACTGGGGCAGCCATTTCTTTAAGTGCTGAGAAAAATCTTCATCTGGCAGACAGCTGTGATACCTCCTGTCAGTGAATAAATTATGAAATGCCTCTCAGGAAAGTGTTATAACTATACTTAGTATATACAAGATGACTCAATGCTGAAAAATGATAACCCCATCTGTCAGATTCAAAAAGCCAGGAAACTTCATTTAGAAATCATACAACTTCCCTTCAGCTTTCCTTTCCTGCCAAATCTTTTCTAAAATTGTAACCTGCCTTGGTCTGCAGCTCAGAACACTATTTTTGGATGATGCCTCACTACAAATTAGGATTACTTTGTTTTCTTTGTGCTTTACCTGGCTGCAAGCAGGTAAAAGCCTGGGGGGTAAAAGTAATTATTAATCATCAGTAGAGGGACCTCTGCCAGATGGCCAAAATGAAGGCTGCAGTGGGTTAATCACATTTCACCTCTGAAGGAAATTAACTGTGCTAATGTTCTACTACTACTTCTGTCTACTTAAAAAAAAAAACTGTGGCATTCATAAGCTATCCTGTTTTCTTCAGAAACACATGCAGAAAAATAATTTTGAAGAATAATGAGCAGGTAAAGTCGAATTTTAACATGTTCTCACATAGGACATGGATTTTTGGCTAACCACAGGGATGTTTGGGGTGTTCTTTGCTTGCTTTTAAAGGTGGCAAATACTCTTAAGCAAAGAAAGCCTTATGGACGCCAAAGCTTCACTGCTCCCAGGAGTTCCTGCTGTAAAAATATTAATATGGATACAGTACACTTTAGGAAACACCTCAAAAATAGCTACTTTGCTGTTTAAATGCTACACAAATAGTTTCATTATCACTGAACTGAAGATGTTGTAGAGAAGATGCATTTGAAAAAAGTTTATGCTGCAAGCATAAGACCTGCAATCTTCGGTATGACAGCCACAGATCCTCTGTGATGTTCAAAATAAGTTATTTTATTGAACCATTTTAATCTTTTTCCCCCAGAACAAAAATTCACAATTTCAAAAACATCCTAATAGTTGCAAAGTACCATCTCTGCTTCCAGGATCTGCAGTGACCTGAAAATGGTTTAGTGCTTTGATTGGGGCTGGGTTTTGTCACAGCTGTGCAGGAGACACCACCAGTGAGTCCTCAGATGCCCTCTACCTCTCCATTTTAGTTAGACCAGTCAGATCTGGTTCTCCTTTGTGTCACAACTCAAGTGTTTCAAAAAGCCCACTTCTTTTCCACTGAAGTGAGCACAGAAAAATAATTGGAATATTTTGTACAAAGGATTGTGTGGGTCATGACAGAGTCAGCACACCTAGAGGAAAATGAAGTCACTCATAAAACAAACACTTTTAGTCACAAAAATTCTATAAACAAATTCAATCCTTCATGATGATTTATGAAGCTGAGTCACAGTGTTTCTACAGTAAAGGAAGTTCAAGTCTAACTTTAAAATTTTTCAAAAAAGAATTCATCTACTGCAGTACCAGCCTTCACTCCTACCATTTAATTCCTCAGAGTTGCCTTTGTTTCCATCCTTTCAAGCAATCAGGTAGCTCCTGCCACACAGTTCTTCAATTTCTTTCCCATTTTACATGCAACCAGATTAATAACAATTTTTTTAAAAACCACAATTTCAAGAGAAAGCAAAAAGCAAAACCTAAAAACATTTTCACAAGGAAAAAGGAGCTAGAGAGCTTGGATAGGCAGAAATGTCAGCAGTGTAATTCAATCAAGATGTACTTTGCAGCACAAGTAACGGGTTTCAGGGCACCTTGCAGTAAAGGAACCCCTGAGTTTATGGAAAGGGAAAGGTCTCCCCCACATTCCAGCTGAACAATGTAAAGAGCTTCACAGACCTTTGTCATGGGTAGAGTTGATAAAAGAAATTGAATTAGCCATGCTAGCTCAACTAAATATACACAAAATTAGGATAGGAGAATTAGTGAAAAACCACTACAAAGCTGATTATATGCTAAGCATTAGCTACTGAGAACATTAACATCCTGAATTACTATAATGATTATTTTAAATCTGGACAATTAATACTTTCTTCTGTAGGTCTCCATTATTACTACTACCTTTAAGTAAATGCTATCAGCATTTATACATTACTTTGAAAGTTCTGCTTTTGAAGAGATGCATATTACTTTGAATTTTCTTTTAAAGAAAAGAAATATGGTGATTAGGTTAGTCCAAAAATAGGATTTTTAACTTGTCCATTTTGCACATACATACCCTGTAACAAGTCAGTTTCCAGCACCCTAAATTCCCATGTGCCACAGGAACAGACTTTTACCACGTGTTTGAGGGATGACAACGTGCTTTTCAATGCTGTACTGGAAAACACTTTGCTATAAAAAAACATGATTTAATACATCACCATTCCTAATTAGCCAGTGGCAATATTTGCATTATTTAAAGGTGCTTCACTGCTGAGCACTATGAGGTTCAGCAAATCATGCAACTTTTCTTCAGGCTCACCACTGAACTTCCATTACCCACTACCCCATCCTCAGATGAGCATCTCTGCTTCCCAAGCAGGGAGGTGCACATTTCCCACCCCCATCCCCTCTGCAGCTGATATTCTGGGGCACCCAGAGCTACCCTGGGGCAGTGGGGAACATTGACCTATTTTGTATGAAGTCAAAGGCCTGTCTCTTCCTGTATTTCCTGGTACCAGCCTTACTCTTCTGTTCTGCAAACACCCAAAATAGAAATCATTTAAAGAGTCCAGCTCCTTAAACTGTTGCTAGGTCACATTCTAAATGAAAGGGCATGGAAGATTTCTAAAGAAGCTTTCCTGAAGCTTCTGAGCCTTGTGGCAATACAGACACAAAGTATTTGCAACCTAACCAAAAAATTACTTCTTTTAAAACTCCTATTGTAAAACTGCTGCAAAACCTCTTGGCATTAATTATAATTTGGGTTTTTTAGCCATGTTTCAGAGATATTATTTGCTAATGGAAGCTAATCCAGCAGCCAACAGGTTCACACAGTTTTATGAAACCCTGCTTGTTATTTTATACCAGTTTTCAAAAATCAAACCAATTTTGATGGAATAAATACAACTTTTGAGCAAAGACTGTGTGTTTGTACCTTCCACAAGCAGGCCAAGGTGCACAGCTCACACAGGATAAGCCAAGCTCAATCTGCTTCCATGAAGAGCCTTCCCTGGTCCTGTTCCTTCTCTTCCCCCTGCCTTCCACAGCCCCATCACCAGTGGGATGCATGGAACTCTGCTGACTGCCAGATCAGGGATCCAAAAAAGCCAACCCAGTACACAGCTCAAAAAAACCCAAAGAAAGAAGCCTTAAACTCTCTTTTCAGTCATCAGTGATCCTGTCTGTTTGCTGAGGTCAAATAAGTTTGATCTAGAGCCCTACTTGCTTTACCCACAAAAAAGTAGAGCTTTCACCTGCTTCTTTCAAGGGAAAAACTCTAAAAGATGCCCTGGAAACATAAGGGATGAAGAGAGGATTTGTTGGCAATTATTACTGTAAAGCAGAAAGCCTACAGGACAGCAGTGTAATTCACAGGTATTTGTCATACATTCACTTGTTTTCTGTTTTCAGGGAGGTATGGAAGGCTGCACAAGCCAGGCAAGAGCCCACTTCTGTCTCCAACAGCCAGGAGCAGCAGAGCCCCAGGGAACCTGCTCATCAGGAGGCAAAGCATGCACCACCACGTCCTCAGAGCACACTGCCTGGTGAGGCTGGGCCTTTGAGCCAGAAATACCCTTTCCCTATTTAACAGCCTTCAGCAGATGTTCCTGAAACCTATTCTGTCACTTTGGGAACCAATGCAGAGGGCCATGTGACAGCTACACAGCCTCCCTACACTGTGCAGAACAGCATTTCCTTCCTTTAAACCTGCAGCCAACCAGTTCCACCGGGTGCTGCCAGCTCTCCTGCTGGAGAACACAGCCACGCTCCCTCCCCAGGTATCCCCTGCCTGACAGCCACAGACCTCCACCAGATCTGTCACTGCAGCTCCTTTCCAGCCTGAGGAATCATATTGTAGCTCATCCTGCCACTTTCAGAAATCATTCTTTGCCTTTAATCACCCTTGTTGCTCTTGTCCACATCCCCTCCAGTCAGACTGTGTCATTTTAGAGATGACCACACCTCTTGATTTCAGGTTTGGGGTGGGGTTTTTGCCCGCTACTGAGAGCCTGTTTTCATAAGAATGTCTCTCACAATCTGAAGGCATTACTTCTGAAAGTAAACTGGCAGCTCAAATCAATACATTGATTTTCCTGTGACCTTCTCCTGCCCAGTTGCTCAGCCTCATAAAGCCTGTCTGCAATTTCTCAGTTAGGTCCCAGTCTGACTACCCTGAATGCTCAAGTGTCACCAGCAGCTCGTTCACTTCACTGTTCCCTGTCTTTCCCAAGTTCCCCATCAATATATTGAGCTGCACAGGCTCCTGCAGAGACAGAGGTGGCTTGACTTCCACCAAAGATTTGCCCATTTTACCGGCATCCTATCATTTTTCATCCACTAATAATTCATTTGAAGATTTACCTTGATAGTTCATTGCAGTGTTGGGTGTTTTTTAATAATTTCTTTTAATGAAGGTTGGTGATTTTGTCAACTGCCTATGGAAAACCCTAATATATCACCTCACCTGACACTTATCTTTGTTCACACATCCACCATGTGCTTCAAAGAACTCCAATAAATAAACAGGGCAAGCCTTGCTGTTGCAAAAGCCATACTGACTATTCTGCTACCTATTATGTTCACCCAAAGGTGAATTCCATTATTAAAAATAAACTCAATCTCCCAGGTAAGGACAATGGGCTTTCTGGGCTTCCCTGGAAACTCTGCCTCCCTCTTGCCCTTGACCATCCTTTCTTCTGAAAGTGCAAAATCACATTAAGTGAATCATATTCAAGTGAGCAGTTACATATCACAAGTAACAAGGAATTTTTCTGTCCTTCAAGGCACACCACACTATAGTGATGACATGTCATAATCTATTTCTGTTATGTCATTCCTCCAGTCACCAAGACAAATACTTTAGTACCTGCCTCCCTCATAGGGGAGATTTCAGAGCATTTAAAACTCCCACATTCTCCACTGAGATGGTAAAAGGGATAAAATAATTTGATTTTACTATTGCAACTTACTTCTATGAATGGTTTTGGAAAAAAGAACAGATATGCACACCACAGAACAGGGTCTATTAGTGCAGGAGACTCCAAGGAAAAGAATTTATCTACCTCTTCAAAACACCCCAAAGATTTGACCCTTAACTACTCCTTTCAGTATTTGTTTAAAAAACCCAAGACAGCCAACCAAAAAAAACCACCAAACACCACTAACCAAAACCAACCCCTGAAGCAAATATCCTCCTTTTCTGCCCTCTCAGAGTTGTCTTCCACTTCTGGGAGAGAGTATTCTCACTTTTGTTGCCCCTGCAGAGATGCTGAATTTATGCGCACTGTAGCTAATACCACAGGGCAGCTTTACTGTGACATTTTGAAATTGCTCTGCATGCTCAGGAACCAGATGCTGCCTCTCCCCTCACAAATCCCCTCCCTAGTTCATCCATGCAGCTGCCACTGACAGTGTTTAAAGCTTATTTGCAGCATCCCATCCCAATATGGCACAGCTGTTGCACCCCATCCCTTTACAGTCTCTCCCATTTTCCTCCACAGCACTGATGGCAATAACACAATCCTATTACCATGGTTTTTCTTTTCTATGCCTAAATTCACTGGGACTTTTCTATTACCTATAGCAGGCTGCTGATCTGACTTGACTTTAAACTTTGAAATACAGGACAGCTTCTCTGCCAGCTCAGCTTACTCCAGCTCTCTCTGTACTTGGACACTGCATTATCCCAGCATTTGTCACCCTCCTGCCACATTTAAGATGTATGTTATGTCAGTATCCTCTTCTAAAGACAAGCATTTAGTTGTGCATTTTAGTACTTTGGTTTCTGGGGATTAATGCAGAAACACATATAAAATGTATCTAAATATTTTGATTTTGTCTTCCTCTGTGCATGTTTAAGTAGCACTTCCTTGGGTTCCACCCTTCCCTCCCTTCTGTTTCCTACCTGGTTACTGATAAGGGACAACACAGGACCTACACAGGGCAGGGCTGAGGAGTTACTGCCTAAGTTTTATTTCCAGAATCTCTGGATTCATTGCACCATGGATACAGGCAAGATGCCTTCACCACTGAGTGCTTCCTAGGAACCTGCCCAAACACCTTGTCACGCCCACCACCACTCCAGTGCCCAACAAGCAGCTCACCAGGTAGTCCTTACTTGAGTAACACAAGCTGGCTTTAATATTTTCCCCTTAATTTAACATTTCCTCCTACTTCAAAAAGCCTGGGAACATATTTTCAGTGCAATGGCACATGTGACCAGGAGAAGAGCTCATGATCACACTCAATTGCCTCACCACCAAGTCACCACCCTGCTGCTGCTTTAGAGGTAGGACTGGCATCACTCAGTCCTGACATGTTCCTAAATGAGCTTCTCTGCCTCCTTTCCCCTTCCCTCAGCAACACCAGCACTGCTGACCCAAAAGCAACCCACCCTGCCCCCCAGGAACAGCAGTGCCAGTGAGCCCCTCCATTCCCCAGCTTTCCTTAACATCAGCCACCTTGGCTTAGGAGAGCTTTGGCTCCAAGAGCCCTGAGCTGTTCTGAGAAGCAAAGATAAACCATGTTTTGGAAAGTCAGAGCAGGAAATTGAGAAGTACAAACATGAAAGACATTAAATATCCCTACTTCTGCCTGGCAGCAGATACTCCTGAATCCCCAATGACATCCTACACTGAACCTTTCATAAAAATGACAGTGGCATTCCGTCGTTGTGAACAACATAAAACCACCCTAAAAGTACACAGCAACACATCCTCCACACATCATCCAGAGAAGAAATGTACAGACAAGGTCAAGGTGCTGTGAGAGAAGCCACAGCCCCCCACTGGCATCAGAATTTGAAGGAATAGGGATGGGGTGGACTCGACTTCACTGTCACTGCACTTCTTTCTCCACAACACTGGTGCTGCAATGAAAGAAAGGCATCACCTCTGTGTAAGGAATTTTGGGGTGCAGGAGGGAAGCCCAGCCACCAAGAGTACAAAGTTTATGTAGAGGAAGCTTTGAAAACAGTTCTTACTGACATTAACAAAGAAGTAAATTATTCATGGTACTGAGTGCAGGAAGAGGTGCTGACACAGGTGATTGCTTGGATGAGAAGCTTGCCAGTCTCCACTAGCCACACTGAACCTCTGCTTTTAGACACATGCAAGAGGTCTTACCCTTGGATAGATGGTACATGAAGGGGGTACTTATCTACTCTATATCTAAATTGCTTAAATTTCTTTAACTCCTCTAAGACTCTTGTGTGCCTATCTGATAAAAACAGCAGATGGCCAGTTGTTAGAGAGTTCTTTAGCTCATCTCTGATACTCAGTAACATCCCTCCAGGAACCAGCAGACACATGCATACTGAAGGAGAAGTTTCCTTATTGATTTATCCCAGACCTCTGATCCAATAAGCCATCTATCACTGCCAAAAGGACAGGGACAAATACATTTAACATGATGTGTTAAACACAAAGGCTATAAAATGATTGAACCTCATTTTCCAAGGGGCTTCTGCTCAACCTAAGACATGCAGAAGCACGAGCTGCACCTGTGTGACAGCCATACTGCAGCTGCACCTATTGCTTCTCCAAACAGGAAGCAGTTGCAGGCACAGTATCAGAAATTATTTTTTAAAAAAACAAACAATTGGATTAAAGCCCTTTGGTAATGTGCTTGCAGTGTTGACATAAAGCCATTTTTTTCTGAGGTATATGGTCTTTTTGCAGGTGGCTGCAATACCCTTGGAAAGCCTAGGAACAGACCTTAGTGACAAATTTGGAATTTCACAAATTACATGTGTTTGTGGCAGAAAAGTAAACTAATGGAATTTTAAGACATCTTTTCTTGTCCTTTCTTAAAAAAACCAAAACATTAAAAAAAAAAACAACAAAAAACCCCAGAACACCAACTACACTTTGCTCTCTACCCAGACTTTATTATATACATGTAAGCAAGAAGGTTTTCTCCTAGATTCTACAATCCCACTTTAAAAGCCCCTATTCAGACCAATCATGGGGTTCCCCAATTACCTACATGCCCAAGCACAACATGTTATCCAATTCATCTATGAGCATCATAAAAAGTGCAACAAGTATAAATATACTCTGAAAACTTCCTAAGTATATCAGTATGTTTAATTTGTTATTAAATGAATGCAATTTAATAAATTCACATATTCTTAAAAAGATAATATTACATGGATTTCAGCTAACATCAAATTCAAGGCTACATGAAGGCAGTCTACAATAAAGAGTACAGGACAGCTCCTGATTTTGTCAGAGCACTACAAAATATTGCCAGGTGAAACAAGCATCTTCCTTGCCTTGAAAAGCTTCTTGACTTTTCACCACTTTAAAAAGAGTTATCACATTTCCTTCTTCACCTCACTTCTTAGAGCCTTACTAATGTAACCATTACTTTGAAAACCTGCTAAGAAGTTCTAAACTCTTTTCTGCAGCTTCCAAATCCAATAGCACTGCTGTGGCCAGGATATCAAGTGCACACATGGCTAATGCCATAAATATCACTCACTATGGAATTACTTATTTTTTAAGACTACTTATAAAGTTCAGCTTCATAGTAGCAATTGCTTTGCCACGCTTCCTGAAAATCAGAGGAGTTCTATGAAGCTGCATTCAGCTTATTATAATTCTTAAATAAGTAATTGAACACATGCACAAACAGATCACATCACCTGCTGTGAATTGACACTGCAGCAGGATGCTCTGCAGTTCTGATTAACATATTTTAGTCTAATCATTATCACAGTCAATTGAAATCATTTAGATAAACGTACTTGATTTGCCATCCTTAATCCTGCAGGACCAAATTGTATACAGGTTCAATTATACTCCATAACTCTCCAGATATAAACACTGACTCAGCCTGGGGCTAGGACTGGATCCAGCTACACCCAGACTCCTCTGTGAGGAGGAGGTGTTGAGAAAGAAATAAAGAGGGTCCTCTGCACCTCATGACTCAGTGGGAGGCTCTCCCTGATGAACTCTTGAAACTTCAATTCTGCCTGCAACACCTCCATCCCCCAAACAAGCATTTGGGGTTACCACACACAGCTGCATTGAATGCAAACCTCAGGCAGCTTGGACCAAGCCCTCTGTCGCTGACACAAAATTCCCCAATTCCATCTTAACTGAAAAAAAAAACCAGCCACCTTCAAGAAAACAGGGAATAAGCACAGAAAATTTTGCCATGGAAGGGTTTTTTTGGCTGATAACACAGAAGGTAGCTCATTTGGGAAAGTCAATGCACAACTGAAAGTATTTTAGGTATGCCAACTCACAATATAAAGCTTTAATTATTGTTTCCAAATATTTATTGCCCTTCAAAATGCTGTAAAGGTCACTTCACAATAACCCAAACATGCACAACTTGGATGGATTAGTCACACCAGTATGTTTCAGATTTAGCATTAATTAGATTCTCCCTCTTAGCTCCTCATCATATTTTCTGTCTTTTAGCTTAGAACGCCAGTGTATACCAAACCTTCAAATCCAAACTCCCAAATATTGCAGATATTCCTATTTAGACAGCAAAGTAAACCCCAGTGTGCCACCATCCCTAAGGTTCCTGCCTTTCTTTTTTCTGATGGGCAGGTATTACATATTTCAGTTCAGAAAAGCAAACTCACTTATCCAAGAAGAGCCAAGTGCAGATCAACAACTCAATAATTGCTTCATCAGTTTATTTTATAGCCACAACAACAATCTACTCATTGCAAAGGCATATTATATTAAAAACAGTGGAAGAAGGAGCCATAAATGAGTTTTTAAAAAGCTCAGTGTCTCAGGGCATTTGGAAGAAGGAGCTGGGAAAAAGCTCAGAATGTTTTATTAATTGTTACTACCTGGATCACTGTAACACAAAAGCTCTTGCTATGCTAGATGCTCTTTAAAAATACTAAGCTACAAAGCATCCCATACTTAATTATCAATTATCAAAAGATAGATATAGGCTGACAGGGAGAACAAAGCAACAATATTACATCCAAGAAGGATCATTAAATCTTCATGTTTAAAGCAAACCATGTTTTCTGACCACTGAAGCCCACAATTCTCCTTACTGCATAGAACAAGACCAAATTTAAGACATGCTGATTCTTGCCTAAAATGACCAGTAAAGCACCTAAGAGCAAACCTGCTCTGCAAGAGCTGAGGTTTACCTATGGACAGAACACAATTAGAGTGGCAACATCTTCAAGTGGCAATTCCTGGAGATCCCTGAGAGATATTCCCAAAAGGCAGAGGTTTCCCTGACAGCCAGCATTCTCAAAGATGCATTTTCCAAATTAATTCACTGACAGAGCTGTGTCTTCCTCCCTCTCTGTCCTTTCAGCAAGGTTTGCAGGCTAAGAGCAAAGGCAGTAAAAGCACTAAGCAATCAAGAACCCTCTTCAGAGCTAACAAGCATCACAAGAGACCCTCAGAGCCTTTAAAACTGCTGAGTTCAGCTGAAGGTGCTGCAGCAGGGTTTGTTTTGGCACATGTGAGACTGCTAGGGAGCAGACTGAGCTGAAGAGGGCTGCAGGAGCAGCTGTGCAGCTCAAACCACACTCCAGCATCTCCTCTGCAGCACCAGGCTCCCCTCATGTACCACACACAAGGAAACCCCAGCTCAGGATGAGATGCAGGTAGCTGGAATTTTCCAGAGAACACAAGTGCTGTGCTGGTTTTGGGATTCTGAGGTTCTCTAACTGTTCTCTCCCTTTACAGGTGTTGTCATTATCAGCAGGTAGAGGATTCACCCTAGGACAAGACTTGGAGGCAGAGGAGCAAATCTCATACAGCCTTTTGCACTAGAGCTTGTAAATTTACAATTACAATTCTTGTAAACAACTCCAAGATTATTTAAAAATAAACTGTGGGTAAGATTTGGCTCAAATTTTCAGCTCAGCCTTCGGATACTAAGATCTGGTTTCCTTTTTCCAAAATCCTTATCAGAAAACCCCTGCAGCCATCAGGTGTTGCTTCCAAACAACTTTGATTTTCACCTCCAGATCAGCCTGGAAGGTACAGGTGATAACAATTGTGGGTACAAGCTATCATCATCTATCCCCCAGATCAGTTACACAATAAAACATCTTAGTGGGTGATTAGAATTTAAACTATCTAGTATAACAGCTTTTGTAGAAGATATAAAATAGAAGTGAGGATGAGCCATTAATTTTTGATATTGCTTAAAATTCTCCTAAAACATCACACAGTAAAGAATTCCTTATTGTAATGGCTGATGTTGGAAAGTTATCCACCACTGTGGAAGAGCCAAAACTACTGAACAACAAGCTACAGAAAACCCCAGCTGATTAAGATGCTGCCTCTCTACCCTGTAACCTCCCAAAAGCATTGATCCCCAGCAATAATATTTCCCATCAGCTCAAGGCACTCATCCTTCTGACACCCTGGGCATCTGGTCTTGGCACATTTGTCCCTTGGCCTCTTATTTGGTAAGGAGCAGCAAAGTGCACACATCACCCACCCTGCCACAAGCATCCCTTTTTTTGCACTGAGATAAAAACCAGGAAGCAAGAAGCTCTGCCTCTTCAGGTCCCTTTAGTGCAGAGAGCCAGGCTAGGAAGCAAAAATCCCCAGACCCCATTTCTCCCCTCTGGGATCTGGATATCAACCAATTCCAAGAGACTCTCCATGGTGTCTCCCTCTGCCTCCATAAGGACAGACAAGTTGGTTCCAGCTGCAGCAACTGCTCTGATGCATACTGGGATTTTACTCTCATCCTTTGTGACCAAACATTCACTGGCATAACTACTTCTGGCAGAGTTTTGAAGCACTGACAGGTCAAACAGGGGCTGACCTTTAAAATAACCGAGCCCTTAAGATATTTACTTATAAATTATAAGTTATTATAAATATATAATAAAATATAAATATACTTATAAATTATAAGATTATAAGATAAGCAACTCTGTTGCTGCAAACAAGTCCTTGGCCAGCTGATAGCCTGGCTGTATCTTCACACTCAGGCTTAAGTTGTGTTTTGTCACTAAAACCAGGGTAAAGACGCAATTTAAAAGGAAGAAATGAAAAAGACCTTCACTGTTGCAAAATGGGGAATATGTAAAAATTTTCTTACAAAAGGATGTTCTTTGATGTTTGATCTTTGCATACTTACAAGCCTAATCAACGAGAATGGAGATGTAATCCATGAAACAGCAGCTAACAAGCAAGCTCTAAGTGACTTCCACGTGTTAGAAAAACAGATTACTTGTTTGGAAGAATTGCCTTGTTAAATTTTAAGGCTTGATATGCCTCAATGATCTCAGATCTAGGGGTAGGTTAACAAACCTTAGGAAGAAGGATGCCCACTGATAGTGGACACAAAGAACGCAGAATTTATGGGCCACAAAGTCTTCAGGCAGAAACCTCAAGATAAGGAAGAAACTGATAAACCCAAGAGAGCATTTGTGCTGAAATCAGCTCCAACTGGGTAAAAGGTAATTCCAGCAGGGGGAGATCGGGACCACCAACCCAAGAGGACTGAAAGACTGAGCATGTGGACTAACCAGCATGAGAAGCAAGAGAATCATTAACCAATAGAAGACAGGAATTAGTGTTCATTGGCTACAAGTTTTCCTAATAATTCCTATTCTTTCCTTGCTGAAATGTATAAGTAGTAAAACATTTTGATAGCTGCCGTGCTTGATTTGTGGAATTCCACCAAGCACCTTGGATTGCACAACTCTGAAATAAACAATCCATGTTTCTCTCCGGTGTGTAATTATTGGTTTGTTCCACACCACAAAAAAAAAATCAGATTTTTGCAGACAGCACCATCACTTAAGACTCTAAACACTTTTGGTAGTATCCATAATTTTAAGTAAACAGGTTATTTTCCCACTTGTCAGTCACAAGTCACATCCTAGTATCCATTACTTAAGAACTACTTACAAGTTCCATAAGGTTTTTTATTCCTTCTTACTTGGATAAAGACACCTGAAATACTGACGAGAAAATCAGATCTTCTGATAAACATGCACCAAAATCTCATTATTTCCCAAAATTACAGGCATGAAGTGAATTTTACACATGGATTTATATCAGGACTTATGAGCTTCTGAAGTCCTCTGACTCCTCACTGCATCTGCCTCATTGGTATTCCAGCAATGCTGCATTGTCTGAAGACAGAAATACTAACACTTCAAGAGAGCAGCAGATAATAATGTTGACATTTTAGTGTGGTAAACAAGTTTCAGCTGGACAATGTGGTTTGCATACATTCATCATCTTCCTTTAAGCAACTCATTCCCCAGACTGAGCCTAAATGGCTTAAACAACTAGATACACAAATACTTTTTGGTAAACCAGAAGCAAGGCAGTTATTGCTGAATTCTCCTCCTTTCCACAGCTCAGTCTGTAAAAAAGCAGAAGGCAAGTGCTTCATGGAACACACTGCTGCCATGAGACAGAATTTTTTTTCCTTCATGTAACCCTGTGACTGGCTCAACTGGCCTCACAGGACCAGAGTAACTGCCCTATNTTAAAAGGAAGAAATGAAAAAGACCTTCACTGTTGCAAAATGGGGAATATGTAAAAATTTTCTTACAAAAGGATGTTCTTTGATGTTTGATCTTTGCATACTTACAAGCCTAATCAACGAGAATGGAGATGTAATCCATGAAACAGCAGCTAACAAGCAAGCTCTAAGTGACTTCCACGTGTTAGAAAAACAGATTACTTGTTTGGAAGAATTGCCTTGTTAAATTTTAAGGCTTGATATGCCTCAATGATCTCAGATCTAGGGGTAGGTTAACAAACCTTAGGAAGAAGGATGCCCACTGATAGTGGACACAAAGAACGCAGAATTTATGGGCCACAAAGTCTTCAGGCAGAAACCTCAAGATAAGGAAGAAACTGATAAACCCAAGAGAGCATTTGTGCTGAAATCAGCTCCAACTGGGTAAAAGGTAATTCCAGCAGGGGGAGATCGGGACCACCAACCCAAGAGGACTGAAAGACTGAGCATGTGGACTAACCAGCATGAGAAGCAAGAGAATCATTAACCAATAGAAGACAGGAATTAGTGTTCATTGGCTACAAGTTTTCCTAATAATTCCTATTCTTTCCTTGCTGAAATGTATAAGTAGTAAAACATTTTGATAGCTGCTGTGCTTGATTTGTGGAATTCCACCAAGCACCTTGGATTGCACAACTCTGAAATAAACAATCCATGTTTCTCTCCGGTGTGTAATTATTGGTTTGTTCCACACCACAAAAAAAAAATCAGATTTTTGCAGACAGCACCATCACTTAAGACTCTAAACACTTTTGGTAGTATCCATAATTTTAAGTAAACAGGTTATTTTCCCACTTGTCAGTCACAAGTCACATCCTAGTATCCATTACTTAAGAACTACTTACAAGTTCCATAAGGTTTTTTATTCCTTCTTACTTGGATAAAGACACCTGAAATACTGACGAGAAAATCAGATCTTCTGATAAACATGCACCAAAATCTCATTATTTCCCAAAATTACAGGCATGAAGTGAATTTTACACATGGATTTATATCAGGACTTATGAGCTTCTGAAGTCCTCTGACTCCTCACTGCATCTGCCTCATTGGTATTCCAGCAATGCTGCATTGTCTGAAGACAGAAATACTAACACTTCAAGAGAGCAGCAGATAATAATGTTGACATTTTAGTGTGGTAAACAAGTTTCAGCTGGACAATGTGGTTTGCATACATTCATCATCTTCCTTTAAGCAACTCATTCCCCAGACTGAGCCTAAATGGCTTAAACAACTAGATACACAAATACTTTTTGGTAAACCAGAAGCAAGGCAGTTATTGCTGAATTCTCCTCCTTTCCACAGCTCAGTCTGTAAAAAAGCAGAAGGCAAGTGCTTCATGGAACACACTGCTGCCATGAGACAGAATTTTTTTTCCTTCATGTAACCCTGTGACTGGCTCAACTGGCCTCACAGGACCAGAGTAACTGCTCTATTCCAGACTAAAACTTGGATCTGGTTTGCAATGTTATGGAGCCATCCCTTTGTCTGGCAAAGGCCTGCTGAAAGTGTGGGAAGCAGGGAGTCATCACTGAGCACTCCAGTGCCAGCAGGAAGCCACCACCACCACCACTCTGGTTAATTCTGAAGTGCTTGCTCAGGGTAGGGCTCCTCTCCAGAAACATCTAAGCAAGAGAGCTGGAGGTGGCTGGACTCAAACTGGAAGCATTTTCAGGAAATCAGCTGTTCGGATGACAAGCAAAGAGATCCAGGCAGAGCTAGTTAATTATGTAGGAAACACAGAAATAGAAAACCTGCTGCCAGGGTAGGCTGCCATCACTGCTTTACCTCCCTCCATTTCTGTAGCCTGATGCAGATACACAGAACCACTGGCTCTGGCATCACACAACCATCTGCTGCTTGATTAAAGGAGGTGTAAGCAGATTTGTTGTCCCATGAACTCAGGCATTCCTCTTGACTTATCCCTTCAGTATCATTTGCATGGCTACAGATAAAAAGGGGGGTGCTTCCACAGAGGAGATGGGAAGAGAGCAACAGTCTGGGGAAAGAAATGGAGGAGTGCAGCTATGCTGGAGAAATAAACCATCCATTCAAAGCTGTTCAATGCAGAATAAACTACAATAAGAGATGAGATTTAACTGGCAGAGATTGATTCTACACACTCTTTCCCTCATCTCTTTCATATCTTGCTGGAAGGAAAAATTATATTTCAAAGAACAGCTGTTACAGATTCTGCCTTTTCCATAAGAAATCTGAAGCACTCAATTCCCATTATGTTCCATTAAGCCAGTATCTGACTGGAGATGTACTCATTAGAGCCCATTTCCTTTGCCTGGATGCATGAGGATTTCCAGCATAGAAATGATACAATACCACACACACAAAAGAGCATCTTTGCCTTGTCTTGATTAAAGAAAAAAAAAACTATGAACTACTTAAAGCATTTATCACTCAGTCCTGTTAGCTTCCACTCAACTTCATTCACACCACCCTTCAAAAGAGAGTTGCTGCACAGCCTCACAGACCTGAGTCTTTTCTGGTGCTGACAAAGACTCTCACCTAAACAATGATGGCATGGTCCTCGTGGGCTAAGAAGCTTTGAGTTTGGCCAAAGCCTGAAGAAGGAAGGTCTGGAGTTATGTACAAACCACTAATTTAGATGCTGCTGCCACCACCACCACCCCTATGCCTGATCCCTTTTGTGATTCTCTCCTTTCCCAGTACCAAAGTCTCCATTTGCTCTGCAGACTCTTTATTAACTTACAGTACACAATCTGGCATGCAGTGGGTTTAATACTTCATTTTCAAAACAGTTGACATCCTGCCTCAAGTACATTCATCACAGATTTCAATAAAAACCTACCTTTAAGCAGATGAACAGTCCCAACAGAACCTCCTACAAGAGCTTGCAGCTCTTTTTCAAGGTTTTGGCTACTGAATTCATTTTGTCAAAGCATGGTAGTAAGAATAAGCTCACAGTAATTTTGCCTAACAAGTATTTATAACATCAGCCTTGCTGATGCAAACCTGGCAAATAATCACGTTCTGTACTTAACTGCATAGTGGATTGCTTAATATGCAACATATGTTTCCATAAAAGAAAATTGGAAGGAAAAATAATTATAAACAAAAACATTGAAACTGCAGAAGAAAAAATACAAACTGTAATCATGTGGTCCAGTGTTATCACTCTAATACACTGTGTGATGCTATTAATCATTGAAATAACCATGTTATTTTAAGAGCACTACAGAAAGCTGCTTGTTAGTACCGGCAAACCAGTCCATCCCCAAAATCCAAACCAAATTAAAATACTCTGAAGTTTTAAACCAGCCAAGGTGAAACCCCCTTTTGCTGCAGCTGAACCAAACAAAAACAGCACATGTGCTACTTCCATTTGAGATAACCTCAATTTAAGAAGCTAATGCACCTCTTGTTTGTCACAACAAAGGAGTTCCAAACACATCAAAGTCTCCTGTTTGCATGGCCAGTGAAATCCTTTGAAGCTTTGCTGTACATCAAACTGCTTCACCAAAACCCACACACAGGAAGAGTACTTTTCCACTCAACTTTTTTTTTTTAATTAATATATGCATGCAGCACTCACCTGTAAAAGATACTTTAGAAACAATGGACACATGAAGAATTACTGGTGCAAAAAGATGTACCCTGGGTCACCTATACTTAAGGATGTCAAGGAGTGACCAAAATGCAGAGAAATACCAGCACTTGGATTGCCAACTGATCAACAACACATCACACCAGAAACTAGTAACTAATTAGTTCCCAATTAGACTATTTACATCCTTACTGAAGCAAAACAATTGCAATATTTTATCTTGTTTTAGCAAATAACCATTTACAGGCTATACAGAGCATTCTTCTAGTTAACATGCTATGCTTAAATTAATGACAGATTTGAATGCTAGGTTTAAAAAAAACAACCAAACAAAAAAAAAAATCCCACAACAATACCCACAAGACAACATATTTATGTGATTTAAATTACGGTCTGATTGCAAAGCTCATTAGCTACAGAGCTCAAAACATACCAGGGTCTCCACACTGTGTTAACAAATCAGGCAGTTATTTTTAGACTGACTCAGTTATATTTTAGACTCTGCATATAAATCTAGTGGGCTGCACTGTCAAACCTGAGCTATGCCAGTACAGAACTACCAGTACTCAAAGGGGTAAATAATCAGGGGCTCATAAACTCTACAGATTTATTTCTGCTTCTACCCCCTTCTGCAACTCAGGCAGGGAAGCAATTGCTCCTGTGCAAACAGTCACTCAGAAAAGATCTTCCCAAAGGGCTCCTGGCACTTCCCAATTAATTTTTCTATCCCAAGCCCCTTATAGGAAAATTCCCCTGGAATCTGAGCCAAATTATTCCTATCATTCCCTCCCAGCTGTGCAGTTCCTTGACAGAAAGCACAATGGGGTTGTTATGCCTTCATTATCTCCAAATGGGAATTCCATGAAGACTGAGCTTGTTGTCCCCTTCTCCAAGCACACTCACACCTTGAGTAATGATGGCCACAAGCCTTTTACCCTAGAAAATTGTCTTCTAAACTTACAGAAGTTTCTTCCTCTCTTCCTTCTGCATCAGATTGCACTTTTTTTTAATTTGTAAGTTTTCTAAGTATCAAAGTAGATAGTGCAAATGTACACACCCCTCTCCAGACAAAATTTTGTGAAATAGGATAGATGTCTCAATGAAATTCCTGTGATAACAAAAGGAAAGCTACTTTCTCATGACCTGCAAGGACAGGTGATTCTCTGCAGCCCTCCATTCACCTCTTGGGAGAAAACAGTATGACCAGAATACCTGATGCTGGTGAGGGGTAAGCAGTGACATTGCAACTAAAGAATCAGTTTGAAAAAGGTTTTTCAACAGAATTCTAACCCTAATACCTGTGTGCTCGCCTGTAAAAATCTATTTATTCTGCTGCTAACTCAAATGTACACTTGAATTTGTTTCCACGTGAAAACACTTTTTTCCCTTTTAGTGAGATTCCTCTCAGCATCCAGTTCATCCAACATGACAAAAACTATTTCAACAAAAATTAAGTGTTTTCATACCAAAAACCCGAGTCTCATTACATTAACAGTTTCACCATTGGCTCATAGTCTGAAGAGCCACCCTGGGGAGGCCCCATGTGGGACACTGCTCTGAGGCCCCCAGCCTAAGCAAGATGTGGACTTGGTGGAGCAAATCCAGATGCCACCAAGATGCTCAGAGGGCTGGAGCACCTCTGCTCTGCAGCCAGGCTGAGAGAGCTGGGGTTGTGCAGCCTGGGGAAGAGAAGGCTCTGGGGAGTCCTTAGAGCCCCTTCCAGTGCCTAAAGGGGCTACAAGAGCTGGAGAGGGACTTTTTACAAGGGCGTGGAGTGATGGGATAAGGGGTTGACTGCTTTCAGCTGAAGGTAGGTTGGTGTGGGAAGCTTTTGGCTGTTTCCCCCACAACCTGCTGGGAACCTACCTCCAGGGCCCCTGAAGGAGGTTCCCTCCATGAGTTCTTTGCCAGGGATGAAGGACGAGCGAGACTCACTGATTCTCTTCAGTTTGTTGTTTATTTTTCTCTTATCTTAAGTTCAGTACGCTGTCTGCATGCCAGACTGAGCGTGAGAAGCAAGGCATAAAATGGACAAAATGGCAAAATGGCCTCGATACCCAAAACCAAGGTCTTTTTAAAGATAATCAGCCCAATTACTTTCTAACACGTATCTTGTTTTTACTTTACTACCAATGACTCCTACTGATCTGCACACGTAACAATTATGCTGCTACCATCCCTAACCAATGACTTTGTGCCACCAATACTACAGAAAATGAAGAAGAAGAACAAGAAGGAAAGGAAACCACACCCCAGATCCTCCATCTTGTCTCCCATTCACTCTCACACCAAAATCCTAAAAATCCTAAATTCTTCACCCTGTGATAGATTCCTACTACTACTGCTACATACCTAGTTCACACCTGTGTTCTCCAACTCATCCCAAAGCCTTAGCAATTTTTTCCCTGGGACAAAGGTTAAAAACAGCGTCTGACTGGGGGTCAGGGCTCCCTAATACAGGCAGGGAAATATTCCCTGTGCCCTGGATTCCAACAGTTGGGATTGGATGTCAGGAAGAAATTCCTTACTGTGAGGGTGGTGAGGCACTGGCACAGGTTGCCCAGAGAAGCTGTGGCTGCCCCATCCCTGGAAATGTCCAAGGCCAGGCTGCAAAGGGCTTTAAACAACCTGATCCAGTGGGAGCTGGAACTGGGGGATCTTTGAAGTCCCAACCCAAACCATTCTATGATTTCAAGGACATCAGTGATTTCCTACTCCTGTGCCTGCACAGGGTTGAGATCAGTGAGGTGTTACTCACACTCTGGTAGCATCCTGACAATCACCTGAGTTATCAAAACCATTAATTTAAAGTGCCCAAGCTGGCTGGGGGTAAAATTAGAGGAAATTGAGAAGTTATATTGCACTGAAGGAGTTCAGTGCAAATACAATGCAAGTTGTGCTCCTGTCCATTCTTCTCAGAAAAACAGAAAATGGCTGCTTAAGAAAGTGTGATTCAATTACCATTATTTTTAATTTGGCAGGTTTGATTTGAAACAGATATGGTGCCAATGAAAAAGGACTTTTGCATCTGAAGAGCACTGTGACATCTGCTCCTCACAAAGTTGCTCATTGAAGAGCTGCCAGAACTTTTCAACCCTCAGCCCTTCTCCTCCTCAGTAAAAGGTGATTCCCACCCCCAAAAAACCACAAAAACAATACAAAACAACAAACAAACAGAAAGAAAATAAAAGAGGACTGCAATGGCACTTGGCTTAATTTTGAAGTCTAGGACTTCAGACCTTTCAGATCACCTGGGAGTGATGAAACAATGCTGGCATTGGCTCATTTGACATTTTCTCTCCCTGCTAAATAAATGTAACTGCTCAGAAAACTCAGATTTGTTCTGATGTAAGCTTCAGCATCTCCAAAATGGAATTCTTTTGTCCAAACAGCCCCAGATAACGTTCATTATTATAGATTGACATTCAAACACATTATATGAACACACAGATTTAGATATACACCACCACCCCATCTTAAAGGCAATTTGGTTAAGAAGTACATTAGTACCCAAAAAGCTTTTTCACCTCTTAGCCTAGTTAATTAACTGAGTTTATCTACACCATTATATCACTGACAGTGTGTCACATCCACCTCTATTTTGGATGAGGTTACAAGGTTGGTTTGTGGGGTTTTTTTTAATTCACTGTGTACCTTTACAAAAGAAATTCTGCAACCTTTGAATTCTCTACAACATACAACATTTACAATACTACTAAAAAAAATCTGAAAGTCATTATCTGCAGCTACAGAATGAAGAAACAAATTAATATTTTTCATGCTGCTCTTTGAAAGATTTTACAACAAGATTCATACCATTCTATCTCAAAGATATGAAGCAGTTATTTTCTTCATAATTCATTCTTTTGAAGAATATAAAGATCCTGGAAATTAGCTATCAAAAATCTTCATTTTTCCTCAATTTTACAGTATTATCCAGGGAAAATTACATAACTGCAGGCAGATGATATACAAGAGATGAAACACAGGGGTCAAATATGCTTTTTCATTAAACTTTCATTTCACCATTTTCACCATTTCCCATTGAATACTACAGGCTGCAGAGACTGTTTCTAATTAACAAAGCACAGGTCTGGCACTATTCAGTATTTCTATGAATAATGTCAGCAGCTGCAAAAGCTCTGAAGAGAAATGAGATATGGTAGAGGATGAGCAAGTCAGCACAAGTCTCTATATGATTCTTTGTCAGGAAAGAGCAAACCTAATCCTGGGATGTATAGAAAAGAATTAGGAAGCAAGAATGCAAATTTTCTCCCCAAGTAAGGTATTAGCTGCACGGATGTAGGATTAACCAAGAGTTCCAATAACTCACTTAAAAAGGACACCAAAAATCAGGAGATGATGCACAGAATTACAATTCTGTCTCAAGGTTATAAGAAAACTCAGCATTGAGGGTAAGGAGCTCACTCTGTTTCAGAGATGAAAGCTGATGGCTGGGTGACATGACTACAACATCTAATAAAAAGCAAAGAAGAAAATCACCTCTGGCAGAAATTTAAATGTCCTTGAGGCTTTTTATTCAAGCAAAGAAACACATAAAAAGGAAACTTTCAGCTGTAATTTAAATTTAAAACCAAACACACTGAAATCTCAGATTATGTAGAGAGTTTTTAATCAGAGGGAGTTAACTACTAAAATTAATTGCCAAGGAAACAGCCAAGTCTGCTTTTTAGTTTCTTCACAAGCAGACTGGATGCCTTTTCACAAGATGCCCACAAGAGAACTGCACAAAGCTAAAGGAGAGTTATACTCCTGCTCTTACTCCCCAGGCCAGACTACACAAGCCCCAAGCACTTTTTAACCCTTGCACTCCACGAATTTGTTCATCCAGCCAAGAGCAAATCTGAATGGTGCAGCTGTAAGTACTTCAGCTGGGATTTATCTTCCCCAACATGAACTCATCTAAAGTTTGCTGCCCACCCTAAATGTCAAAAATGCATAGTATATGATTGGCTTTTTGCAAATATTAGAATGAATACTACACGTGTTATGTTAAAGAGTTATGTTGTATTAATTTTTGTAGTGCTGTATTAATTTTTAAATGTAGGTTTTTTTTGTTAAGGCATAATATTAAAATAAGAGCCATATAATGTAAAATACTTCCTGTAACTAACTCAAAGAATGAACAAAGATAACCAAGAAATTCCTCGCCTAAAGAAAACAACACGAAGACACCAAAAAAGTTATTGTCTCTTCTTTACCTTCGTAGACACCCTAGAACCAGAAAGGATTAGAAGACAAGAAACAGACAAAAAACAAACATATAACTGAAGAACCCTTTGTTTGAGAAAACTGTTTGAATCATGTATAAAGAAATATAAAATATATTCAACAAACTATTACTTTTAAGGAGTAACCCTTATGAAGTGCTTTGTGCTTTTCCCCTTTGAGAGAAGCACCCGGACGTCCGTAATACTTTGCTTTTTATTGTCTCTTCTATTGTCCTAACCCTAATTATCCTAATTTCTATAACCTTAAATTTTTACTGTTAAACTTTTAAATTTTTAAAGAAGAAGTAAGTGTAAACCATTTTTCACACTAAACAAGCCAGGAGCTCCTCACAGCAGCAGCACTTCCAGAAGTGACCTCTTGCTGTCCATCTGTCTGTCCCTCCCTCTACCTCCATTAGCTAAGGGGGCATCCCCAAAGGCTACTCACTTAACATTTGGGTGGAAGAAGGTGAGCAAGATGAATAGAAGCTTTCGTGACAGGATGTAACACTATTAAAGACAAAAGCATGAATTGGTTACTCATTTCAATCAGAGCTCCTGAAGACAAACACAAAAATTCAAATACCCCTTTATATATATAAAAATAGCTAGTGAAGAAATGTTTCCTCTTCTAAAACAATCCCATTAATTTATTTGCCACTTAGGATAGTCTCACTTTGCCACACAGGATAGTCTCTGAATACACGCTGAAGAAATATTTTGGAAAACCTAAACAGCTGTGCATGATGCAGTTTTCCAGAGATTTACTCCAGACATTTCAGAGAGAAAATCTTAATAATTGGAAAAAGAGGATAAAGCCATTAAAGACCAAGAAATTAGAGAGACTGAAGCGGCACAGCAGGAAGAAAGGACAGATAACACATGTGCATCAGCAATTATTTGTGATTTAAAACTACGCAAGAAGCACATTTTATATGATCCTTAGAGATAATTTCAAAAGACAGATACAGGGTATCACAAGTTTGAAAAAGAGCATGCTAGAGGTCTCTCTTTGGTCAGAGGAAGTTAAACAAAGCAAGGTTTGAAACATGAAAATTACAGTTACCCATTAGGCCCAGTTCTGTTAACAGTCCCCTGGTTTTGAGGGGACATTTCTGCACCCGTGCAGGGAAGGCTCTTTAATTCCAGTCCCTGAGCTTTGGGATACAGCTACAATTAAGGAAAAAAGAGGGGGGGGAAAGAAGCCCAGACAATCTCACACCCACAAAAATCCACACATTTCTTAGAGTCCTTGAAAATACATTTGTAGCTTGAAAAGAATGACAAGATGATAAGCTGACATTGAGCACACAAACTCTCCTCTCATCTTTTGAGAGGCAGCAAAAAATTCAGACAATGCAGTAAACAACACTGAAACATTGTCAAGCCAGAGATTAGAAAAATTGCCTGCTAGCTGGTGTTTAGAAAAAGCTGCTACAATAGAAATTAAACCAGTATGAATGTACATTTAATTCATAGCTCCAGTATTAGTGGCCTCCATAGTGCCCCCTGACATTTAAACCTACACAATAATTTGGAACGACAATCACATTTAAGGTTTTTATTAGCAGTTTGATCCATCCAGGCAAGTAGTAAGGACAAGACTAGAATTTCAAGCTTCCCTGTAGACTCACAGGTCTAATTAATGGAAAATAAAACCATAGCCTAGCAATATAATTTCTACTAGGAATGCCCTTTCTTATCAGGAATTTTTTTAATAAACAATATGCGTTAATGTGACTGCTGAAAATCTCTCTTTTCAGCACAATTTCCATTTAATCAGAGCCACTAGCATAGGGATTTGCTGCTGGACAATAACTCTTAAGTATTTGTCAAGCATTCAAGCCTGTTTTATTTCACAGAAATCACCATAAATTTAACAGCCTGTGCTACCCTTAAGGCAAACCTTACACATTCAATATACACATGTAGGCAGAAACAAATGGCACAGAACATAAAAGGCCTAAAAACCAGGCTACTTTATGTCTGTAACAGATTTTGCACCCTAAACTATCAGCTGAAATCTCTTTGAAGACCATCCATGATGAACTGAGAGCTGCACCCAGCAACTTCTTCAGGCAAGGGGAGGTACACAACACAAAACCCTGAACACTGAACTCCAATCCTTTGACCAGCCCATCCAGCACCTTACAGAGCACAGAAGCCTCATCTATCAGATTCAGGCAGGAGAATGCAGGAGGGAAAGGAAACAGCATCAAAACATTTAGTTTGGTACCCACTCCTGCAGAGCTGGCTGCAAATGTTCACGTTCATGCAGTGCCTGACACAGAAACATCACTAAATTGTCAGCTAACAAGCAGGAAAGTCAATCTCTGTTTCAATTCTATCACCTATCTGACACTTGGCTAGCCCAGGGGATTAACTCAGACTGCAGCCAAAATAAAAGCATAGTTTTGTGCTGAAATTACCAAGTCTTCTCTTCCACTGTTGTCTTTCTTTCCTTCAGAAAAGAAGAAGTTTGACATTTTAGGATTCTATGCTTAGAGTTTTATGGGACAGCTAACAAGGAAAAAAAAAAAAAGACTTCTCTAAATACCATTCCCAACAAATAAGAAAGTCACAGAGTTCACCCCTTCCCACACAGCCTCAGAAAAAAAAGATTCCAGAAGCTCAGTTACCACCCCCAAGTTACAGCTCCAGTGCTGAGCTACTAAAGCTGTAGGACAAAAGAAATAGCATTATTTAAGACTTTACCTATCCAACCAGGGCTGGGAATATTCTGATGCCTTTCAGGAGGCACCAGCAGAAGCAGCACATGTTACACAGTCAAGACAGACACACAGCAAGGAGAAAGGCTCTGCAAGACTGGGCAGCTCCCACAGCCAGTATTCCTGACCACACGGGCAACAATGCAAAGCCAGGGAAATATACACTGATAAAAACACAAAATTTCCTCCCAAGGACCCAGACAGCTAAACCCCACTGCCCTGGCACTCACCCAGCTGCCAGGCCAACCTCTCTCCTGGGGTGCTCTCCCTTTTCTGATGGGGAAATGGGTTCCCATGGCACAGCTGACCAACACAAACTCCTCAAAAGCTCTAAGAGCCCAGCACTAAAAAGCTGGCAGCCCCAAGAGCCCTCCCCCTCGGACAGCAAAATTGCCAGCCCCCTTGGTTAGTGTGAACCCATTTTCACCTGCAGCAAGAGCCCTGGAGTGCTGTTCCCTGCCCTGGCAGCATCACTTTAGCACAGGGAGGCTGAACTCGAGCAGAGCAGGCAGCTGGGGAGATGCTCTGTCTCATTTCTTTACTGCAAACACGGCAGGGTTGTTGATTTATTTGTTTCAACCTCCCTGAAGAATCAAAAACCTTCAGACCCTGAACCAAAGCTTAATGACAGCTCCTGTGCTGTCAGCTGGCCCTCATTGAGCTGGCCCAGCCTTCAGGGACACACAGCTGAGGCAGACAGACTGCCTGAAGCTTTCAAACCCAGCTGCCCTGTGCTTTGCATGGCACTGAAAACACACAGATCAAAGCAGTAGTTACCAACTCTGGCGTGAAAACGAAGGCAGGGAAATAGTTCCTTGAATATCACTTAGGATCAGTCTGTAGCTTTTTAATCAGAATCCCCACGACTCCTCTGTGGTAACCACAGGACACCCCTGCCCCTCGAGACCTACCTCCTTTCCCTTCTCCTTGATAGCCTATTTTATTTCACAGCTTATCCTGTTGCTAAGCTGTGCACAAAAAAAAATTAATTAATTAATTTTTTAATCCCCTACATATCCCTTTTCCAAACAGTATTACTGAAAATTTTTAGTTAAGGACTGGAGACTTTCCTTTTCACACGATGTTTCCAGAATTGCATTAAAGAACAATCAGCAGTGGGCAATGAGGAAAACCTCCACAGGTAAGGGTGAGTAAGTAAAGGCAGTAATCCCTTATTTTGGCAAAACAACAGCAGGAATAAAGTGTATGACTGAAGGCTTAATTATTCCTGTGCTCTCATGGTGGGACTTCAGGGGGAGTGAGACTACCTGGTCTCTTTGAACTGCTCGAAATTCACTCCTGTAAACACCAAATGTGCAGAAAAACTGGGTCAGCCTGGTTTTCTTCAAACACTCCAAACCAGCCTCTTATCCTGAGGTGCTCTCCCTGGAAAAAATGCTGTCAAAATTCAACGTCACTTTAGTTAGTTCTGCATGCAGAAGATGAGGGACCCAGCCCTAACAGCACACAAATGGCTTCACCTCCAGCAAGGCACCCAGCAATGCAGCAGATTTCATGTACCCATGTGCACAAATTCTCCCATCTCTTGGCATGTTTGGCACTAAAACTGTCACCTTACTCAGTACTGAGTCCCTGTGAATTCAGAATGAGCTTCTTCATGCCTGTGTATAGCTCTAATCAAAGATGTTATCACTCAGGACTTGTGGGAATGTCTGTGTCATTCATAAATTATGAAGCAGACTTCTTTAAGGGTTGGTAATTACTGCAGGTATGCAGCACTACGCAGAAATGCCATGTTTACAGAGTAATGCTTCACTAAAATGTCAATATTGTGAAGCCTGTAACTGATTAGATTATTCTGGATGAGAACTTTAGCAGATATGAAACAAACCAGCTTTTTTGATGCTGACAGAAGCAGCACAATTTACCCACTGCTGCTTTTTTGTCCTCTCTTGCATCCATTATAGAGCATGATTATCTGCACATCTGATGAAGACTACCCTAGAAAATAGCCTTGCAATGCAGTTCACTTTCCTTCACAACTCTCTGAAAGTATTTAAAGATAGGAGAAATATTTTGGGAATGTGTTACACTATTATGGCCGAAACAAAACAAACAAAAACTGTTGCAGAAGATACAAATAAAATTTTAATTTGGAATGAATACTTACTGCAACCTTTTCCCCACACCACATATTTTTTCAATCTACTTCATACTGCTATTACAAAGAAGGTAGAAACCCACCCACTCTGAATGACATAGATATACACAAAATTGATACAGCCTGGGAAATAAGAAAAGCTTCCATTGGAATTGAAAGGCAAAAACGCAATTTATTTTAAATTGCTTTAAGCCTAATTTTGAAACTGTTCCATTACAGTCAGTTACAGATGCAAGCCTAACTTTTAAATTACAGCCAAAGTTATTGTGACCACAAATACAACAGCGATTGCTGCAAACTAAGATTTTTACATTTGTTTCAGATGCCATCTCATTCCAGCTCCTGCTGATACTTATATACTTCCATAAACCAGTGTGCATAGAGGCAGAGAGGACAGGGGAGTTGCTGTTTATTTGCTGTTGTTTGTTGAGGGAAGGAGAACCAGCATTGCCCAGTTTCTCTCCCGGCAGTTGTGGTTCACAGCCCCCACGGAACAACCCAAATTACAGCATGGCAGATCCAGCCCTGTCTGTCTCAGGGGGAAGGATGTACATTTTAGGGATGAGTATCTATCTGCCCTCTTAATGCTGTTTGTTCCTGTAGGATAAGAAGCCTGCATACATCCAAGTTTCATATTTAGATTACACTTTTTACTGCATAACGAGGAAAAATGACATGCCCAGCACTCTCCATCAAAGATGTGGTTAAACAAACCTTTAGCAATGAGTTCATAAAAACAAAACCAATTAATTTACTGTGTTCATCTAACACCAGTATCCCAGCTAGTTCAGGAGGTCTTCCACAGGTATTAAAAGTTAATTCTGCTGGGGACAATCCAGTGTGCAGCCCTGTCTGGTGAGATGCTCCTTTTATAAATCTGACCTCTTGTTCTACATTCCTTTATTTCACCTTTTTGGATGTGATGAGGGAATACAAACAGAGAAGCAAAGATCCTCCCTGGATATCACGTGTAAACAGTGAGTTTTGAAGCCACTTTTAAGAACTCCTTTACTTAGACTCAGACTCACACCACAGCTGAAGAGGAAAGGACTTCTGGAGTTCATCTGCATTTCAGCATGGAAGGTGAGCCAAGTTCAGAAACACAAATTTAGGCCTAACTATCCAGGACAAACAAGGAGCAATTCTTACCCTGTTTCCTATGGAGCAGCTTGAAATATCTTGATGGCAAATTATGACCAAATTTGACTAAAGGATACAGATTGCAAAGGTGATTAATCTCTCCTACCAACTCTGTAAAAACAGGCAGCCAACAGTAGCTATCTTGGTATTAAATTTCCCAAAAAGAAAAAAAGCAGCAAGAATATTAATTTTCCTTTTCAAAAATTAATATGCAATAATTCCATGAAAACAGAGGGGTTCACATCTCATAAAAATAACAAGAAAATCAAACTACAAACCTCACTGCCAGGACACCAGGTCATTTTTGACTCAGAAGGCAGAGAGCACTGTGCACTGAGTCACCAGTGCTTCCAGTCTGCTGCCAAGTCCTCCCATCAAAACACCTTACAGTTCTGGGAATGCCATAATGAAGTCACTGTCAGAGCTGTGTGACTTGACTCTATGAAGAACCAAGTTCTTTGCCAGCATAATTCTGTTGATTTCAGGAGAGGTGCTGCAGCAGAGAATTCAGACCATAATTCACAGTGCTGTCATGGACTCCAGTATTTTTTTTGAAAAAAACAACCTGAAAAAATACTCCCTCTAACTGGCTCTGCATACCTAGTGAGAACATATAAAAATCACAATCTGTATTAGCACCAGTAGCTGCAGGCCACAACATGATCTTCATAAAAATAAGCTGACCACCAGAAGAGATTTTGGGCATGAATATGTTAAAACACAAAATTCTAGTGCAATTACTATGGTTACCAGAGTAGAAATAGAACACAAATTTAAAAAAAAACAATTCAGGGATGAATATCTTCCTCATTAGATACAACCCTAGATGCAACCAAGGATACTTGCATTCTCAAATTGCTTAGTGGGAGCCCAGTACTCTAAACCCCTGCCTGAATCATGACTGACATTGTGAGATTCTCAGTCAGTCATCTTCACCATCATGGCACCAGCTGTCAGCTTCCTGAAAATGTCAGCTTTGTGCTCATTGAAGGAAGAAGGTTCTTTTTAGTCACAGTAAAAAATGTGGAGGAATAACGTACTCTTGGATAATTTAACGTAAATTTAAATTTCAGAGTCGTTGCCATCTTTTTTGGCAGAGGTCTGGCAAAGAATAAAAAGCAGGTTGTGAAAGAAGACTCTGAAGGCCTCTACAGTTCAGCTTCCTTGACACTTGGGAAAGAAGATGGACAGGAGGAGCCTTCAGGCCTCGATGAGCCCTGTGGACATGAGGATCTGTGTCACACTGTCCCTTGCACTGTGCTCCCACCACTCAGAAGCCCATCTCCACGGCCAGATGCCACCCCTGCTGCCAAGGGGATGGATGAGGAAGAGCTGTTGAAGGACTGTGGTGTGACAAAGCAGCCAAATGCTTTATCCCACCTCTCAGCCCCAGATGGCACATGGGTGAAGGCAGGGTTCAGATCCACCACATCTGGAAAGAACAGCCTACCTCTTGCAGCTGCAGCAGCTGGATCACCCTGACCCAGCACAGCACAGCTGATTCTGTGTGTGCCATACATTAACTGGGTGAAGAGCAACCAGGAGATCAGTACCTTGTTTTGCTTCTCTTCAGCTGATTAAAAATTTGGACAGTTGAAACCCACTTTTAGTGAGAAGAGTCTTTAATCAAACAGGGGTCCATTGCATAAGAGCTTGATGTTACAACAAAACATGCACAAACCAGTGAACCATCCAACAATTTGGTTTTGTGATTTTCCACCACTGCCTACACAAACAGAGCTAAAGCTTTGTGACAGCTGCTTGTGTTTCGATTATCTCTTTCAGGATCTCAAAGTTCAAAACCACATTCTAGAGAAGCAACTGGCAGAAGGAAATTATTTCTAACAGCCCATGCACTGAAGAGGCCCCATTTTATTATTAATTACTCATATTGCCATAGAACCTAATTGTCCCAGCCAAGAATAGAGGCTCACTGTGTTCATTCAGTACAAACAGGAGGGCAAGGGCAGGCCTTGCCCCAAGGACCTTGCCCTCCACAAACTCCTGCTCCAAGCTCCACGTTAACCACTGCCAGCTCTGCAGGAAGCCTCATCTAGTGCTCAACACCAGATTTTAGCCAGCCTGAATTCCCAAAGACCTGCAGAAGTCACACCTCACAGATTTAAATGAAGATTCCCCATGTATTCCCATTGGAGAGGTCATCCCACACGCTGGCTGTCACTACAGTGAAGCCTGTCACTTAACTTTTCCCAGGCAGCAATAGGAACAAGGGGTACTTTGTGGGGTGAGGCTGCCCACAGACCACAGGCCAGGAGAGGAGAGATGCATTCCTTGCAGGGAGAGGTGGCTGCAATTTGGTTTCTCCCACCAGCAATGAACAGCTAGGTGTATGGAAAGAGCAAAGGAAAAATTAAGGGTTTCAACGAGCTGCTGGGATTAGCAAATGCTGATGTGAAAATCCCAGTCCCAGCAGAGAAGCCTTGTGGTTCAGGAAGAGATAAGTGGGGAGGAGTAGGAAGACTGTAACAAATTGTGGGATGGCAGCCAGGAGCAGTCAGCTTCCGAAGGGGGAAAGAGCAAAGCAGAAAGGGCAGCTCGGGGTGAGAGATGGGGATGTATTCCGGGATCCCAGGCACTTTCCACATGCTCTGGATCAGCAGAGTATGTGGGAGGGGGACCACAAAGGGACGGCACAGCCCACAGGGGACAGGGTGCTCTGATGATCTCTAAGGACAAGGGCTTTTGCCACTGAAACACTGCCAAATTATCAGCTGAGAAACCAAAGAGTTTTATCTGAGTTTTTTATCCTCATTTTTCCTTTAGCTTTGATTGTGATAAAGTAGCAAAACACCATTCCTAAATGGCCTTACTGGTCACCCTGGCACCAGTGGGAGACACTGCCAGTGCACACCCTCGTCAGTGAGCACAGGGCAGTTGACTGCTTTTGCTTTCTGGTTGACCAGCTTTTTTAAATTGAAGGATTTGGAAGACAAATGATTGGACTAAATCTGAAAAAAAAATCCATGTTTTCCTTGTGATTTAGTCACAGATTTGCTCTGAAATTATGGCTGAACAACCTACCCCACCACAGCTTCTGGGCCTCTATTACTCATCTGTAAATTCCCCTTATTATTCCTTAATACCAAATCCCTGGCGAAGTCCTATTTCCACAGTAAAATCTCTACTCTTCTATTTATACCCCTGCAACTCATTGTGCCAGGCATTGCAGAATCCCCAGGTGTTACTGTCATGCAATAAATAACAATTTACCCCACCCTGCTGGGACTCAGTGTGCCAAACTCAGGGCACGAGCAGCACTCTGAATTTTCAGGCTGTTTCCACTTCCCCGGAGTGCAGTCACAGGGTAACAAAGAACTAGACCTGCTCACTAACAAAACCACCTTTGAATAACTACAACTGGCTTAAGTCGATGTTTTCACTACTCTGTGTTCAAGTGACACCTTTCAGACACACACAGAGTAGTGGTTAATTATTCCGGCGGATTTTATTTCACCAGAGTCTCTTTCCACTGAAGACCCCAACCAATGTCAGTGTCCCTGGAGGGCTGGATGTGACACTCACCCCTCTGGCAGCAGCCAAGGTCATGCTGACTCACTCCCTCTGGCTTTTCCCTGCATCCATCCAGTGCCAGTGCTCTGGTAAGGGCTTGACTATTCATTACACTGTCACTTGCAAAGCTGCAATTCCTTTCTCCACAGACAGCACAAACCATCGGACTGCAGGCTCCTAAAAGTGTTGCTTATCAGATTTTGGATGCCTTTTCAAGGGGGTAGATTACTTTCTGCTACAAAAATAACTGATGGTAGGAGAAGAATCTCTGCTGCTGGGTTTGGGGGAAGAATTCAGGATGCCCTTTCCCAAAGCTGCTTCTTCAGACTGGAACATTTAACAAGTACATCCTTGAGTAATGGCAACAAAGCAGCAGCTCTCAGTACCCAGCCCAGCACCAGCTGGGGGTGCCTACCTCAAGCTCTCACTGGTTAAGAAACCAGGGGCCACATTTCAAGAAACATCTTGCAACTGAGAGACCTTTATAGAATAAAAAGTGAGCACAGCATGGTCTTCACCTGCAACTCTGCCTGTTATACCCAGGGAAAGGGTTATTTATACCCAGACAAGGCTCATTTTAGGTTTAAGTGTCTTCCCATCAGTCTAATCTGCTACAAAAGCAAAATCAACAACTATAAAAACACAGGCATGACTGAGTGTCTGTAACATCAACCCAGGGAAGTGATTAAAGTACTTTTCAAACACAAGTGCTAAAACTATAATCAAGATATCACTGCATTTTCTGTTCTTGAATAAATACCTCTCCACAAGCAAGTAGACAGAAAATACTTTAAATTACAAATCATGATGCAGTATTAAATAACTACAGCAAAAATATTTAAAGCCAGGAGCCTGTGTGTGTGTCACAACAATCACTCAGTTATGTGATCTGTAATTTCAAAGTATGTGGGCAAAAAGTAGTCATATAGGTTTCAATGTAAAGTTGCTCAGCCTGCTTAACAAACCAAACAGAATGTTTTCTAATATAAACGAAATACAGACTTTGGGGACAAACTTACAAATCTGATCTAAATTTGATAATTCAGTTCTGTTGCTTTAACATGGATTTTATTTTGTGAATAAAAAGCATCTAAGAATCTACAGTATCACTGTAACATTAATTTCTGCACATTCTGAAAAAAAGTTGTTCTTCAACTGTGTTGTTCCAGATTTGCTACTATTTTTACACAGCAGAGCTTAGAGCATCTTAAGTGAAAGTTTTGTTATTATCAGATGGCAATCATCAGCCCTTATCTGGCAGAGAAATTAAAAGCTTACCTAATGCCCAAGAAATGGAATTACCTAATGCCCAAAGTAATGTACTCCTAACAATACCACGAGACTCCATCTCCCTTATTGGTATACACAGACAATTATATTCCATCTAAATTCTGTTTCTCTTCTCTAATCTTATAGATCATACACTTTATTTCACAGAGGAGTCCTTGGTACCATACCCTTACAATTTACTTTAAAATTTGTCACCAAGCACCCAGATTTATGACCGAGACTTTATGGATTAGTAATTGATCTAGTGCACATTTTTAGCTTACTGCAGATGGAAGATCCATGTCAGCTGAAAATTCTTTCCTTTAGATTTCTGCTGTGTTCTGTGTTTGGTTGTGGGGCTTTTTTCACCTTGTTCTTACACATTTGGGGCTGGTCAAGTGCATGCACATGAGCAGTCACAGAAGCTCAGCAGAGTTATGACAACTCATTAAACTGCAAGAATGATATCACATGCTTGAGAAACAATAATTATAATTATGCCAGTTCTTCCCACTTTGGTGGGAAGAAACCTGAATTCTCAGTTCATAACACATTTTATTACTTGCATCTTGATGACAGTGCTGTTTGCCAGGGGGTGGTAGGCAGAGATTCAACAATAAATCATTGCCCCCTTTTATCTTTGACTTACCCATGGAGGCAGGACTTCAGCATTGGTCTTCGAGTCATATCTGCTAAAAACAACCCTTAGGCATAACCCTGAATAGAGGGTATATTGTTAGAGATAGCATTCTTCACATGGGATGCTTAAATCCAACCTTTCCTAACTGTTTGTAGGTGGGAATTACAATAAGCCATCAAAGAAAGGACAATGCAAATGTTCCCTTCAGCTAAACTCAGGTGAGCTCTGCATGTTTGCCACGGCTGTGCAGTCACCTGGAATTATCCAGAACCGTGCAAACTTTTAATGCTTTGAAAAAAGCATTAAAATACCTCCATGAGGTATTCAGGATATAAGCAAAACCTTTCCTACTCACCTAAAAAAAAGCCCCACAAGCTTGTCTTTATTAATACTATTTATTAGAGGAACTACAAGCCACCGAGAGCACATATTTAATAAAAAGAATCACAGATTCAAGTTGGACAATACAGTTGTCAAGTATCTTGGCTTAGGCATCAAATTGAGACCCAGAGGCAATGACTACACAGGCACTTTAACCCAATTGTGAACTCTCCATCTGCCTCCAGACCAAATGCTCCAGTTCTCTTAACACTCAAATGCCAAAAGGTTGGCAGTTCTACCTTTCTGGGCAGGGCCAGGATTCAGTGCAGTTTGGCATCCTGCACCTTGCCTTGTGGCTGTGAGCAGACAACACTCCAGTCCTGAGAAGACAAAATCCAAATCATGCTGTGTTCATGTTTGGCCAACAGCCAAGCTTTTATAAATTAATTATTTCACCAACCCACCTGTTCCCTTTGCCTGACCCAAATTCCTATCTTTATCCTTAAAAGCTTGCTTTTGTCTTCCTACCAGAGCTTTACAACTACCAGGAGCTGGGTTTCCCCCTCTAAGGATCCAAACCAGAAGTTAAAACTGCAGCTGTTAGCAGCTTCCAGCTTTCCTCCCTGGGAATTAGTCATTAGCCAGTGATGACAAACAGCACTTTGCAGTTCATTCTCAGTACACTGACACTGAAATCCATCCAGAGTGACTAAGGCACCCAAGGAAAGCCTGTTTGGTGCTGACAAGACTTCCCAGAGTACAAATAAAATGCAGGGCACTGTCCCTGTGTGTCACCTGTGAGCTCTGAGAGATCACAGAATCAAAAACAAACACACACAGACCCAAAAAACCCAAACTACCAGGAAGTGAAGTTTGTAACATTCAGCTGGAATGTCCCCAGAGGTGATTGACTCAAGTGGAAGGTGACTAACTCTGCTCACTGAGGACGTCTGTCATGCTCCTTGGCTCAGCACAGTGCTGTCTGTATCACTGCCAGAGAGCTCCTCGCTGTGTAGATGGGTTGAAGACAGTGCAGAGGTGACTCAGGTGTGATTCAGGGCAGCAAGGGTGATGGAGAAGGTATGGCAGCACCATGTGGATAATGGGCCCCATTCCCAGTGCTGATCAAAAGGTCTGAGTGCATTATCTAACCTCACTGGGCATCAGTTGTCTTGTCTGGGCTTAAACAAATAATTCCAGAAACCATACAGTATTTTTTTTTTTTAATGGGGTTGAGTTTCCTAAAGCCTTATGGAAAGGTGTCTTCTTTTTGCATCCACACACCTAATCTGATTTTAAAGCTGCCCTAAAAGTGATCTTCCCAAGGATGATTTTAATGGTGAGGCTGCTACAAAGCAGAGGGGACAAATCCTTGGTTGTGCTAAAGCAACATTTTGAAGTATTTCTAGGAACCCCTCATGTCCTTACAATATCTGAGCATAGTATGGAAGGTCTAATCTGCCAAAAATGGCCTGATTTCTTACATTCACACAATGACAAAAAGGCTCTTTAATATAAAAAATTCAGTTCCACATCTTAGAGAGCAGCAAATGAACACTAAGTAAGATATAGGGCAAAGATTTTAAAAAAAGATTAAAAGTATACAAACCATCACGAGCAGGAGACAAGCACTGTACAAGAATTGAGAATGAGGCTGCAGACAGAGAGGGAGGAACCCCAAGAGAGATGATGAAAATGGGACTGGATGCATTTCAGTCTTAGTGAAAGCCTTTTGGTGTCTCATAGGTCTGTCCCAAAACCATGGATTTAGGACAGTGGCCTGCTCCTTCTTTCAACTACCAAGTTAATTAAACTTTGATAGTGAAAGAAATTCAGAAACGTAACTATTATAATCTCAAAATTATTTTTAATACTACCCTCTGCAGAGAAGTAGAGACCCCAACAAAACACTAATCTGCAACCTAGCTTAATTTCTACCTGCCTACTTCAGCTTTAGGCACCTGCCCTTGCTCAGGCACATTTTTCACCTTCTGACTAGTCCCAGCTACTTCCATCTGTATCTGGTCTGTACTCACAGACTGCACTCACAGTACAGTACAAAAAATTGCTGGTTTCTCCTCGTAATTATCTGCTGTGAGTGATGCAAGTGATAAAGGGACAAAGGGCACATTCATGTCTCTACATGCTATACCAATTCCTCTAAATTAGGAAAATACTCTTTCTCCTCCCACATAAAATGGGTGTTTTTGATTTCTCAAGGAAATGAGGAAAGAAGAGGGCTATGAAAGTCACGGAATGAATGTAAGACAGTTCAGCAGAAATGAATGTAAGCTTTTCAGTCTCTGCCATTATAATTTAAAATCATCCCTCCCCCAAAAAAAAGTACAATACAGAATGGTACTGAATTAAACATTACCCCCTCAGGTATCAGACAAAGAGGGAAGGGAAATCTATAACAGAGGCAAAGCCTTACAATGTAGCAGAGACACGAGGGAAGCAGGAGCAAGCAGTGATTTTACTCTCATTGTCCATATGGAAAAAACACTGATGCAAAAACGTAAGAGAGAATGAGGTACAGAAGAAAAAGCACATTCAATCTCGAGAAGAAAGCTCTTCTTTTAGAAGCCCTCGATTCAGCCAGAAAAACACATGATCTTGCATGTATTTTCCTCCAACTCCTAATTGCATAAGGTATATAAAAGTTGCCCAGGTGCAAATTCATTCTATCTGACTTTGAGAATGGTCCTCATTTTACCATGATGAATGCTCACAAATTACTGTTTTATGCCAAATCTTATTTTCTCCACCACTGTTTTGCCCCTCTTGCACTTTGAATAAAGCCAGGTGTTCACCCTGAATGCTGCTGTGCACACAGACTGCTCACACACACCCTGACAAAGAAAATCCACTAGGCAACACAGAAGGGAAGGAAAAAGTATTTCACCTAAAGGAAGGTGAAAAGATGGTAGCAAATTATTTCTTTTCTAATCCACTACAAAAAGGCCTAATTCCAAACAGATGTGGACCTTCAGAAAATCTCTCCTGTGACCCCCAATTTTACATTCATAAGCCTCACACAGGAAGTAGTTCATAATGAAACTGTCTGGCTCACCCATTAACACCTCAATCAGCCATATTAGATTTGGTACTAATCCAATATTTCCTAGAAAATCTATGGAAAATTTACTTTTCTGTGACATAAAATCCAGTTGTAACTTCCATTTATCTCTGAGGAGTCCAACCCAGATGACTGATTAAATCAGAATCACTCAGATTAGAAAGAGATTTATTTGATGAAAGACTAAAATGAAAAAAATAATTTAACTATTGGGAGAAAACAAACTGAAGTGTCTTTAGATTTATTTTGTGAATATGTGAGCCCCCAGTGCTGAAAGCTGACCATCCCTGCTAAAGGGGGCTGGCTATTACAGGAGGACAAATATTGCATGTTCATCTGTACTGGCTGCTCAGGATGCAACACAATTACTGAGAGCAACTGGGAATACAGGTTCCTGGAAAAAAACCCAAAAGCTTCATCTACATTTTTCTTTGCATGCTGCCAAAGCTCCAACAATAGTCCTAATTTCCCCTGACATGATTCCAACTGCTTATGTTTTCTGTAGGCTAATGCACAGGATTCATTTCCTCTTGGAGGAAGAAATCCTGATGTAATCTGATGAGCATCTCTCTTAACATCAGGACCCGCTCATCCCGTGCCCCTCTTCCCTCTGCATTCATTCCTCTCCTCCTGCTGACTTTTAGGCAAAGGTAAAACAGTTTCCTGGGAGGTATTGTGAATCAGATGATGAAACCAATCTGGGTTACAGACAGCACCAGCCCCTCCTCGGTTATTTTTAGCTGAGGTTAGTTTCCTACCCTGCTGTGACAGTATGAACAGGTCGCACAGCTGAGAGCCAGAACAGGGGCAGGAATGGCACAGGGAGACTCAGGATTGTCTTGCTGAGAGATGAGCACATCAAACCCCGCCCTCAGTAACCCCAGGTCACTGCAGACTCAATAACAAGCAAGAGAAAATGGAATTCAAGCACGAAGTGAGGCTGTGGGCCTGCTGACAGCCACTGTTTCCAGGCAGGACATGACTGTGTATAGGGTGTTACATGAACATATTATAAGTTTCTCTGTATGCAAGCCTGCAGAAAAATCTTCCCATGGGAAAGCATTACTTTTACTGCCTTTTTACTCTGTATAAGTTTCTGTAAACAAAATCTCTGGTTTGTGTTTCAATTACATTTTAGATTCCTATGCCTGTCTCCTGATTAATGAGAGATGGAGGTTCTCTTCTTTCATCCTATGAAGTAAAGAGTTGTTATCGCTAATTGTGTATGCTATTCTAACATTCCTTGGATGACGCTTGAAGCAGGAGCTTCAAATGCTCCTTGCTGAGCAGATACTAACCAAATCCTAAGAATTATGGAGTCATGTTAGTAAATCATATTTAGTCTTGTCATATTATTGTCAAAAGTCCTTTGTTAATGAACAGACCACAGCAATAATAGGGTAACTCACAGCAACCCGCCACTCGAATTTCTGGGCACAGTGGGCACCCTTAAGAGACTTTGCACTGCTCAAGGCCCCTTGCTGTCTGCCCCTTTCTCCCCTAGTGCAACCTCCTCTCACAGCAGGACCAGCTCTGCACTCAGACCAGAGTATCCAGCTGGGGCTTGAAAGGAAAGAGACTGCATGATCTCTCTGGGCAACCTGTGGGACTGCCCGTGCTGATGGGGAAATTACCTCAAATTCAGTCTGAACCTCTGTAGTTTCATTTTATGTCAGTTATCTCTTGTCTTCCCACCCTTCACAGAATCACAGGATGGCTGCAGTTGGAAGGGACTGCTGGAGGTCAGCTAGTCCAACCTCCCTTCCTCCAGGGAAGGAGATTCCATAACTATTCTGGGCAACCTCTTCCAGTGCTCGGTTCCCCGCACAGTAAAGAAGTTCTCCCCCATGTTGAGGAAGAATTTGCTGTGCAACAATTTTGACCCATTGCCTCTTGTCCTATTGCTCAGCACCACCAGGAAGAACCTGGTTCATCCTCTTGACACCCTCCCTTTAGATACTGTTGAGATTGATAAGGTGCCCTCTCATCTGTCTCTTCTCGAGGCTGAACAGACCCAGCTCCCTCAGCCTGTCCTCGTAAGAGAGATGCTCCTGTCCCTTCATCTTTGTCACCCTCTGCTGGACCTGCTCCAGGAGCTCCGTGTCTGTCTTGTCCTGAGGAGTGCAGAACTGGACACTGCATTCCAGATGTGCCTCACCAGGGCTCAGCAGAGGGGCAGGATCCCCTCCCTCAACCTGCTGGCAATGCACCCCAGGACACCACTGGCCTTCCTTGCCACAATGACACTTTTCTGGCTCCTGGACAGCTTGTTGTCCAGCAGGACCCCCAGGTCCTTCTCTACAGAGCTGCTTCCCAGCAGGTGCATGGGGCTATCCCTCCCCAGGTACACGATCCTTCACTTGCCTTTTCTGAATTTCAGAAGGTTCTTCTGTGCCCATCTTTCCCATCTCTGTCGAGGTCCTCCTGAAGGGCTCAGATCCCTCTGGGGTATCAGCCACTCCTCCCAGCTTTGTGTCAGCAGTGAGGAGGCCTCTGCCCCTTCATCCAAGTCACTGATGAATAAGTTAAAACAATACTGGACCCAGTACCAACCCTTGGGGGACACCACTAGTGACAGGCCTCCAACTAGAGGTAGGGGGCACTTCTGCAAAAAAGCCTGGCTCTGACATCTCAATACACTTTGTGTGTATGGACAGGCTGATGCTGGGTCCCTCACAGCCCTCTGTTTTCCAGGCTAAAGAGGCTGAGGCCCCCTCAGCCTCTCCTCACATGGCAAGTGCTTCAGCTCTTGACCATCTTGGTGGTCCTTTGCTGAATGCAGTCCAGTTTATCCATGTCTTTTTGGTATTAAGGGATGCTGTTTTCTAGATGTGGTTTAACAACTGCCAGTTTGAAAGTGATAACCACTTCTCTCAATTTACCAGCTCTGCTTCTGCTCTTAAAGGCGCAGGATGCTGTTAGAATTCTCAGTGTCAGGACACACTGCTGTCCAACATTCAGCTGACTGTCCTCGAGGATTCCCAAATCTTTTGCCACAGACCTGACCCCCAGTCAGTCAGTCAGTCAGTGCCCAGCCTGTAACAAGTGAATGTCCTCATCTGTGAGCTGGGTGCTGGGCAGCACAGCCTGAGTGACACAACATGAGCAGGTGCCAAAGACAAAGTGGTGAGATCAGGATGAGATGCTGAAAATGTTTCGCCTCATCCGACACAGCCCACAGACACTGTCACTGGAAGGAGGTGTAAAGATACACTGAGATGGCATCAGTTCACAGCTCCCAAGCTCTGTATTTGGAACACATTCAGCTTTGGGAGAATTTAGAACATCTCAGTGGGATTTATGAGCCGCTTCACACTTTCCTAAATATCCTGTGATGTAGACAGGTGTGTGTATAAGAATCCACATTTAAGAAGGCTGTATTTTGGATACTTTTTGGGAGGAGTCTCCCCCTGCTCCAGCCTTTTTGGATCTGGAGAAGTCCCACCAAATGTACACTTCAGAGATGGAAGAGGCAGAGGTGATTCAAGTAGCAGGAGGGTGAGAGGTTTTGGAGAACAGTGGGGGAGCTGGAGGGGCAGCATCACTTGAGAAGAGATGGAGATTGAGTCACCTGTGCTGAAATAGTGCAAAAAAGAGCAGAACAGAAACGAAGCTGCCAGAGAGACCTTCAGCTCTGCTCCTCAAAAAACCCTTTCACACACAGAGCAAGAATTACTTCTGGAAGCCCTATTAGTAAAGAAAGTAAGCACTTCATAATCATTGATACAACATTTCTGTGAGGTAAAGAAAACAAACACCTGCCAAGGACAGGACTACTCGCCACTAGCCTGGTTTCCAATCATTTTTCATGGATAACTTGCTTTTAAGTAAAGCAAGCACCAAATTGCCTGGAAATCAGATAACCAGTGCCATGTGCAACCCAGCAGAAGAGTTTGTCTCCATAGAATGAAATACATAAAAGCCAAGAAGCCAAGTGAGATATTGCCTAAATTAGTCAGTCAGAGAGGGAGTTAAGAAGAGGAACAGCTGCCATGTTCATGATTTGATTCCCAAAGAGAAATCTCTGCTAGGATTTCCCAGGCTTAACACTTGCAGAGTTGGACACCAAAGCCTTTCATCCCCATTTAATCATGAGGAGATGTAATTGATATTTCTCTGCTTTAAAAACTTTACAGACCACCAGTGTCCAGTGGATGATCAGAGAATCATGGAATGGCTGAGGTTGGAAGGGACTCCATGCTAAAGCAGGGACAGCTACAGTAAACAGGCAAGATGATCAATATGAAGCCATTTCACACTTCCATTAAAAGAAATAGAACTAACAACACACATTATTCTTACAGCAAATGCAAGGTGAACATGTAAGACCAGATACAATAAAACCACTGGAAGCTGTTTTACATAAAATATGATGGTAATTAAACACCCAACTCAGCAAGACAATGAAAACAAGCTACCTTCAATCCCATGGCTAAGAGCAACAAGTCCTAGTCTCTGAATTTTTATGGACTGAAGGTTAAAAGGCACATCAGATAAAGTAACATCCTGAACATGGGCCCTAAAACTACAGTGTTTCACCAAAGATCCAAAATTCTACTAGACTGAGATGTAACTGACTGAAAAAAAAAAAAAACAACCCAAACCCTATGAAAATTAATGAAGTTCTAAAAATTAATAGTGGTTTTGCAACATAAATTTATCTCAGGGCCCAAAACATCAAAATCTTGGGCTAAAGCAGAGACCTCTGAACACAGCAGAAGAAACATCAGAGGTTACTAAAACAATTCATATTGCAGGGTGGATAGCATATATCCTGTACACAAGCATTAATATTTAATGTAATATATTGTAATTTGCTTTTACTTCAGCATCCTATAATGGCTTTAATTTCCCATTTCACTGTCCAATGATGGGAATTATTGTATAGCTGAGGTATTGCCATTTATATGGAAAAGGACTGCTGAAGTCCACTGGAGCTTTGGATTGCCAAGGATGGGAGAAGACTTCAGATCCTAGTCTGCCAAACCATGGCTGAGTAGTTAAAGATAGGCAGCTCTTCAACTGAGGAAAAATACAATGAGTTCCTAACAACAGAACACAAGAAATCAACCATAAAAGTGTTAAAAAATTAAGACTTGCCTCAAAAAAAGTTGACCCCAGTAACTGAATCTGTTCAGAGAAGGTCTGAAGGAGGAGAGGTAATTGTCCTAAAATAATCCTAGCCACCCTCTTGCACCTGCTATTCCTTGGGAATGGACAAATTGCTTATTCTAGCACAAACCTGAGGCCTAATTTCTGTGCCCCAGTATGGCTTCAGGGGATGCAAATGCAGTGAAGCAAGAGCAAAGCACAGATTCCTGTCAGTCAGTCAGTCAGTCTTGGCATTCGATGCCCTACCATTGGGCAGCACGTTCTTGCAAGGGCCTGCTGGAGTAGAGACACAAAAACCCTCCTCCACACATTTTGGATAGTGCTTTACTAAAACAAAAATGTGCCTTTGGACTTCTCTGCCCCCTTAGGAGCTTTCAGACAGAACCCTGGAATCCCACATCTGCACTCCACAGGACAGTTTGCCTGAACTACCTGAATTCTGCCTCACTGGCATTGTTGGAGGCACCATTTGCTCGTGTCTCACCGTTACAGGTCTGACTTGTGCTGAGGGAATTGTCATAATTGTCATAATGCTAACACAGAAGCAGAAAACAGATTACAGCAACAGGAAGGGCTGAGAGAAAATTCTCCTTTGCAGGGTGCACGTGCAGTAAGAATCGGTGTGGTTTCTGCTATAAAGGTTAAAAGCAAGAAGAAAATTGCTTGCAGCCTATGTGGGGATGGAAATGCCCTACCTGTTGCTAAGGAGAGCTCTGGAATTGAGAGCCCTGGGTCTGGATTGGAAACTGGAGAAGCTCCACTCTGTCTTGGCATCAGGCAAGACACAGGATTTCTCCTGTTCCCCCCTCTGTGAATATCCCCTCAGTATCCACGCTGTGGCTGGCACAGCATGAAGGCATGGCCCCACAGGAGATATTCTGGGCTGCAGAGCATGCAATCCCACTGACTGCAAGAGGAGGTAAACAGGAAGAGAGCTTGTGCTCATCTTTGATTTCAATTAATTGCGTTGACTAATCCCTCTAGTTTAATAATTTCAACTCGATTCCTTGCACTATCTCTTCTATCTGTGGCCATGTGCACCCACGTGTCATCCTGGCTTCTCATCAGTCTTCTTTTGAACATGATTATGGTGGAATGACAGCTAGCTGCAGCTTTGCTTATCTCCTTCTTCATCTTCTTTTTCTTCTTTTTTTTTTTTCCTAGGAACTGCATTGCACTTTCCCCTTTTAATTCTGTTCCTCTCTTGCTGTCAGGTCATTCCAAACAGCACTGCCTTCATGCCAGTGCCAAGTTATGTACCTCTATCCCTCACTCTGTGATTACTGGTTTCAAAAGTCCTGAGCCTACTCCATAGGCTCAGGGGGGTGGGGAGGCAGAGATCAAGTTTAAGGAGATCAATAGGTTTTTCTGAAAAACAGCTTTATTCTTTGTTTTGAAAATGTAATGTTCTCAACTCTTCTGGACACTGAACCAAGTCTGCAGCATAACTCATTTACCTGCAAGCAAAATGAAACTCTTATTTTATTAAAAGTACGTCTAAAAGGGCATCAGTTAGTATTCTAAAGAGTATAAACATAAATAATCTAAGTTTTTAAAGTGGATTCCCTCCATATGGAATATGTTCATAGTTTCTAATAGAAATGTCATTAATTCTAACAGAATTTCTGCACATTCTATATAGCAGGGGGTTTTTTTGTTTTGTTTTGGGGTTTTTTTCTAGAACAAAAAGATACATTCTAAATTTGGGAGAATATCTGTTTGATGCTTTACCTTCTGTTTACAAAACTTAGTCAGGTACATTCTGAGATGGTATAAAAACAGCATGAAGTGCAGAGCTGTGAGTGCTGCATACGTGTGCACACACAGCTCTTCCATTCACTGTTATCTCAAGTTACTTCCCTTAAGGATGAACATAGGGAGGGTGATGATTTTTCGGAGTCAGAGTCACGTTTAGCAGAGCGGAAAGGTAAGGTGTAACACCCACCTACTTCATACTCTTGAGCGCTACAGAAACACATTTGAAAGATAACCCCAAATCACTCCCCCAATCAAATACTTCACCCTTTCAGCATGACGCAGAAGTTTAATTTCCACTGATGGGTGACCTCGAGACTGTTGTATACCTCCCCCCCTCCCAATGGCAGCGGTTCCCCTCACTGGCAGAATAAAGCGGGTCTATAAATAACTTCAAAAGGAATTGTCTCCCTCCTCACGCACTGCAGACAGCTGTTTACAGAGATCCCGACTCCTTATGCACTGCGTTGGCCCAGCTCTCATCCTACTGTTTCCTTGGCTCTTCCTAAAAAAGCCTGGGGCGATGCGGTGCAGGTAGGACCGGGGGGAGCCTCCACTGCCGCAAACGCCCGTTCCCACAAACTGAGGCTGCCGCGGCAGGAGCCGGAGCGCGGCCCCGGGGCAATTTCTCAGGGCGAGGGGGTTGCGATCCCGTGTAATCCGTCCTTAAGCTCCACGGTCCCGGCTGATCCCCGGCCCCGGGAAAACCCTTCCTCCCCACCCCCGGAGCCCGCAGCCGCTCCGGGGCCCGCGCATCGCATCCCCGCTCGCCCACCTGCAGGGGCTCCGCGGGGCAGGGCACGGACACGCGTGGGGCGCCCCGCACCTGCCCGCACCCCCCGGCGGCGGGGCCGGACAAAAGCCCGGGCTGGCTCACCTCCTTCAGCTGCTCCAGCTCCTGCTTGAGGCCGTCATACTCCGCCTCCAGCTCATCGTACTGCTGCTTGAGGGTGAGCTTCTCCTCCAGCACCACCAGCCCATACTCCGCCGCCTGGATCTTCTCGTGGGTCGTCTCGGAGAGCTCCCGGGTCAGCCGCTCGATCTCGCTCTTGTAGTGGTCTGCGCCCTGCAGCACCTCCTCCGCAGCCATAGCCC